>VWZL01005842.1:878667-1025898 GCA_013396915.1 Stercorarius parasiticus
ACCCCACCCCCCTCGCAATTCTAGGCAGAAACAGCAAGTTTCTCCCTGGCTCAGGTATGGCCAAAGGTCCCCAGACAGGTATTGTCTGAGCCTAGATCTAAAGGAGTCTGCACCAGATCATTTTGTCATCCCTAACTTTCCCAACATCTCGTTTGTTACAAGAAATACTGCTGATGGCAGCTACAAAAACCAGACATGTTTTCTAAGCATCTGTTTACATGCATCTTCAAATGTCCCAGTGGGGATTTCTCAATTGCTTAAAAAAAAAAATAGCAAAAAGAAATGTTTCTGTGAGATGCTGAGGAATGCTGCTGGTGGCGGAGGGTAGCTGTTGCTGTCCTTCACAGCTGATGTGCATCTGCAGCATCCATGCCAGAAAAAAGAAGAGTTGATTGCTTTGAATTGCTTTTGAAAAAGAGCAGATAGCCTTTTGTAGTGGCGGCAATGCTATTTGCGTTCCCAATTGGGGGTGGTTTGCATAGAAACCTTAGGAATGGCAACTGGAATTGCTTTTTTAATTTCTGGAGCAATATTGCACAGTACGCTTGTGTTGGTTGTATGGGGAAGTTGTAGCTTCATTCTTAAGGTTAGGAAGTCTAAATGCTGTTATTTTTCTTTTTTTTTCTTTTTATTCCTGATTGTTAGAAGAAAATGTAAGCAGCAACAAAAAGATATTGAATTTTATTTTCAAAGACTTTGCTGTGGTGATGTACAGCCTCTCTCCCTCATCTTCCTGAGCTGCATTAAGCTCTCGCAGCAGCAGCTGAAGATCTGGCCGCTGTTAGGTGTGGGTGAAAATGATACTGCGCTGCCAAAATTTCAATAGATGCTGATGAATGTTTCCAGAGTTAAACAAAGAGCTATTGAGTGGAGTTAAAAAAATAAAATAAAATCAATTAACTAGAAGAATCAGGCATGTCCTGGACTTTCAGCGTATTCGAGTGGTGTTGGACAATGCGGAGATGCTGAGATGCTAAAGCTGAACGTGTGTGCATCCTCCGCTGCTGCTCCCAAGCAGTTTGGCCGGAGGCACGCAAGAGCTGTAGGAATCCCAGGTAAGACCCAGCTCCACCAGCAGATCCCACCCCATTAACTCCTGCGGTGCGTCGCCAGGATGAGGTGTTGGTGTTTTTATACGGCAAATTATGGTGCAGTTATTTCCCTGTGAGAAAAGGCATTATCAAATCCAACATATCAGTGTTTTTACTTGGAGAACAGTATTAATTAGAGGTAGACTTTGAGCATATTCCCTTTTTGTTTTCCCTATTCATTCTTGACACAGTATTACTGGGAGGTAAAATTGGAGTATATTCACATTTTTTTTCCTACATGGAACAGTATTAATGGGAGGTAACCAAATTTTGTTAAAATAGACTTTAAAATAACCCCAAACAGATTACTGGATCTACTTCATGAAGTTCAGTTTCCAATACACTGATTTTTTTAAGTAATTAGGTTGTGACATGTGGCTCTAGAGGTTTTATATCTGAAAAATGGATTTATATGAAGGGGAGAGGATTATTCTGCTTATTACTCACTTTTGATCATTTTTAACCTATAATATATACAATTACTGTTGATCTCTTGTGCTATCCGGGGTTGGGGTAGGTGTTTAATTGCAGCAGCTGGGATTTTTTCACCTCGCATTCTTCCCTCCCCAGTGCAGGGAAAGGTTCGGGAGGGAGCAGCGCACAGAGATTACACAGATGATGCCTAATGTGGGAAGAATTTGTGCAGGCCTCCGCCGGCAGCAGTGACACAAAGGAGTCATACAGCAGGGCTCACGCACCAAATGCTTCTCACCAGCGCTTTCAAAATGCTGTTATTCTTTAGCTGGGGATATTTTACAGTTTCAGGCTCTGTATCAAATAGTGTCTTGTTCATCCATTTCTCTGATGCTGGATTTTTCAATCTTTTTAATTCAGAGGCTTCCTGCAATATCCAGATTGGCTGCATTGGTGGCTGAGTTTAATTTACCTTTTTTTTTTTTTTTATTATTTGCTATCTTCAGCAAACATTTTGTCACCACAAAATCCAGTTTATTATGCTTAAATGACAGAAATTGTTATTTCTGACCTGAGATGACTGCAGGAAAATGGATTAGTTATTAAATCAGGTTTATGAGAAGCTGCCTATTTCTCCACCCTTAAGAATTAGCAGCTATTTTGTTTCCAGGAGGGAAATGCTTAATAAAACCCTGCCTTTGCTGGGTGGAGCGCTGGCCTTACAGGGAGCATTTTATTGGATCTACATGTCCAAGCATCTCATCTTTTCCCTGCTTCCTCTTGTTCTTAACCCCTCACCATCTCTTTTTGTGGGAATTGTTTTGTTCTGCCGTTTGTTCTCATTCTTACCTTTCTATTTTTGTCCTTTTCTTTAGTTTTCTTTCACTGATCTTCTTGGGTTTCACTTTTCCTTCTGTTGATCTAGATCTAGAATTTATAGATATCCAGATGTCTTTGTATCTAGAGATCTAGATTTTATAGATATCTGGATCTCCAGATATCCAGACTTTATGGATCCCCAGATATATGGATATCTAGATTTTATAGATATTTGTCTGTATAGATATCTATGTATTTATACAATATAATCCTGAGGCTGACCTGAGCAGGGACTATGCTTGCACGCAACCCTAGCGAGCCCAGGTGATGCTCAGCATTACACAGTATTAGAGAAAAGTTGACTTTCTTATTAATACCATTCTTTTACCTAACGACTTATTGCGCCAGTGTATCTGTTATTGGATTTTGCATTAAGCTTTTTTTTAACCTGAATATAAAACTGCACATTTTATGAAGCATGAAGGAAGAACCTCTTTCCCAAAAACTTTTTGTTTCTTTTTTTCCACTGAGATATATTTGTTAAATAGTATAATGATAATGTAGCACTCTGATAAGTAACGTTTTTCATCTAAGATCGTGCTGCTGCTGCCCAGTAAGGCTTCCATGAGGACTAAATATTGATAATCAAGGCGCAGACTTTTTATTCCTAATGTGCATAGTTTATATGGCACTGTAATTTTCTAGTCACAGAATGATAAATTAATGCTCTAGTAGGGATTTTGTTTCTTTCCCCCTCCCTTCTCCCTTTCAAAATACAGATTTATTCATTTAAATTTTTTTTTAGGACCATTTACTGAGACCCTTTTGACCTTCTTCGTGGCTGGGGAACCCATATCGGATTTTACGTGCTCGGCTTGGGTGCTGGGTGGATGCCAGATGGGTGGTGTGCTGCAGCTTGGTCACCCTTGGTGGAGAACAGGAGTACCTGAGAACAAGGAGCCTCTGTAGGACAGGGACTACACCCAGCTCCGGTGGCAGCAGTTGACAAATTTTGGCTTTTTAACGGTTTCTGCTGTCCCCATGTGCAAAACGTAAGTGCTGTCCACTAAACGTCTCCAGTGAGAGCATTTTGTTTTGCTGTCCAAGGAGCACTACCCTCTCTCTCTGCTCAATGCCAAGGGGATGGTGTCTTACTGAGCTCCAGGAGTTTGAACAAATGGTTATCTGAGGCAGTATATAAAATTTTCTGAATCTGTCCTCAGTGTATTCAAACATGAGAGGTGTTCCCTTGTTATTTATAGCACAGAAATTGTTATTTATCACTTATATTATACAGTGGAGAGACAGAGAAAATTAATTTTTTTCTTTTTTTAAATTTTTTTATTTTTAATGTCTACAGCGACTGTTGTTGTATATAAACCTGAAGGAAGAAGGTTACTTCTAGAGTCTCTGCATGTGGCTGGTGCTTGCTCCTGCCTTATCTTTGCTTTGTTTTCCTGTATGAGCTGGGGCAGGTCTGCAGGCACGGCATTTGTAAGGGTAACTGGAGTACCTACCTGTCCTAGATGCGAATTAGAGATGTATAGATGCATGCTTTATGCAAGTGCATATATACCCTACATATACATTAACAAGTGGTTCAGCTCAACAGGGAGCTGTTGTGTGGAGGGAAGCAGCCAGTGCCGAGCCTGCATGTGCACCTCTGGGGTCTTACTGCGGATGAGCTCCCATCTGGTCCTGCAGCAGAAGACCTTAGTTGCTTACAGCCAGGATTTAGTTTGAATCGCAGCAGTTTCAGAGCATAGAAACTGAAGTGGATTTAGTGGTTCCCTTTGAAGATCTCCTGAGCCAGCTACAGCACTGCAGCAATGCGATGTATACGCCTTATTTCCCCATATGCTTCCTGCGGGAAGAGAGAAGTCAACACATTCTTTGATGTCTGCAAGTACAGCGTGAGCATCAGTGGGAATCGTGGTCGTCATTTAGGATTGTACCAACAAAAATGATTAAACCCAAGAATTGCCGGGATGAGCGGTGTTGACCGTCTCTTCTACAGCTTAGAGAGGATTGCTTTTCTTCGTGGTCTCAGTGTCTGCCAGGTATAAAGAAGCTTAACCAAGTGCCTTCTGCTTTCACCAAAGAGCTTTGACAGATTCAACAGACATCAATTAAGCATGTAAAGCAACTTAGCAAGCATAGGCAGGTAGCTGCTCCAGAGCGATGATCAATTTGTTCAGCCTCTGAGGTTAAATATCATGTAGAAGTTAAGTTAAAGCTCGGCGGAGTGTGTGGCAGAGGGCGATGGAACAATCCTTCCCCAAAACCTCGTTGCATAAGTCTTGCTTAAACTCATAGCAGCAATTTGTGGTAGGCAAATAAAAATCATTGTTTTCCTGCGTTTGCAGAAGGGATCTGCCTTAACTGCAGCAGCCAATTGCAACTCGCTTTTATGCGCTTAATTAAGATGGATGAGAGATAAACGTTGTGCCAGACAGTTGAGCCTCTGGCTTTGTCACAGTGATTGGGGATTTGGATTTTTACGGGCAAAGGCTGAGATAGAGGAGATGAAAGGACAAGCTGAATCTTAAGACTTACTGTTGAGCTTAAAACAGCGGACCATTTTGCAGACCATTTATTTCAGGACATATAAAACATTAAAAACGAATAACATTACGTCCATTTTGCATCATAAGTTGTGTGGCCAACAACTTAACGAAGCTTTCTATCAGTGGGATGGTTCGTGCCTCATGTGCATTGCTGCTCGCCTGTGGGAAGCTTAGTGCTGTAGGTTGGCACCACCTCTGTTTTGTAGGGAGAATGGCACCACCTCTGTTTTGCCTTGGAGAATGAGGTGCTGCTCCTTTGCCCTCAAGGATGGCCACAGTCAGCAAGATGAAGGCTTCACCTCATCCTTCATCCCATCCCTGGGAGAACATTAAGCAGGGCAAGGGTGATGCTTCCCTGCCAGTCCCACTGCTTTCAGTCACCTGTGGCTGAGAGATCTCCTAAATTGATGTCAATCTCTGTCTAATAAATCTGGATGGGTTTTTTTGCGGTCAAGTTGACTATGTGAAGCTTGAGATGGCTACCATAAATTATCTTTGTTCCAGCCAGCAGCATAGGAACAGCAGCACGCTGCTTGCTTTTTGGCTTACACCTGGATGGCTCTACTGCTTGCTGCTAAGCCAGTAAGGATTTTCGTAAAAATGTATCTTACGGCTTTGTAAAAGCTTAAAATTTTGGTAGGTCTTAATGACATGATGGATAAAATGAGTGGTGTCTACGTTATATAGCTGCTGTCCGCCTGTGCTGGTGCTTGTCAGCTGCAGCAAAGCCGTCTGGATGCAAAATAAATAATTTAAACTTCCTTGTAAAAGCAGAGCACTTTTAAAATGATATATTTCCATTTTCAAGAGTCCTAGCCCTACCAACACTCATAAGTAAAGCCAGAATAGAGGAAAAAAAGTGGTACAATATTGTTTAAGAATCAAAATAATTCAAAATTTAGCACAGCACAAGACAAATCGGTATGGCTGGCTCTTATGAAAAACATTATTTCTAGTCATGAAAGCAAATTGTGTCAGTTATTGCCATTACAAAAGGTACCAGGAAACCATATAATCCACTATAGGAGAAGTAGGGATCCAAGTAATTGTGATTATTTCTAATTTGAAGCATTACTGGATATCTTTAATACTTCTTCGTTCACCAAGTTGATCAATTTGATGTGGACCAGTTCATGCTGTTATGGGCAGACAGGTAGCAGGGTGTAATGTAGTTGTTTCCAAGCAATTCTATGAAAATACTTAAAGAAATGCTAATGCTGCATGCTAAGAAAATACGTATTTTGAGAGGGGAAAAAAAGAAATAATTTTTAAAAAAGACCTTTTCAGAGTAAGAAATGCTGTTTAAAACTGCCCCCTCCCCTCATTACCACTTTCAGGTGAGGTTTTGAAGGAGGAGAGCACAGGCCTTGGAAAAAGGGGCATGTGTACCAAAAATGCTGCGGATGAGGCTGACTTTTTTAATTAAAAAGAGGAAAAAAAAAAAAAGGAAGGAAAATAAAAAAGAAAAGTTCAGCAATTTCTGGCCATAATGCAATTAAAACTTACTTTTTTTTTGCCAGTGTTTTCCAGATGTGTAATATCCTTGTGTTTGATAGCAGGGAATAAGAACAGAGAAACAGGATTCCTACGCAGCAACTTTGTGGTAGGGATCAAAGATTTACTGGTTGTCCCAAAATAGGCAGAATTACTTATGGTTTTTAATCGGGAGAAAAATCTTGGACCAGGAGCCACAAGAGGGATGCCAAAGGAGAATGAAAGCATGTGGATAAAAATGCTCGTGTCCAAGATAGGGCAAAATGTTAAAACTTTAATCTGCTTTATCATGGAGGAAATTGGAAGGTTTTTGGAGAAATGTCAGGTTTGGGGAGCAAAGGTTTGGCATGGCGAGTCGGGGTGGGAGCTGTATCCCAAATATTTGATGCTTGAGCACTTTCCAAAGCAGAGCAGATCTAATCTCTCTGGACTTCAGCGAAGCATCTGATGTGCTTGGAGAAGAAACAAAAAAGAAAAAAAAAATGAAGAAGGAGGAAAAAAAAAAAAAGAGACCAAGCAGATTTTAATAACGTGAAATCTTTTTACTGCTTTCTCTGAATTCGGAATAACTTAAATACAGGCTGGTAGGTGTAAAGGTAGCGCTGACTCTATCCTGTGGGGAAAATGTGGGGTTCAGTTTGGGATTTTCTTCTTGCAGCTTACAAATGTCATTGTGAAATTGAATTACCTTTTAATTAAGGAAATCCAGAAGACTTTCCTGAAGAGTAAAAAATTTCGTATTTTTTTTGTTTGCAAAATGTAGGTGAAGTGGGCTGCATCCGATGGAGCCGGTGAAGATTTGGGGTTGCCTCCTTAAAACAACCTTCTCTACAAGGCTTATATCCACTTCTTCATCGAAAATACACTTTGCGAGTTTTAGAAATACACGTCTATAGTTTAAGGCTCTGAAAAATGTGAAGTTGGAAGCATTGGAGTTTATTTCTTTATTGCCTAGGCTATGGCTGCAGGAACAGCGATGCTCGGACGAATGTATTTGAATTATCAGGCTGAACTCTGCATTTCTGGGCCAGAGTTTTCTTGGTATTTGGAGGCCTCTGGGATAGAGGTAACCTTGCCAGTAGTTCATAAATTTGAGCCAGGCTTTTTTACCTTAGTAAGGAAATTCGTGTTGGAGCTTTATTTAAGCTGGGATTCACGGTGATCTAATCCCAGCACGCTGCCAAACCCAACCTGCAACTTCTATTTTTCTGGCATTTTGTTGCTTTTTTTGTTTGTTTGTTTTAGCCTTTGTGTTTCGGATCGCTCAGTTCCCCAGAGCTGTTAATCAGAAGTGGATGAATGCACGCAATCACCCTGCAAAAAGCCTCTCTGCTAATTGCAGACGCGGCGATGGCAGCAGCAAGCAGAGGAGCGGCCGTAACCCCAGGCACCGCTCTGACCCGCTACCCAGCGGGACGTGCTTTCCAGGAAAAATTATAATGAGTAAATATTTTTAATTTTTCCAAATAGCAGCTAGAGGAAAGCATGTGCTGGTATTTCCCAAGTATTGGGAGATTTTGTGTGTACATATATATATACACAAGTATATATACACACACACAAATCTGTATTGCAGGTGTTGTATAGAAGTCCAAAATAATATATATCTCTAATATAAGATTTACAATAATAATATAATAGCATGTGGTGGTATTTTACAAGTATTGGGAGGTTATGTGTGTGTGTACATACATATATGAGCATAAGCACACACAAATCTGCATTGCAGGTATCGTATAGAAGTCCAAAATAATATATATAAAAATAATATCTACAATAATAATATATACAATATAATAGTAATATAATAACATATATACACACATACAGATCTGCATTGCAGGTGTCATATAAAGGTCTACAATAATATATCTAACAATAATATCTATTATAATAATATATGTAATATAATAATATACACAAAGAGATCTGCGTTGCAGGTGCCCAAAATAATTAATGAAGTAAAACCCTGCTTTGTTCTCTGAGTCGTGGCTTGGCGTGAAGCTTAGCATCCTCCTTGTAAAAAGCATTATTTTAACTTAATTCTTCAGCTTCAGAAGAATGCATGTGATAGTATGAGTAAACCCTTTTTGCTATGGAAAAGCACATCCATGATGGATACTTACAATATACTGGAGAGTGGTTAGCACTGGAAATTTGTCAAATATTTTAATTACTACATCTGTTCATGAAAAGGCAAGGTGTGTTATTTATTGCTTGTTGGGTACGAGTGGCCCTGTTGAATCACTGGGGATGCTACTCCAGTACATAGGTACATAATTGAGAGTTGAAAAGGATGTCAAAGCTAATCTAAAATTTTATGTATTAAATCAGTTTTAAAGGAATTTAAGTGAATCCTTCAAAATAGCAGCTGGCCACTGCTGGGCTGATGATCTGTAACTCCCAGCCTGGTGCCCGGAGCAGGGCTGTTGGTGTGTAGGTTGCCTGTATACAATCCTGGACTGGGCAGTGATTTTTGTGTAGCAATTAGAGCACGAGGAGGCTCATTTTTCCCCCTTGCTTTTCTTTTTCTGCAAATTGAAGCAAAGAATAACCTGCTCCTCATCCTCTCTTAATTGCCACCGTATGTTTGCTTTAAATCAGAATACTCTATTGCCCGAAGTTTTAGATTAGCATTAAATAGGGAAAAAAATAATACCGTGGAGAGAGCAAAGCCCTTCAAAGCGCTTTCCTTACTTGTGAGGTATGTCTAAAAATTCAACAAGGTAGGTCATCTGCTGTTTCAGTTGCCCATGCATATGGCCAGTCAGTTCTTAAATCACCCCTAATTTACTTTTACTCCTCCTTTTTGCTTGAAATGATAAATAACTCCAGTCCTGCTCCTCCACTTTTGCTGCAAATCACCTAAACGAGGAAGCATGTTTATTTTGCCAGTGATACACATAATGATACTTCCTAAACTGCTTTGTGTGCATGTACACAAACTCCTTTTCTTCTTTAATTTTCTCAGTATAATGAGCGGGCATCCAAGAGCCGCTAAGCCTGGATTAATCCTGGGCTTGGGCTGCTTCAGGGGGGGATTATAAACCATAATATTGGCATGAACACAGCAAGATGGGAGCAAAGCTTCCCAAAGTACTTACGCAGCACAAAGAAACTTTCGACTCACGTGCTGCTTTCTACTTTGGGCTGCGAAGGAGAAAACTGCGGTTTCTGGAATTACATCACAATTATAATATTTGTAATAATAGAGAGGCAATATAAATAGCCTTGTGGCAGAAGGAAAATATATGGGTAATGAATGGGTGTGACCTGCCTGTTGCTGCCTTGGTTTTTCCTTCTGGCTCGTGCAGCCCGTCCCTCTCTATAACATCTGGTTTTCATCTGCTACAGGAAAGCCAAATAACTTCAATAAAACCGGGAGAAAATCTAATGCTTTAAAAAAACTCCAACATATTGATGTTTGTCTGGTTTTCAAGTGGGGTTATTAATTAAATTTATCAGCCTGGGTTATTGACAGAGAGGATGCTGGCTTGGAGGGGCAAATGCATGATCAGTCGGAGGATGCAATTACAGTTTAATGAGGTCGCAGCGATGCGTTTTTCCTTACAAGGGTCTGAAAAGATAAATAACGTGAGTTGAGTTTACTTTGGATTGGGGTGCATCCCCCAGCTGAGGTCTCGTCAGGGTGCTGGAGCATGGAGGCAATGCTGCTGCTCAGAACAGCCGTGTTGCGGTGGGACCGGCCGTCTTTGCTTGTGGGTTAAACCCATAGCAATATCTGCTTCATATTAGCCCGCAGCAAAGATGCATTTCCTGAATTGTCAAATATGAGATATATTGATATAAAAGAAATATATATGAGGTCTATTAAAATATAATATATACAAGATATATTAATATAAAATATAATATATATAAATATAATATGAATATATTATATATACACATGAGATATATAAATCTATACTAAAATATATTATTTTCTTTGTATCTGCTCCTCGTAAGTCTGATTATCGTTGTCATTTAGGCTAATTTTAAAACGTAGAGGTAGCGTGGGTCAGCATCTGCTTAATCTCCATCACATTAACAGCCTCCCTTGACAAAGATTTTAAATTGCACTTCATTGATCGCCAGGCTTTTAAAGAAGTCCATAAGCTCTTAGCGATCGCTCAGTGGTGTGCAAAGGGGGTATTTGTCTTGCTACGAGTAGTATTGACCTGAGCAGTCAGGCACTCAAGGAATATTTAGTAAATTTTTTTTTTTTCCATTTATGCCTCAAAATTCTCGTGGATCATTAGATCGTCTGTTCCTGCCCTTGCTGGCTTTTTGTGGCTGTGAAAGCTTCGTTAAGATATAATTATGAGTAAAGAGAATATTCCAGGCTTTCTATATTAATCCTGTCTGTTCGGCAAGAGAAATGTAGCTGGGAGAAGCAGCTTTTTGAAAAACTAGGTTGTCTTACCTGCTAGTTTATTAAGGCATAGAAGATCTGTGTGAGCAAATACTGAAGTCTGTCGGAGCCATAAGTTTACATTTTGAATTTAATGGTTGTAATTTTTAAATTGCTTTATGCTTATCACGTAAAAGATCTTAAGTGCTAATTCTTCCAAAGAGTTTAATTAAGTTTCTAGCTTTCAACTGGAAATTCAAAGAGTAAAATAGGTTTGAACTTAATAGTAAGTTCTGTGCTTTGAGTGAAAACACTGTATTTCTATTTATTTGACTTGATTCAAACCACATTTGATTTGACTTCACCCCTGACTGCCAGATCCATTCATTTTGCGTAGGAGCAAGGACAAGGATGCGTGATTGGGATAGGGCACTTGCGATTGCTGAAAGCGTTTTCAAATTAATTACAGAGGTATTTTATTTTTATCTTTGATGCATTTCTTTTCTAAAGAAGCACTGGAAGAATTGCAGATGTAGTATTAATCCCCAAACCTCTTATACCATATGTTTTCAGGCTGGCCCAGGATCTTGATCTGGTCAGGAATAGGGTCCCCCATGTATTTGTGCCACACAGCCCAGGAAGCAGCAGTCTAGATGGGAAACTCTTAAGGTGGTGTTGATGCTCAGCTTTGCTTATCTTCAGACTTTGATTTTTGGAGCTCCTTAGCACCAGTTCCATCCTTTTTTTCCCTTTTTTTTGTACAGTCCCTGATAGCGTGGGATTTTTTTTTCCATGCCTTGTTTCAATTTTCACCTGGGTTTTAGTTGTAGTGACTTTAGACTAGACAGCTGATGAATTTTCAGTAGCTCCGTCTGCCTGGATGTCATCCAAGGGGAGAGACAGGGAAGAAACAGCAGAAAAAAGGAGGGGTGGCCAGGATAATAGCCTCGCGTATCGGGTGCCAGAGGCCTGGTGACCAAAGCCTTCCTGCTGAAATCTGGCCAGCACGAGGTAGGACAATCGTGCTGCTGTTCTCTTTGGGAGTTATAAACAATTGGATGAGGCTCAGCAAGAGAAAGAAAGGTTTCTTTCTGTATTTTTCCTTTTTGTCCATTTTTTAGCTTCCTTTTTCCATCCCTCCTCCTCCTCCTGAACTGCAGGCAGGGCTAGTTAGAGAAGAAAAGCTGTTTTCATGAGTTTAATTTTTTAACATAGTATTTTACTTGCTGATTAAAATCAATAAAGAAATACATTTTATACCCTCTCTTTAAAGATGCAAACAAACCCCTCCTTAGCTACCACTAATGGTATTTTTGACTGGGATTTTATAAAGCTGCTTTGAGTGAGCGAGCAGTAGCAGTGTCCCCATCTTTCCTGTTCAGGATAAATAGATGCGCACCAGCAATTTCTGCTACATCCTGCGTGCATCTTTTTATGTAAAAAGGAAAGAGAATAATAAGCAGCTTAAAAAAAATAAATAAATTCACATCATCCCAAATGGAAACAAAGTTGCTGGGCTCCTTGCTTTAACCCTGCTTTCAGGATAACGTGTTCTTTAATATTTAAGGGAGATATCCTCCAACTCTACCCCTGTAAAATCTTTCCAAACTGCTCCAAGCGATGTGTGCTGAGACATTTTGACTATACGATGACTATGCTGTGACCACTTGATGAGTGGTCATCTCCTTGGTGTTCTCATCGAGTTCAGGTTTGGGTGGTATGTAATGAGAATAAACAGATTGCTGTCTGTCAGCGGTGACTTTGTAGCTCTGTGTACAGAGTAAAGGTTTTGGAAGTGGATAATACGCGATGAAGAAAATGAGATCTGGATCTAAGATACCCTCCAACCTTTTTTTCCCTGCTAAGACTGATACCTCCACATACACACGCTCCACTGAGTTTGATTAAAATCAAATAAACCATCATCTCTGTAGTTCTGCCTTAATTGAAGGGAGATCCGAGACATCAAAACACATAGTGCTTTTTGTCTTATGTTCTTTATTGAGAGCACAAAAATTATGTCTTGGATCAGACATCATGAAGTCACGTTCCCCTCTGGAAGCTCTGTCATGCAAGAGTGGTATGGGTGGTGCCTGCGGAGCTGGGCTTGTGTCTTTGGGCATCACTCTTCTGCCCTGGGTCCTGCAGGGAGGGGTGCTCCCATGGTCCTTCCACGCTTCGGGAGTGAGTGCAGGAGTGCCGTCAGCTCCTTTCCTTCCAAGTGCTGGTTCTCGGTTTGTTTTTACAAACCAAGCATAATTAGTAATGGCTCGCTCTGTATTCTGACGTGTTGCTGGGTGTTAAGTCAAAACCCGCTTCAAAATAATAGATGAAAATGTGTTTTTATGTAGGTTATAAATTATATATTGCTGCTCAGCACAGGGAGTACTTGTTTTTGTCCTTTGTTTTTCGCATCCCTGTGGTACCCTGGTTCAAGATCCTCTTCTTCCATTGGGTTAAATTGATGAATGTCTTGCTAAATTCAGAAAAAATACTACGAATTTGTACTTGAGCTTTGCAGTTTGTCTCAGACTTGTGTACTCGAAAGCTTGTTGGGTTTTCCAGCTATTCCAGTTAGTCTGGTTAAAGATAATGTTACATCTGTCTACAAAATTTGTCTTGCCTCTATCTTTATCCCATCACAGCTAATATGATGCCAGCGTCAGGCTGTGAATGTCATTTATTTACGATATATTCAGTTACAGAAGAATTACGAAAAGGCTTAAGCACTCTGTAGTGATTCCTCCAAGCTTGAAAGACGAAATGCTGGCCTAGGCATTACTGTTGTAGAGCTTGCACGTTTCTGCAAAGGGGGTTGTACACCCTTCGTTTAATTACATGGCGATGGAGAGGGAGCATGTCAGGTGAATATCTGCAGAGTCGGAAGCAAAGGGAGAGGGTTTATCGCGCTGCATGGGGTAATTAACAGAAAAGGTGTTAAAAAAAAAAATTAGTCGTACAGTACCTGTCTGCTGGAAACTACCGCTTCAGGAAAACAGAAGAGAAAGAATTGTGATCATGAGTGTGTACTCTAATGAAGCTCACTTTGGAACAAGGATTGCTTATTCACATGAAATTAATTGGAAAATAAAGTCTGTCCTTACTGTTTGCTCCAGCATGCAATGCCCCTGTGAATTTTCTGGGTGCACCTTCTGTATTTTTCCTGCTATCAGCTGTAGAGTGTTGTAGCGTGGATTACTTGTCCATGATTCCCAGTGCAGTGAACAGAGAGGCACATCGCTCGTTTATTCTGAGCAGGGCACCATCTGTCCATCCACCACACACTTTTTTTCTGAGTATCTTGTAACTTAAACGCAGTACTGCACATACACCTTATTGTTGTGTTTGCTATATTCTTCTAAAAAGCAAAAAAGTTTAAAAAGTTTGTGTTCCTCAAAACATTACATACAAAGATTAAAGAGATTGCAAAGTTAAATGCTGTTAAATGCCTTTGGAGACTTAATTTGCACTTTTTAGGCATCGTCAGCAACACAGCTTCCTCTTCCCTCCCCCCTGCCGTGTGGAGCTCTGGGAATAGGCTTGTTCACGCAGTAAAATAAGCTCACATCTGGGAGAACCCCAGCTTTGTTTGCTGTGAAATTTGCAAGATGTGTCACAACTGATGGAGGGAGTTACCGGAAAGAGGTTCAATGGCTCTCGGATGCTGCTCTAAAAGTCGGGACTGTGTTCCTTCTCTAGTTTTCTCCATTTTGGGTCAAATCTCCAATGCAAAGTGTGTGGTTTGCACAGGCTTTTTGCTCCTTGGTGTCTGAGTACCTGAAGTTTTGCAGCAGTATTGTATACGTGCGGCTACCATAAAAATTAATACTTGGAAGTGTTGTTGAAAATCCTGCCCATTAATGGAAGATATGGCCTCAAGCTACATTTCTTAATACATACATAAAAAAATTGTATAGAGTGAAGAAACTTGAGTCCCTCCTTCATGATGTCTCTTGCTTGGCCAAGGTGGACAGTGAAGAGCTGCTGCTCATCTTCATGCGGGGAGAAGGAGCAGCAAGTGATCTGCATCCTCGGCACAGCAGCCAGGACATCTGCGCTGGCGCACCAGGGGTGGGCTTGGATTGACTCCTGCCCTTTCTGAAAAGCAGAGGAACAGGCTCCCAACACGCCATCGCAACTGCTTGGCATTTTGCAAAGCTGTGCTAGGAAAAGGCGGATGACAGAAAAATATCTGTGGTGGTTTTGCACAGTACTTCTTGCTGCATGGAATGTTGGAGTACAAAATCTCACCGTGTTTGCCTTAATTTTATTAATTCAGGGCTTTCTTTTTTGTTGGAATTTAAAAAAAAAACACAACAAAAAACAACAAACTCAAAGACTATTCTCAGAAATATCATCCCTGGCAGTAGTGAAGAATACTGTGCAAAGCTAAATAAGGTGATTTTGGCAGGGTGGGCTTTGAAGTGACAACTCATTCTCTGCTGGGGGACCTCTTGATGACAAACTGAGTTACGAGGCAGCGCCCGTCTCATGCCACGGGGCATCGACTGTTCTGTGCTCGCTTTGCAGCTGTCCCTTTCTCCACAGATAGCGGATGCTATGGTGTCGTGTTTACCCCCAGCTTAGTAACCTTTTTCAGTTTATAGAAGTCTTCTCCATCACGACCTCAAAAATACCCACATTTAATACCTTTGGAAAGGTGATGAGCAGCACCTCTTAAATTGTCCTATTTTGCTTTTACCGAACAGCTGAAATTATCCATTTAAGCAGTTGTATCCTCTCTGAAGACAAGTGCCTGATAGGAATACGTTGACTTTTGAGACTTCTCTTTTGCTCCCTAAAAATAATCAGTGCCAACTGTTGTTTTTCCTGGCACTTACAAGTATTATGGTCACTGATAAGATAATTATTTTTTTCAAGGCTATGCATCTGCCGAGGAGATAATTTTTTTTTTTTTTTCAGTGATACCCATCGGTCTGGCTCCTGCAGGTGTTTTGGTCCATTCCCAGTACTTAGTAATAAGCATTTTTAAGCTCCAATTTCACCATTTGAGCTGTGCTAAAAAGGGGAAAAGATATTTTTATGGATCAATCAGGTGTCTGAAGCTGCCCATGGCTATTGAAAGGTTGCAAGCGCTGGAAAATATCAGCCTGGCAGAGCTGCTACAATGCAAGCGAATAATCTTAACTGCGTACAATGCATGGAAATCAGATACTGCAGTTTAATAGCACTTGAAATTTTGGAATTGCATCAAGAAGAGTTGCAGATTATTTATATAATCCTGCAGAAGAGCAGGGACGAGCTGGAGACGTATATGTTCACGTTTAACCTTGTCCTTACTTGTGCGATATTTTACATGGCACAAAACACGTGGCTTTTATTGTGTTGATTTAATGGCAGAGGTCTGATAGGATTTTTTAATTCTTTTTTTTTTGGAGAGGAGGGTGTGTATTATTTTTTTGTCTGTAACTAGCAGAAAGTAGCTGAGGTCTAAGAGGAAGGATAACGTAGTCAGAAGCCAAGCTGGGTCTCGTATTACAGTGGTATGTTTTTGTTGCTGCTAACATGTTTTTGTTTTTATTCATTACACGTATTTCTCTTGGGAAAAGCAGGAAAAAATATGTGTGTAAAATATACATGAGAGCTCCCGGCCTCTGCTAAGAGGTTCCAGATGGGAGGCGTTATGGTAGGGACACTTTCTCCTGTCTTTTGGTTTGTGGCATTGATTTTGGTGACAAACTGCAGGAAAACTTGTATCTGGCCCAGAGCAGTGAATGTTTCAATTCTTTTAGCGTTTTTTTGGGTTATCCAAGTATGCAGTGGGAAGTTGAAACTTTGTTTCTAAACATTTATGGCCCCACGTAGAATCATTATACTAAAAAAAAGGAAAAATATAGGGTTTTGAAGGGACTTTGAGAGGCCGCCTCTGGGGCTGGAGGGCATCCAAGGGTTGTACACCAGACCAGATGCCTCTGCCTAATTCAGAGGCTGATGCTTGGTGCAGAGGGAATGGAAGCTGGTGGAGATGCCTCTCCAAGGGATGAGACTCTTGCCGATGTTTTGCTTCTATGCTAGGCAGCAGCTCTTGGCTCCAAGTGAGGTTGGCGTTGTGTTGAAGATGCTCGTCTTCAAGAATACCTCCCCCAACTTTGATGGCTTGTTTCCAGACCTGTCCTCAGGCTGAAGGTCCACAGTTCCACCACCCAAAGCAAACAGCGTTGCAGCAAGAACCGCAGCCTGGGCTTGGGTAGGCCGTTGGCGATACCAACCTGTCATCACCAGCTCTTAGTGTAAGTGAGTCACAGTTTCAGTGAGAGCTTCTGAGTGCTACTAGAGCCGCCAAAAAGTGACAATGGAGAGAAGAGCTTGCGTATGGCAAAACATATTGTCCTACAATGTTGTCCTAACGTAGTCTCCTGCATGGATGATTTTGCATAATGAAATCATGTCTTAAAAACTAGTGCTTGGTTTGGGATGTTGTTTGGGGTGTTGTGAGTTGTACCATTTGAAACATCAGCGCTTCCAAGACAATGTGCTTCTGGCTGAAAAGATCTGAACCATGTTATGTTAGGAAGTAAGTGAAGCCATGGTGAGGACTGCCTTTCCACAGCTCTCTCTAATGCTCGACGCATTAAAAAGCTGTGGGAGTTACTTTGGAGGCAGCAATTTGCCCCTGTCTTCTGCAGAGCACTGAAACACATGGATGTTTGTCTGGTTTTGGAAGTGGAGAAGTTATATTTTCTTTAGTGGTGGCTTCACAGCAGGCAAGACATGAGTGGTCAACAGCTTCGGAGACTCAAAACCCTCAACCTTAGCAAAAAGGGCAATCCTGGTGCCACGTATGTCGTCTTTTCCTTGGCTCAAGGGACGTGAGCTGCTGCATTATTTCTAATAATACTTTTTTTTTTTTTTTAAGTAAAGGAAATCAGCTGTGGTCCTGTCACACTGTGAGGTTATTTCTAGCAATTACAGAGAAGTTTTAATTGCGGCATCAGCTGTTTGTGATGCATCGCTGTACTTTATCTAGCTCTGTAGAAATGGATTATGCAAGGTGGGGAAATTGTGGTATGACTCAATGCTGTAATATATAACATAATCTATTTGATAGTAACTTTAAGTATATATTAAGGGGGGGTTATCTGTCAATATTCTATTAGTGCTGTTTTTTTTCTGCTGTAGTGCTTGTTTATGGTACTTGTATTGCCTACTGGAGGAGTATAATGTCTCCTCCTTAAGCCATGACTTGTTTTCAACTGGTCATTTTATTGCTCTGTGATTATTTTATATCTCTATCGGTGTGAAAAAAAATATTTGAAGTACCGATTAAGGAGGTTTTGCTCAGTCCTGGGACCTGTCAGACACTTGCTACCTGCACCTGAAGTAGTAAAGTTTTGGCTGCCGAATATAAATGTTGGGAGCTGTAAGCATCCTCTGGGTTGGAGACCCCCTCATAATAATGCCAAGATACTCCCCTTCATTTTGGGATACTTCTGTGAATCCAAAGCTGAATCCAGGCTGAAGATTTTTCTTTCCACCCAAATATTTGCTGGCCAATGTGGGCGAGCTTGCTGGAATACACATGTGTTTGGCTGCTCTTCCCAGGGCCATCCACCCTATGTATAAAAAAAAATAAACGTATGAGCAGAAGACCCAGGGATGTGAGCCAGACTTTACGGATTTGGCAGCCTCTGCCTCCAGGATCCATCCATACCGGCATTTGCCAATGACCGACCGCTAGCTTAGTTATTTTTTTTTTCCCATTACAGCACTTGCATAAGGAAAACTTCAGGAAGGGGACTCAAGTAGGAGGCTTTGGTTTGGTTTTGGGGTTTTATTTTGTTGCATCGTGGTTACGCAGTAATTCTTTTTTTTTCCAGAGCTTTGCTTAAAAGGAAGAAGCTGAAATGGGCTGATCCCGTGCTTAAGTGTGGGAAAAGGAGGACTATTCTGCCAACGTCGAGGCGTTTGCCAGGAATGCAGATGATAAATCCTATTTCTTACGTAGCTGATAGAGCATCTGCATCAGCAGAGCTTTAAATTTCCCAAACAAGTGTGTGTTGTAATGACTTTTATAGTACTTTATCAAGGGTATCTTACCCTACAAGTGTATTTGATGATGCTCTGATATTTCCATTATCTACACTGCAACTTCTTTTATTCAGTTAAATTGACCCCAAAACCTTCTCTAAATCAGTGCTCTCCCATTAAAAGTCATTTTCTCCCATGTTTGAATTATGCAGCACAAAGACAAGCTGTCTTAACTGACCCTGTATTTTAAACCTAATTGCTGCAAAAGGTTTGTTGGTTAATTGCTCTGTCCCAGGGTGGTGACCTGATTCAGTAGAGGGGGCAATTGCTGTCCTTGAGTAGTCTCAGTTTTGCTGTGGCCAGGTACATTTAGTGCAAATGTTTTGCAATGATAGGGCATTTCTAGTTGGCACAAATGATTTGTAACAAAAAAAAAAAAAATAAAGGTGTTTCATAGCCTGTATCATGAGAGTAGTATTTTACACTTAAGTTAAACTGCAAGAAGGTGTGTCTGTTAATACAGTAGAGCTCGCTCAGCTGCCATTCAGTAATTGTAATTATGAAATTATGTATTTGATGTGCCTTATATTGAAAGAATATGGCTGAGTTTAATTTGGCGTTGTGAAGGGTGTGCTGTCATTGACAGCGGGATGAAGACTGTTTTAGCCTTCATAAATACAACAAATTGAACGTATGTTTGGAGCAAGGAGATCCCTTAAATATGGTTTTGGACCTTCGGGCAGTCTTTACAAGCCTGTCCATGTAGACCTGTTCTCCACAAGGTCCATATGGACATGAGGGAGAGGAAGCGTCTTGTCAGCACTTCTCAGGTGACTTTCCCCATCTGAAGTTATTTGCAGGTCATGTATGTGAAAGGTTCTTTGATGGGGGAATGAAAAGCAAGGACAGGACAATGTCGCATCTTTTGGTTGCTGTGCCAGCTTAAAAAAATTGTGTTATTAATTCTATGGGAAGAAACAGAAAATGACATGTTTTTGAGAAGCTTGTAAGCAAAAAAAATTGGAAGAGACCTTTGGAGATCATCTAGTCCAACTCCCTGCCAAAGCAGGGTCACCCAGATCAGGTTGGACAGGAACGCAACCAGGCGGGTTTGGAATATCTCCAGAGAAGGAGACTCCACAACTTCTGGACAGTCTGTTCCAGTGCTCCGGCACCCTCAAAGTAAAGAAGTTTTTCCTCATGTTGAGGTGGAATTTCCCGTGTTCCAGTTTGTGCCCGTTGCCCCTTGTCCTTTCACCGGCCACCACTGACAAGTCTGGCCCCATCCTCTTGCCACCTGCCCTTGAGATATTGATGAGCACTGATGAGGTCCCCTCTCAGTCTTCTCTTCTCCAGGCTGAACAGACCTAGGAGACTACAGAAATCAAACACCACCAAAGAGATGTTCTGCTGTGCTTTGCTATCAAAGATTTTGTTCTAGGCAATGTGTTGAGACATGACTGTCGTGTTCCTGCTCTCTCCATGCCAGAATAGCGAGGAAGATGGCTGGGTACTTGAAAACTGGAGAATAATTGAGGTTGGTAGGGACCTTCAAAGGACATCTGGTCCATCCATGTTCAAAGCAGGTCAAGTGGGCTCAGGGTCTTGTCTTAGAACAGTTGCTTGTTCTTGGCTTGATGGGAGTTGGATTCCCGCAATGGATCAACTGACTGGCACCTTTGAAGAGCCAGCTGCTGCAAGCCTTGTAGAGGTTGGAGTGCTTTTAATTTCTTCTACCACCTGCAACAGACTTGTATTGCAAGGAAGGAAAACATAGATCTAGTATTAGTATTTTAATTTTTTTTCTTCTTGTGCTACAGAAGCTGAAACTTCACGAATACTTTCTTTTAAAGTTACTGAGTTGTTTTATTTCATGCAACCTTCTGTGTGCTGTAGGTATTGCCAACCGGGAGATGCCATGGGGGGTTATCAACTAAGTGGGAGGATGTATTGAAACGCAATATCTTAAAATGGGTTGTGAATCGGTCTAAGTTGTATATAAATCCTGATACGTATGAGAGACGGGAAGATTTTAAATATAAATGTCGTGTACGTGGTCTTTTCAAACTCCTATTTGCCATTCAAAGCCTTCTGCTCCTGTCAATAGCCAGGAGAAATTTTTTTCTAAAAAGTTGGAGAAAAACATTATCAGTTTGTAACAGGGGGGGAAAAAAAAGTATTTATTATTATTATTTATTATGTATTTATTATTAGACCTTGTGCTTAAACTGCTTTGTCTCCTTTGTGGTTTGCAATGGAAAATTGGGTTTTGGCTCTGCAATGTGCTTCAGTGGCCCATTGAAGAAAAGAATAACAAAAGAGAAAGCTTTAAAAGATTTTAAAGGTCAGTGTTTGGCAGTTCAGGGTTGTGGGTCATTCTTGGTGAGAGCTCTGCTCAAGCGTCGCAGCATGAATGCTATAAATGCATCGTGGTTTGTGCTTTTTACTGTAAAAGCGTCGATGGTTTCATTATGCAGCGTGGAACATCTCGCCGCAACCAAGAGAATTAAAGAACAAGGTGTCAGCACTTGAACTCCTATTTAATTGCTGTAAATGAGATATTCAGTATTATTGCTTGGCCACGCAGAACAGCGTCTTGGAGGATTCACATAAATGCTATTTTACTTCGCAAGAATTCAAGTTGTAGCTCATACTTTTTGGCTTTGGTACTTATTTAGGTGTCGTGGTCTCTGCTGCACAGAGGTGGCTTTTAGGGCTCCTTATGGAAATCAAAAGTTGGGGGTGATATGTCAAAGTGGTATGGTTTTAGCAGTGCAATTCAGGTTGATAGGTTTTATTGGGCGGTGAGCTGCAGATTTAAAAGAAGTATTTCCCAGGGCAGGAACAAGAATGAGAAGGGATTTAGCAAGGCTTAGTCTAAGTAGTCTAGATGCATTTTATGTTCTGGCCATAATTCAGTGTATTTCTGTTAAAAAGCAATATAAGAGGACAAGAAGAGTGCTGGGAGCTTGGTTGCAGGTTGAATGAAAACAAGCAAAAATGATCTTTATCATCCAGCTATTTATGTTGCAAGATGCCATCCCTGGAGGTATTTAAGAAATGAGTAGATTTGGCACTTCAGGGCATGCTCTAGTGACAGAGATTGTAGGGGTTTTTTTTGTATGTGTATGGTTGGACTCAATGATCTCAAAGGTCCTTTGCAACCATGAAGATTCTATGACTGTGCAGAAAGGAATTTGTAACTACAGAGAATAACTTAAAAAGCCAGTGAATGCCCTGGTTACAGAAAAAAAGACATTAAATTACAAATTTTCGATATGCTATTTTTTTTTCCTGTGTCCTTTCCTCTTTTGGAATAAAGATATTTGAGAATTACTGTTTTTTGCAAGCATAATGTACAGAATATTGGGAAAAATGGCCTTCAAATCTCGAACTAAGTTACAGGTGATGTTTAAAGGCGCTACTCTTTGTGGAAGCATACACTGGGCTTCTCTCCCAGAAGCTACAGGTGACGCCTGCAGTCTCCGGGCATTAGGGCTTGGGCTCTTTGGGCATTGTATGGACTCTGCACCCCTCTTGTCCTTTACCAGCACCTATATATGCAAAGATTTTAATTCACAAATATTCTCTTTAGCTGCATAAGTTTTATTGCCCTGGCTGCTATATTGCTGGCTGATGCTTTGAGTTTCCACCTTGCTTATACAGTTACAAGTCATTCATACTTTATGAATGCATTTGATTCATGAATTCCAAAATTCACAGTAAACCAGGGAATATGAGTCTTCCAGCAGCCTCTTGTCTGACATTAACCTATTTCTTGTCCCTAGCATAAAGGAGCATGACTGAATCTTGTTCCCAGTCCCTTCAGTGCCCCACGATGGAATATAACTGTTAATATAACGATTCCATGATGGAATAGCCTGTATTCAGATTTAAACAGTTGGCTTGCTTTTCTTCTGACATATTCATGGTACAGCTTTCTAAAAAAAAGAAATTTATATTTTAAGTAGATGACCAACCATTTAAAAACTCTTTGTCTATTAATACTTTTGTCTTTCAGTATAGAAAAAATAAAATTATGTGTTTATTTTTCTCGCTAAGGGTAATTGCTGGAGGCTTATTTGAGAAGGACTGTGTTGGGGACCTTAAACACACCAGAGAAGTCACGTACTTCCACTGGTGCTTTCCCTGCAGAAGCTGTTATTCTATAGGGCATGCGGCTATTACTCTATATAGGAATGATATTCAATCAGGCTTATCTCTATTATCTATATACCAGCATTTTATTGCAGTTGTCATATGAGGACAAGTCACTGTGGTGTTTTCCTAGCTGCAAGGGTTTGGGAAATAACCTTATTTCAGGAAAGACATTAAAGTAACCTTATTCCATCTGTAATTTGTCATTAATCTAGATTGCATTAATATTCAGTCCAAAATGAAGAGACCACGAACGTTTGGGCTCAGGTGAGGAGGAACGTGAAGTTATTTGGCCACGAAACGGTTAATTATTCTTTTTTTGCCTACCATCCAAGATAAGCATCTCTTTGTGCAGGAGGGGTGGTAGGAGGCAGGAGGAATGGAGCTGCTCGTTCCTCCGTTGACTCACAAGCGTTGACTCACCAGCGCCGGGTCCAAGAGGGATGCTCGGCTCTGACAGAGGAACGGATTGAATTTTGTTTCCTTCGAAATATTGAGCCCTGGCCAGTAAAAGCTTTGGTCTCCCCAAGAATTTTAGGAATGCTGTTACAGAGTTTTGTCCGTTGAGCTGCTCGGCAGCTTCGAATCAATGAGTTAGTAAAGGGAAATAATATTAACAGATGATAGTTTGTTTTAAGGAAGTAGTTATAACTCATTTTGTGTTTTCCGAGGCTGAACTATTATATTATGCCTCGGTTGCAGAAAGACATGATGTCCTGTTCAAATATATATAGATTAGGCATGCATAAATTGAATTAATAGCACTTTTTTTTTATAGCCTGATAGTTCTTTTAAAGAAACACGGTGAGTAAACCAAACAAAAATGTATTAAGTTGTCTCAAGTTAAACATCAGGTGTTTCTTTAGCTACTTGTTGGCCTTTCCCCAACGTGCCTTTGCCATGGAGTCAGCCTGAAATTTTAACAAGACGTGATCCAAGGAGCTTTCTCATTTACATCAGCAATAAAGAAAAGTGCGTGAAAGAGGGATATTATGTGTTATGATTTCTGTAGGCGTTTGGGTTATAAAATATAATGTGGTCTGGCATGTTAATCCAGAAAAAAGCTCATCAAAAAAAGAGGTCTCTCACAGTTCCCCACTCCTATATTTGAAACGTTTTCTCCTGACTCTAAATGTTCCTTGTTACAGAATAAAAAAAGATTTATTTCTGGGTGAGGCTCTTCCCAAAGAAATCCTAATAAATAGACCTTATTTCTCTCCATGAGCTATTACTTACGGGATAAGCACAGGGAACCAAACCAGAAAATCCTTTTAATATTGTTTTTTTGCTTAAATTCTTTATTAAATTTTATGAGAAGGTGATTAAAGTAGGCTGATTCCATATAGTCTGTTAGAGTTCATATTCCTGCTGGCTCGTTTCTTCTCAAGTGAACAGCATTAATTAGGTATACAGAAAATTTATCTTCTTGTCTTCATGTGATGTCTTAGATCCTATTGCATGGAAATATTCATAACGTAATGAGTATTATTTAAGACAAATATATAAATATATGGTGATGCGTTAGGTGCGTATTCTACTTCTGACGTTCTTGCTGTGCCTCTGCTCGCTGAAATATCTGGAGCAGGATGGGTAAATCCTTTGGAAATATTAAATAGCATCCCATCTTTTAATGCCAAAATGCCTGGTTTTGGGGAGAGGATGCCTGGATTGTTGTTGTCAGGACAGTTTTGGGGGCTTCAGTGGTCACCTGGAGGTGTGGGCACCTTTGACGCCCTCCTGAGGGTGGGGTATAGGAGGGATGATGGGTGCGGGGAGGATTTTGGGGGGGAAATAAGCAGAAAACAAGTGTGAGGGGCTCTGTAGGGGAGCGTTCCTTAGCTGTGTGTCTGAAATCATCTCTCAAGTATAATCTCCTTGCTCGGCTGGTTTTGCTTATCCCAGAACTTGTTTTAGTCAACTAAAGGGAATTCATATGCAACAGCTTGAGTTTAAACAAATCCCTGTATTCAAATAGGGGGAGAAAAATCACATTGTTATTCTGTTAGCAAACCTCCTTTGACTCTTAAATCATTAAATCTAACCAGATTGCTAAATAAATCTGCCTGGGAAGATAAAAGTAGACATGAGAGCACGCATCATGCAGATACTGAAGGTGCCAAATGCCTTTTTGCCAAGGTTTCGTTTAATTTGGCCTTTATTTTTGGCTTTTAGTTGCAAAATTAAATCTGTACAGGTCATTTGAAAACCTTCAGATTATAGATGTAAAGCCCTTTTAATCTTTTCTAATAAATAGCTGAGTTAAGGAATAAATCTATTGGGAGCTCGGAGCTGATCTCTGATATTAAACCTCAGCAAAAAAATGTATTTGTAGTTGTAATTCAGTGTCCATACACAAACAACACTTAGAAATCATCTTGCGTATAATTACCTTAAATAAGTTTGGCTTAGAAGAAAAGGTGAATGATTATCAAAACTGGTTTAATAAATGAAACACTAATTGCACCTGCCAGCTTGACAGATTCGGTCACCGTGGGCCAGATTATTATTAAAGTGATTTAGGCACAATTGAAAATACCAGTTTTTGGTGAAGCTGAGCTGCTTCAGAGATTTCTTTTAAATGGCAATAAATTATTCTCTGTATTAGGTGCCTCAATAAGGCAGGGTTTTAATAAAAGCTTTGCATAGTAAAGACTTAAAAGCATTTTGATTTTGGAAAAACAGCAGCAGCAAATCAAAACGACAGTGTCTGAAATGCTGAAAATACTCTGGGTTATGCCGGTGCTGTATATGACATTGTCTAACATCTGAGTAGCCTTCAAAGCATTTTTTTCCCCTAATTCCATATATAATTAAAAAGCAGCTTCCTCTAGCTCATTAAAATTTAGAGTCTTGTTGGAGCAGTGTACTTTTATATTTATTTAAATGAATAAAGCACAGCCTTAATATAGACTATAATAACTTCAAATATTAAATCTCTCTAGTACAGCTAACACTTTATTTTTAAACAGTGTTTATCTGCCCTTCATGAATACCAAATTGAAAATGAATTTGGTCCCCAGAAGCTCGTCATATTATTTTGTAGTCCATTCAACTAACTTTCACTGTATGCTTTTTATTAATTATACAACGATAGCAAAATCCCCATAGTTAAGTTGTTAGTGACGTGCATATTGATAAGGTAAGGCAGTGGCTTTTCGAAGGTAATGATGGCATCTCTCTCTTTTCACAGGCTTTTGGAAATGCAAAAACGGCACATAACAACAACTCGAGTCGCTTTGGCAAATTTATTCAAGTGAACTATCAGGAGACGGGCACCGTGCGAGGGTAAGTGGGAATCCGGTTGAAGGTGCTGTATGTACTCTCGCCTGCACGAGAAACCAAAATAAGCTGTTCTGAGGGGGTACAAGAAAAAGGAGGTTAATTTTTGTGGCAAATATTTTTCCCAAAATGGAGAGGGGAAAAAACCCACAAATTTGAAGTGTATTTAAATCCATTGGTATGAAAACGTTGAATTATCTGAGCCACATGTTGAAATGTGAATACACCTGAGCTGGCGTCAAGTCAGTTGAGCCCTCCTTCATCATGATGTCAACTTTCTAATTAAGCTGAAATGGAACTTTTCCTCTTAAGATAGCAGTTAAGGCTGGAAAGCAGAAGGTTTTAGCTAGGATGGGTTAGGGGCTGGAGGATGTGATAGGAAGTAGAGGCTCTGCTCAGGCTCAGGAAGAGAAAGCCAGGGGGAGGTTTAATCCCCAGCTGCCTGATGGGTGTTACAGTGGCACCGGAGCCAGATTCCTCTTGATCGCTCTCTAATTCCCCATATGCTTCTGTCTCTACCCTGAAGTCTCTTTTCAACACAGCCCTTGACCAGTTAGGGCCACTTTTTTTTTCCCCGGACCATTGCAAGGAGATGCTTGTCTCCATCGTGGTTCTCTGCAGTTTATTTGAGCATCTCTTCTGCTCCTGGAGCTCCGGGGTCGTACAGCTGTGACTCCAACCTTCCTGCTTCTGGCGAGGGCTGCACCAGAAGTGCTGCATGGTTGGAAACCTATGGATGAAACCTTCTGGGTGGGCTCCCCTATCTCCGGTTTTCTCTTTGGCTTTAGGCAATTTACACAGCGTCAGGTCATCACAAAGTGACTGCAGCTAGCTCTAAATGAGCAAGGCTTCCTTAACTCCGCTTTTTGTCCAGGTTAATTAACTCAGTTGGAAAAACGGAGAGTAGAAGTGGCATTCCAGGGGTTGTATAATTTCTGCAGCTAGCTAAGAGATCTCTTGCTGGGACTTCATTGTTATTTTAGAGAATGGCTTTCAAAATTTTTTCTTTCTTATTTTCCAGCAGAACAGTATCACACAAATAGCTTCCATTAATTTTTCAAATGAGCTTGGGTACTCTGTGTACCTTCCCGCTGTTTTTTCATCCTATGTCAAATGTGATATTCTTTTTCTTTTTTTTTTTTTCTTCTTTAATTCTGGTGAACAGTTCTCTTAAAAGAATAAGGCTCAATTATTTTTTTTTAATATCTACTGAAATACAGGGCAACAAGAATCCAAGAGACGCCTTAACAATGTATTATCTTGGCAAGCTATGTCAGCTCTGTGGAAGTGGCCTCTATTTATACTTGGCAGATAGGTGCAAGTAACATTGTATTCATGTACTCTAGTTCATAAAATAAGAGGCATTTTCTCTCTTCTTTTAAAAAAAAAAAATGCACTTTCTTGGTCTTTGGTTGTGTGGTGTGATGTGACTATCTTTGTTCTATGTTCTTCGCTATAAGCTTGCAGTGCTGCCGCAATGAAAATAAAAAACTACATTTAGAAAACCTCTGTGAGCTGTTCCTGGCATACACGACCATAATTTTTTTCCATAGTCTTACAAAGAAGATCACAAGTATTTTTATTTTATTAAAAACTTAGCATAGATTTTAAGCACTGCCCAACTCGGCTATCGCCCTGTATTCTGCATATTATTTGTTTTGTTAATGTAACTGTCATTTGCAGCCCTGAATCAGAATTTTGCTCTGTTCGGAGGTTGAAAATAGCAGTTGGATATTTGCTTACAAATCCTATGAATATAATGACTCAAAACTTGAAGCAAATTTAAACTTAAGAGATGTAATAGCCAAGAGATTTAGTAGCAGCCAACCCCGCCCCGTGAAATGAAGTCTTTGAAGATGTCTTGAAAATTGATGGAGCATGAGCAATGGCTACAGTTAAGTGCATTCCCATAAGGCTTTATGAATTTATTATGTCCTGTTCGATGATAAGCGAGTTCTGGAGGAAGGTCTTTGCAACCTGTTCAGTCCTCATAAGATGATCAAAAGCCTCAACATCTGACACGCTCCATAAAATTGCAGAAGAGCCAGCTAGGAGACATTTTAATTAAAAGCACCAGGGCGCTGGTACGATGGTAAATCTGTGCGATGGCATGAGGCTGTATCTCAAATACCATGAGTTGGTGCTTTCAAACATGCTGTGCTTGGGTGTTTTGCATGTTGGTATTTGTGTATGAAATTCAGCCTCAGATTTCAAATGATGTTACCTAGGACGCTAAGTACAGGCTCTGTCGCATGCTTAAATGAGTATTTCACACGAAATCATGTTCTTAGAACTCCTTTTCTTTACTCTTAAAGGTAGTTTTGGCATAATGGACAACAGTAAATAAAAAGAAAACATTTGGAGACGTCTGCTTTTTTATATTTAAATTGGTTTTCATTTTCACTATCCTAATACAAGAGGGAATGTATGTTCTTCCTGGGACATGTTTTTGTTAAGACCTTTGCACTAAGCAAGGAGTATTTTACCAAAACCAGCATTTTACTTGCATCTACAAAAAAAAATTAAAAATAAAAATAAATGACAAATAATTTGCCCTGATTTAAATAGTGGTTTGGACTAGATGACGTCTAGAAGACCTTTCCAACCTCAGTTATTGCATGAGAGTGATTTTATTTTGGTGGGGTTTATAATAAGACCAGAAAACACAGGGGAAGGGATGAAAAGTCAGGGGGGGTGGAGGTGATGCAGGTTGTCGTATGGCAGCTCCCCAGGGCTGGGAGTGGGATCTGGGACACTCTGATTCCTCTTTCATTCATCTCTTCACCGAGCCTGTAGTGAATTTATGGAATGGCTTGGGAAGGAAAAGTTGGTTTCAGGTTAGAATGGGGATACAAAAAAAGCCTATTGGTGAGGAATATCCATAGACTGTTCTCAGCTTCCTTGCAGGGAATGCACAAGAGTTAACCTTTTTGCTGCACATCATACAGAGGAATAATACTGCTTTGCTCTTTGTCTTTCTTTATTCCTCCTGTCCAGCAGGATAATCCCACTGGGGGCTGGATATGCCATTTCCAGTAGTGTCTCCTAAGAGTTGTCACAAAACCTCTGCAGCACATCCAAATGATTTATTTTATTTTATTTGTTAGTGAAAAAAGGGGACAATTACTGAGATGCAAGTAATAAATAGGTCTGTCTTCCCCATCTGGAGACTATGGTGGAGAAGCGAGCGTAGAGGCACCTCCTCATCCTCCCATGCCCAAGGTTCATTGGGTTTCCCACTTCAGACGTGGCTGCTAATGTCGGTGCCACGTCACTGGGCATCTGTAGCTGGAAAAGTATGGCTACATCATCAAAATTGCCAATTATAACTCCGGTTTCTAAATCCCTATCATTACTGGTTAGTATTGTTTGGAAGAAAAAGCCTGTCAAAGCTCGTTTTAGCTCAACAAGCTTGAAAAAAGTATTTAGTATGTAAATTAAACATGTTTACTGTGGAGGCTCTTAGGATAAAATGTAAACTCCAATAAGGAGCTTTTGCAATTGTTTATTTTCTGACTGTCGCCACAAGTTAATAACCCAAGTTTTTGTTGAGAAGTGGCTCCTCTGGAAGAGGGAATGGTGATTTGGAGACTGATTCTGCAGCTGAATCTGATCTTGCAAACTTTTGCACCCAGATATATTTCTTGTGTGCACAAATCTTGGTCTGCAAGCAATTTTATATTGCTGGCTTTGGATTAAATAAGTATCTGAGATTCTTCCTTGCTGTCAAAATTTCCCCCTGTGCTCCCTGCCCATAGGCTAACGCATCTGAGATCGTGTTTTTCGTATCCAAGTTAGTGTTGGCTTTGTATCAAACGAAAAAAACCTCAAAAGCCAAACATAATATTGGGCTTGTTCTGCCTAGGAAGAAATTTATATAACTAAGTGAAACAAGGCTGAAACTTTTTTTTTTTTTTTTTTTGTGCATACTAAGACTGAAAAGTCCTGGTAAAGCTGTGTTCGTTTAAGTTGAATGTTGGGTCAATGAATAACACTTTTATTTTTTCGTTCCAGAGCTTATGTTGAAAAGTACCTCCTGGAGAAATCAAGACTAGTCTATCAGGAGCACAATGAACGGTAAGTGCCCATATTTTGCTTACAGAGTTGGTTTTGACTTCTATACATGCTGATGGCACGGCACAGAGAGCATAAACCCCACTTTGAGCTGGAACAGCCAATCAGGATTTTCATGCTCCTAACCTGGGGCTTCAAAGAGAAATGATGCATTTTATATCTTGCTGTTTAGGGAGGAATGTAGTACCCAGGGAAAATAAAGTCCATTATTTTAGTCACAGTCATGGAATCGTAGAATGGGTAGAGTTGGATGGGACCTTAAAGATTATCTAGTTCCAACCCCTCGCCATGATTTTCCTTTGTCTTTGTGATTCATGTTGTATGGATTATTACGTACCATTTGTTTTCTTGTGCAATTTGTAAGCTATTTAGTATCTAATTTAGGGGATTGGGAGGAAGGTGGTATTTTAGTTCTGTTTTACAGTTCTTAACACATTAAAGCCATCAGAAGGACCTCTAGAAAAAGCTAAAATTATATAGACACCAAATTTAAGCAAATTGTTCTTTCCTAATTGCAACCTATTATTTGTTACATACTCCTCTCTCATTAATTGTTACTCTAATTTTAAATAAATTTGCTGCTTCTAGTTATTTTTCAACTCTTGGAACTTCTGTCTGTGTTTCCCTTTTGAGACAGACGTCGTGCGAGAAGTTTTCCCGAATGCTCATGGGCTGATCCCGAAGTTAAATAGCTCCTACAGCCTTGATAAATGTACTCTTGGGTGTTGCAAGATGATTAAACGTGCTTCCTCTTGGAAAACGTACAACCTAAAAGCAAAGTTTTAATTTTAGAAATAGTGCTATGCTCTTAGCATTAATCCATATTAGAGTTGTTTTGAAGCAAAATGGATGAGTGTCACTTGGGGTGTTTTTAGTATTAGTAATATTCCAGTATTTTGAATATTTGAGTAGCCATAAAAATTGAAGATTTTTCTGTTCCGTCTTACAGAACTGCAACTGCAAAATCCTTACCTCTTCAATGGTAATAAAGTATTAATAATTTCTGCATCGCAACGAAATATGTTGTTTTGATTCTAATAAATATGTAGGCATTGCACATGTTTCTGGAGGAGAACACGACGTTGTTGGCTAGGAATTCTTTAAGTATATGCTGGGGCAGTGGAAGTCCTTGGATGGAAAAGGATTTTGTTCTCCATTACTCAATTTAATCTTTTACATCGCTGCAAAGTGGGTACGGGCCATCTCTAGGCAGTGTTCAGGTCTGAGTTTGGAAGCTGGAAAATCAGGTTGTGAGGTTTACATGCGCTTCTCTGCTTAATGCTGCTCCTTGTTTTGAAGTCTAACTTCTTTTTTTCCTTTTCATTTGTCACCAGGAACTACCATGTATTTTATTACCTCCTGGCAGGAGCGAGTGAGGAAGAGAGATCAGCATTTCATCTGAAGCAGCCTGAGGAATATCATTACCTCAACCAGGTGGGAATACTATACAAGAATACAATACATGGTCTTGCCTTTTCTACTGCTGATATTTAATGTTAATAAAGAAAATGTGTGGGGTAATAAAAATGGGTTGTCTTAATGCTCTATGGGCAGCCTTCCATCATTGGAAATAATTCTGCATTGGCAATCTGAACACCTGATAATATGGAAAAAAAAATAAGAAAAATCAGTATTTACTGTTTTTGTCCCCTATCTGGGATATGTTAAATATATTGTGGTTTTAATTGTGGAAGGGAGAAACAGCAATAATTTACTTGTTATGTGTGTGAATGTCATTTACTCATTAACATCTGTCTGCTGAGTAGGAGGAAAGGGGAAAATGTGTGATACTTGTAGCTCTTCAGGATATAACGCCTTGCATGAGGTAGTCCTAATTCTGTAGCTTCATGGCTGGCTGTTAGCATGATCCTTTGAATTTAACAATATAATAAGTTTAATATAAAAATCCCCACAGCAACCATTGAAAATGTGTGAATTAATGAGTGAGTTATTACCAATGGCCAAATAAACTCATACTTCGGAAAATCTGATTTACGTCAGGTATTTAAGATTTAATTGTCCACTGATCCTCGTGAATGGGGGCTTTACTGCTTTTCACTCACAAAAAAAAGGACAAAAAAAAAAAAGAGTAGGAATATGTGGAAGAGTATTTCGCTTATACGTTGATTTTAACTAATCGCAATTTTCTTAGACCTGAAATATGTTTAGCAATAAAGAGTGGTTTAACCCACAAGCTGGAGAAAAACTTGTACGCACAGTGCAACCCAAATAGCCTTCAGTCTTTCTAGAAATATAATTTAACTCTGGAATATGTCTCAATTACCCAGGGCTTTTTAAAGAATTTTTTTTAACGTGGGCTATCAAAGCCCAAATCTGTTGTAATATTAACGACTCCCACCCACTCTTAGCAGGATCAGGAAATTCACACAAATGAGTACCATAATAAGAGCTGGAGGATTTTTGCTCTCTGCCTTTGTGCCTCAGGCGTTAGTTGGGGAATGTGGTATGATCTTCACCACCATCTGCGCTGCTGTTTTGCAGCAGGAAAGTGCCAAGATCGTTTGGATCAAATGTTTTGTCCGATTCACGGGTTTTGTTGGGCAATCCGGCAGTTTTATGTTAGTTGAAAACATCGCTTTTGATTACAGTCCTTCTTTTTTTAATAACCCTTTTAGTATTTCAAGTAAAATTGTAAATTCAATGGTATGTAGTGTGTAGAACTAGTAGGAATCCGATAATTTAGGTTGAAACGTTTATGTTACTCTAAATTAGGGTGTTGGGCAAGTAGGTTGGAGAACGATGCTGAGGCAGGTCCAGTGGGTCAGGGAAGCAGACCCTGGACTTGCCTGAACACAGCATATGGACAATAGTGATAGTATGAATTTTTAGAGTTTTTATTATAATAATTTTTTAAATTTTTAGTAATTGGAATTAGTCTTAGAGAGACAATTTAACACTGACAACTGGGGGAAAACGGCTCCTTTAGATGTGTTTAGGGCATCGTTTCATATTAAGGCTTTCTGACAGTGTAGTAACAGTTTTCCTGTGCCCTGTAGGCAAAGGGGAAAAAAGGAAAATAAGGAGAAAAAGCAAAAAACAGGAAGCGGAGGAATGGGAAAAGAAACTTGGGAAGGATAAAAGGGGAAAATTATAAAATGACCCTTGAGGGTTTACAGCAGCTTCTTAAATGTGTCCTAGAGAAATCCCTGCCTTTTTAAACGGAAAAAGAATGAGCTCAGAAATGAAACCAAGTGTTTAAGTAAAAATTAAATATTAAAATTGAAAAGCTATAAAATATTGAACCAGACCCCTTAAGTCAAGGACTGACTCAGTCCTTGAGTCAAGCATTATTTTTGTTCTCCCAGGTTCCTCAGCTCACGTTGTGTTATGCAAAACAAACGTGCATTTTACATTGCAGATGAGAAATAATATATTCAGATATTTCACCAAACTGTGCTGTTATTTTGTTGATCTGTAAATGCAGGGAGCAGGTTTGAAAAAAATAGATTTTCATCTTTTTTAAAAGCAAATTCACTTACTGTCCTCTAAGTTTGGATGACTTCTCCATGTCTCATAGCAAAGGCAGGTATACCGACCATTGCATACCGTGCGACTTGTGCTGGTTATTCACATTTATCCATTTTGAAACTAGTGATTTGCAGGATTCCATCCTTATTTTAAGCTCCTCAGGAGCTCTGGTGCCATTTGTCTCTCCCTCTTGGGACTGGACACTGACATGTGCTTTGACTTCTCTCAACTCCATCACTGTCTGATTGGAAAAAGATACAAATCCCTAAAAAGATGTTGCTTTCTCATCGGTCAGAAAATCGCACTTCTGCAGCATTTATGTGTGTCTAGTGCAGACGTTGAGAGTAGAAACAAAACATCTGCTTTTCAGTGTGATTTTTCCATCAATAGCTCTTCATCTCCAGGTAAACCAAAGCTTTCTCCAACTGTGGAGAAGAAGAAAAGATCTTAAAATCCTCTAAACTTATTGCATAAGTCTTGAAAACACTGTAAGGAGGAATCAGAGTGCCATAAATGCAAAAGCATTAGAAATCTTACCTTAAAAATAATAATTAAAATAAGGAATGACTATGCAGAATAACAACATTTATTTTCCTTGGAAAGTCGACGTTGCCGCCCTGGTTAAGGAGCAGGTAGTGGGAGTTATTTTTGGTCTGAACATTACTTAACCCGCTCTGCCTTGCTTTCAGATGACAAAGAAACCCCTCAGAGAGAGCTGGGATGATTATTGCTATGACTCTGAGCCGGTCAGTACAAGTCCCCGCGTCTTCTGTGTTACTGGTGCAGGGCTGCTGCTCACTTGAATTTGTTAGGGGCACCAAGACCTGAGCAGAAAACAAAGCCAAATTAAGTTTAACCTATTAATTACCCCCTGCTTCTCTCTGCCCTGCAGTGGTGTCGCTTGTGTATTAGCTCATGACAATAGAGATGTGTTTTCCCTTGCCCTTTTTTGGTTCCTTCCGTCTGGAAAGCTTCTTCAACAGTTGGAGATGGTCATCTAGTTTTAGCAAACCAAGAGGTTTTTTTGTTCCTTCTTGATCTAATACATGATAATTTATGGAAAATGTGATGCGGCAGCAATGTGAAAATTGAAATTCCTTTCTGATAAAACAGCGAATCAGTTGCTCGAAGCCCTGAGCGCTGCATCAGTGCATGATGGTTGTAGCAGTGTATCTGCTCTCCACCTTCCAGGGGAAAAAAAGACAAAATCAAAATCATCCCCCGCAAAACATCTGTGAGAAAATCAAATCCTGATATTATTCAGAATGCAAAACCAATTCCTTGTCCGAAAATAGTTCTGCTGACATGTTCATCCTTTCCAAATGGATTGACCCAAAAAAGGGAAGGGTGAAGCTTCTCCCCCTTCCCCAGTTTCTCCTGTGCAACCGAGTCGGAGGCGGTGGCTCCAGTTGGTAATGTGCTTTGGGTGTCTGTGTGTCCTGTGATGGTCTCTGTTGGTTTCATCTTGCATGGGGAAGCATGTTTCAACTGCATGTTGTTCCTGTTAATTTTGCTGCGTCCTTAATGGTTGCGGAACTCATAGTTGATGCATCTGGAAGGGTAAGAGGTAATCTGTGAAGGAGCTGGGTTTCACTGAGGCTAAATAAGCATCTTAACAGCAAGATTTCAGCTGCAAAATCCTTAGAAGAGGAGGAGGGGAGGAGAGTCTAACCCGTCAAGGTTTAAAAATGTTGAATATTGTATTGACATCTTTAATACATCAACACCCTTAACACATGAGCATCCTTAGAGATCCTACAAGAGCAAGGAGTGAGGAGAGCAGCTGCTTTTCTCTATACCTTAGTACACTGTACTATGTTGCAAAGACCTTAATTGCCTAAGGAATGGGTTAGGACAATTTACTGGAGGAATTAAAATTTAAAACAAATCCCAGATTTGTCACCTTTTTCTGGAGGGGCCGATAATGCCCTGCCAGCTCAGGAGCTTGGGACTTAACCATGTTACAGCAAAACCACGTGCCATTACAATTTGGCTATTTATCTGGTATTTTATTTTGCTCAGGATTGTTTTCTGTGATGTTTGTGGTAAATCGCATCTTTGCTTCAGTTGATGACTCACTCCTAAACATACCCTGGATCTCTCCCTGTAACCACAGACTCAACCTACTGCAGATGTCCGGTTTATAAAGAAACCCTATATATTATATCTTCTTTCAACTTTCCATGGAAATCTATGGATTGCTTTAACGTGATGATAGTAAGCAGGGGACTCACTTTTGCTGGGAAACTAATTGCCCCGGCAGAATATTAGTGACGAGTTTGGTCTGTGGGCATGGACTTAGTAATGCTTGTCTGCCCCAATATCAAGGAAACTCCTTTTTTTGTATAATTATCATCCTTTTATCATCCATTAGGAAACAGCACAGAGCTGAAACACTACAGAGAGCATTGGCTTTTAAGTAGATAATTTGCAAAAGGCCTTTCCATGCGGATTAATGAGTTTGGCAATTGTTATGTAAATCGGTAATTAAATTGCCTTTGGCATAGATTGTGCTACTTCTTAGTCGTCTATGGAATTTTGCTGTTGACTTGTGACTTAATTTTGGATGAATGATGCCACAAAATGAAATCGTCTCCTGGAACGTGGAGCGCCACTAAAAGCAGCACTTGGTATCTGTTTTTAAAAAGATTTATATGCAGAATTTGTGGGTATATTATTGTCCTGCAGACGCCAGGTCCCACTGTAGTGGGTGTGAAAACTTCTGCAGGTTATCCTCATCGTAGGTGTAGTGGCCGAGGAAGCCAGTTGGCCAAGGTTTGAGTTTAGGAGGGACAACTTCTTATCCTGATATTTTATGATGTGAATAATTGCCTTGCTGATGCCTGCTGATCTTACTGATATATAGTGCAGATGTCTTTATTGCATTCCTTTGGATAATATATATTATATATAGGGCTCTGGAGCCCTCAGCACAAGAAGGACATGGACCTGTTGGAGCGGGGCCAGAGGAGGGCCACGAAGATGATCCGAGCCTGGAGCCCCTCTGCTATGAGGACAGGCTGAGAGAGCTGGGGTTGTTCAGCCTGCAGAAGAGAAGGCTCCAGGGAGACCTTATAGCGGCCTTCCAGTACCTGAAGGGGGCCTACAGCCCTTCCCCAGCTTTCTGGTTTGCAAGGGCATGTAGCGATAGGACGAGGGGCAATGGTTTTAAACTAGAGCAGGGCAGGTTTAGATCAGACATCGGGAAGAAGTTCTTTCCAATGAGGGTGGTGAGGCACTGGCCCAGGTTGCCCAGAGAGGTGGTGGAGGCCCAATCCCTGGAGACATTCAAGGCCAGGCTTGATGAGGCTCTGAGCAACCTGATCTCGTAGAAGTAGTCCCTGCTTTCTGCAGGGGGGTTGGACTAGATGTCCTTTAGAGGTCCCTTCCAACCCAACACATTCTATGATTCTATGATATGCAGACAAACACCTTATACATCTCTTAAAGGGTAATTTTCAATCGCTATTAATAAAAGGTGGAAGTGTCATTTTTCTAACGAGTATTTCCTAAGAACATGCAGGCATGTTACTTTCTTGTTAAATTTAAAACCCTGCATTCATTGATGCTGTGCATGGTTTTAAATGGTCTTACTGTTCAACATCTCTAAATTCATTTTGTCCTGCAGTATTCAGTTGTCCCTGAGGAGCACTGATGAAAAACTTTCAGTTTTCTTGTCCAGTTGAACTTTTCTAGCTTTTGGTTGAGGGGATAGGGCAGCGAGTGTGACTAGTGTCCTATGTTGAAATAAATATCTTAAATAAGAATTCCTCCCTATAATCAGTAGCAATTGCTGTAATGATGCTATGGAGAGGGATGAAGATCATATCACTCATACAGTTGTGAGGCTTTAAATGAGGATATGTGCTGTAAGACACACAGCTGATACTATAAAATAGCTTCATTCTATATATTCTGTATTTATGATTTATTCTATGTACCCTATAAGTGAGTATGAGTGGCTTTTCAAATAACAGTCATATTGTGGCTAATTGGTACCTGTTTAATAATGTTCACTGTACTATTCATGTAACCCTGTTTAGTGCAGACTTTCAGAAATATTTGTGCAAAATTTATGCACACTTGCTCATGTGGTAAATACGATTTACAGACAAAAGACCAAAAAAACCTGTGTGGATACAGCTGCTTAATTAACTTTCACTGCAACTGCAGCTATAATTTTTACTTAACATACCTGGATTCACTTGTAGAAAGTCTCTATTTAAGGGTTAGTAAAAATATTCTGAGGTTTAAGATAACACTATATTGTGTGATGTACAATAAAATAATTTTGATTCAGAGATTGGGAGTCTTCATAGGCAGCAGTGGGAAAAAGTATTAAATATGGGCCACGAAGCGAGAGAGAATAATCAATAATCCATGCGGTGGCCCAAGGTGAGGCAAGGCAAAAGGAATTTGGCATTAGTACTTTATATATTAATTTAAGGAGCATTAATTTAGCCGTGTTCCCTCAATATTGGCGCAGGACAATGTTAGTTGTGTCCAGAATGTCATCAGATTTCCCTGAAAGTATCAATGACTCTCATCAGGTTGGGAATTATCTGAAAAACTAAACTGTTCAGACACGTTACCTTACAAGAAATATAAAATGTAGTGGATTTCAAATTCCCTCAATGCTTACATTTTTAGAAAACTTATTGGTAGTTAGCATAAAGTTAGTGAAAAATATATTTAATCTTCCCTTTCCTATGCAGGATTTAATTCACTGATATTTTACATGAAATTATGTGAATTCTATTTTAAAACTGAATTCTTCCTCTTTAGTTATAGGAACTCCTAATGGACCAGGACTTAATGTGGAATAAACTGCCTCTAAATGTGTAACATATTTCATCTTGTTGTTAATTCACGTCCTTTTTTATGCTAGTTGTCGCACATTGACGAACTCTCACCATACTGTTAGAATGGTGCGACTCACCTCTTACATTAGAGGTTAAACCTAGGAAATAGGAAGGATCTGCAGGAAAAAGTAGCCAAAAATGTTGTTTTGGAATAGGTATGCCAATGTAGTCCTCTCTGAGGTCCGGGCTCTTCAAACCAAGGCAATTGTGGTGGAGATGTAGTATCCTGGGAAAGCCCATCTCACCACTCTGGATAAAAAAAGCAGTACAGAGAAAAATGTTTATGTATACGGTAAATAATTATTGTATTGAAATTTGCATTCTGGTTAGTTTTTACATAAAGTCTTTGCAGAAGCAGATTCTCCTAAACAGCTTAATAAAAAAAAGAAATCAAACTTTAAAAAAGAATATTAAAAAACCCCCAAACTTGTAATTGTGCGTACTCTTTCTAATATTTAAGAAGAAAAATTCTGCCTTGCCACTGGAGCTAATCCTGGTCTTTTGTTGTATTGCATATGTGTTTCTTGCTGTATCTGCTATGGTGCTGTGAGTCCCCCTGTACCTGGGCTGGGTGTTGGGCATAATGAGCCAGTTATTCCCCATAATGTCAGTGGGGCCTCCTGGATATCTCATTTCCCAGTGCCAGATTGGAAGTGTTCTAGTTGCTGATAAAAGGCATGGTGATCACTAAATGACATTTGTGAAGTGTTGACTTGGCCATATTCACTTGCCCTGATCTTTATTTCTTTGAATGTTTAATTTTTCTGTTTGAACCCACCAGGACTGCTTTTCTGTGGAAGGGGAGGACTTGAAGCATGACTTTGAGCGATTACAACTAGCCATGGAGATGGTGGGGTTTCTTCCCAAGACTCGCAGACAGTGAGTTTATTTTCCCTATTGATAGTTTGGAGATTATATTAACTAATATCACCTTCATAATCAGTGAGATAATTGGCTTGACTTGAGCTAACATAACTGTTATGCTCTACATAACACATTGGGCTGCTGAGAAGGAATAATTGGTGAGACACTGGAAGAGGTTGCCCGGAGAAGCTGTGGATGGTCCGTCATTGGAAGTGTTCAATATCAGGTTGGGTGAAGCTTTGAGCAACCTGGTCTAGTGGAAGATATCCCTGCCCATGGCAGGGGGTTGGACTAAATGATCTTTGAAGGTCCCTTCAACCCAACCCAACCCAAAATTTAAAGATATAAACAAAATACGCCCATCGTTACTGTAGTTAATGATTCTCTTTATGCAAATAGAGTATTGGCACGAAGTTGGCACCTGGAAGTATTTTTCAATTGTTCATGAATAGTCATGCCTTTACTCTGCATGTTATGAATCCAGATCCTGATTTAATCAGAAATTTTAATTATTAGTCATCATACTTAATCCTGTGCATGCAATTGCTGGTTCTGTAGACTCATTTCCAACTGGCCTTCCTTCATGAATTCACTGGAAGTGCTGGTTGAAAAACTGGATGACTTAGTTGGGTTGCAATACCGCCTTCCTCTGACCGTAAGCAATTACATGCTTGACATGAGGGTCGTCTCCAACTGAAACCACAAAATAATTCTTCTGGTGTTGTTCGTTGGCTTGAAAGTCTTGAGTAGGTTTGAATGAATTTGACAAATATGTTACTTAAGGTTAATAACAGGCATAGAAAAATGTATATTTAAAAAATGAGCTCAAAGTGAGTATGGATTTGATGTTGTACGTACTGCTGAGAAGCACATCAGTAGCTGGAACGCAATGAGAAATCTTGTGCTTTTTCAAGTCAAAATGTTCAAACAATAATTCAGTGAGCGTGGTTCCTTTCTATCTGAAATCCTGGAGGTTACGTGGGAACAGAGAATTACTGCTCTGTACTAATGGCACTTGAAACCCTGTTCATCACCTTGGGTAAATGACATTTAAGATACTAACATATAACTTTTTTTGTTCCCAACTGGGTGGATTACCTCCTGTTTTTTTAAACACCATTTTTCTTGCCTTTTAACATGTATCTGAGCCACCAATTAGAAACCCTTAACTGTGAGACATTGTCCCACCTTCTGCTCCAACGAGAAATTTTCACTTAGCCAAGAATTTTTTTCAATAAGCTCATGCTTTATCCCTAACCAGTAACAAATCAATTAGGAAATTAAGACTGCTTTTTCTCTGTTTGTTCCACACACATAGAGAAACCCAAGTATACATACTTCAAGTGTAAATATGTTATGTGTCGGTGTGGTTCCTTGTCTTTCAAGAGTCAGATATCAGTGACAAGGTTTCTCTAAAGCCTGTTTAGGGTGCAGGAAGGGAATTTAATTGATGGAGTACAGCAATCAGTAAGTGTCAGGACTGAGCAGAGTTGGATGTCACAACAAATTCAGGCTTTTGATTTACTTTTCTTGGCACACAAGTTCTTGTATTTCTCCTAGTGAATTTTGCTTGTCAAAAAATATAGTGGATTCTTTGCTATATGAGCAAATTTATTCTGCTTGGCTTTGTAGAACTGTAACAAGAATAAGTAACCACCTTCAGCTGAGTATAAAAAGGAAGGACATTTTAAGTATTACTATACTTTCATAAGTGATTGTTTATAGTAAAACGTGGGGTTTCACCTTTGTGGAAACAGTTACAGAAGAGAACTGTTTGGAATTGCATCCTTGTAATTCATGAGAAGGAATCAGTATCCCTATTTTAGAGATAAGGAAGGACGGCTTGGAGAGGTGAAGGTGTTGTCCAGACAAGCTGGTGGCATGGCCAGGAATCAAATTTGATTTCATTCATTTTTAGCTCCCCAGAGAGTGTAGAAATAGGGACAGAGTTCATTGCTGAAGTCAGCCATGTCTCAATAGTCTGAGAGCTACTTTTTTAGAGGATTTTTTTTTTACGAGTGAGGCTATCACATAAAAGTGATCAAATTAAATAAAAAATAAAAAATTGGCTGCATAAATCTTGAAGTGTAGCATCTTTTCTCTGTCTCAGATTACTTATAGATTATGAAAGCATTTATGCTTTTTTGTATAGGCTTTCCACCTGGGACTAGATCTGAGAAAGTGATAAATCCGTGTGCTAGGGGTCTGAGAAGGACCACCTGCGTGGCTGAGTCCAGCCTCCCGCTAAATTTAGGCAATTGCATGATAGGTATTTAATCTGGATGTCTAGATTATTCAAGGATTTCTTTTTTTTCTTATAATATGGGGAGTCATTTTGTAACTGTAGTTTTGATGAGTTAAATAGTTTTCAAGAAAGCCATACCAATGCAAGTTTGGTACTTGACTAAGTGAAAGTATTTTTTACATGAGATGAATTGGATGTTTCATTTGAGCATCATTTTTGAGGAAACATTTGTAGATTTGGGACATAAACTGCTTCGGATTGAAAATTAGAGGAATGAGTCGAATGTGAAGATGGCACTTGATTTTTGGGGATGTGGGTTGCTTTTTCATTAGCTTTAAGAAAAAACAACTGAGTCAAAATGACTGCTCTCTATTTTCTTTAGAATTTTCTCTCTCTTGTCGGCGATACTACACCTGGGTAACATCCGTTACAAAAAGAAGACTTACCGGGATGACTCCATTGATATTTGTAACCCTGAAATACTACCTATCGTGTCAGACCTGCTGGAGGTAAGCTTTCGCTTTCCATCCTGTAATGTTCACGCCTAATGAGCCACCTCTGGTTTGTAATAGAATTTATTTCCAGTTTCGCTGAAGGGTAAGTTCTCTTGTGTTACCATTAATATAGGCTGTTCATGTTTGGCAGTGAAAAGTTACAAAGATTTTTTTTTTATGAGGTTTTTAATGGTAGGGTTTTTTCCTCTAATCTTCAGCTTCAGGTGTAATTGACTGAAAATACTGTTTCTGTGATTACAATTTGAAAGCTTGCAAACCAATTCTAGGTGGAACGAAAACCTGCCACTCAACGCAGTAGTTTCTTCAACTGCCAGCCATCAGCTCCCTCACCAGAATTCCCCAGCGGTCCTGATGTCTGTTCCAGTATTTGTATAAGAAACCGGAGGAACTGTAGGACCAGCTCTTCTGGTTCAGGTGGTGGCCAGAGTAGGCGCTGAGTGAGCTCACCATATTTAGCTGCCTGTTGGTACCCTGCCAGCATCCACAAAGGTTGTATTCGAGATGCTGGAGGGTGCATCTCGTCCCTTTAGTAGCCATTTATGGACCTGTTATCCATGCATTTATCTAGTTCTTTTGTGAACATCTTGATGCTATCTACTGTTTAAGACCCTTTACTGACACCACTTTGTCCTCTTGTGAGTCACTGTTGTGCCAGTATCATTTGGGAATGGTTTGTGTGTCTCAGCCTGGATGGCCCAGGGCCATCTCCAATTCTGTAAATCAGTGCAAAAGCACTAGAGAGCTGCTCTGTTAGCCTGAGCAGCTTATGGAGCTGTGGCATTTTTTGTTCATGAGAAAAGCCTTAATTTCTGTGAGTCAATGTGTCCTCCGCTTGCCTTATGTGTTCCAAGAGCTGAGAGCAAAACCTCATATACGTGGCCAGCAGCTCTCGTTGCTGTCTCACTTTTCTCAAAACGCTCTAAACCTCTTGCAATTCCAAAGGATACTGAAATGTTATACTTGTAGTTGATTAAAACGATCTTTATCTTTATCCCTTTGTACTTGCTGGATGGTGTGGAAGGTTAATTTTTGCTAATTTTATGACAGCGTTAGAAGATAACCCGTCATTTTGTGTACATCTGATGCTCTTCCCATTCCTTCCCTTAAATAACGGTTGTGCTATCTCACTACCTAAAGAACCTGGGAATTGGCTCTCACAGATTTTTATAGCACTTCATTAATGCTTTGAATTTAGGGAGGGAAAAGCTTCTGTAAAATATGGGTATAAGCAGCTGGACGCTCTTTGCATCTTGGCCTTGGAGATTGCAGAAATAAACAGAAGGAAAATACAAGTTTGGAGAAGAATGTTGATCTTACCCTGTTAAAAATGACCATAGTGAGAGCGCCAAGTCATTTAAGAAGTAATTGTTTTTTAAAAAAGCTTTGAATAAGAGAGTGACTTAGAGATCTGAAAAAGTTCCAGGCTTTAGGTCTTTGCCCTGGCTTTCCTCTGCAAACAAACTCTTCTGCAACATCTGCATGCTGTAAGGTATCGGGTTATTTGTTGCACACGTACATGTGAAATGATGCATTGGTTGAGCCCTATAGATCTAATGGTGGCTTAGTGCCATGGTCTGGTACAGCACAGAGCACGGATACCATGCTCGCTTGCAGATAGTGTCAACAATATGTAAAAAAGATAAAAAATATCTATATTGAACTTCAACATTTTGTAAAAGCACTAGAATCTGGTGTGGCTGAGCAAAGTGATAGATTTCTGTTCATCTTGGTAATTCTTTTGCAAGGTAAATGACTGTACACAGCATAAACTGCTTGTTAATCATATCAGGCCGATGCAGATCTGAGGTACAGAAAAATTTTTATCTTGTGAAATACATCTCTGGGTTTGGGTAAGTGCTGTTGCTTGTCCCTAAAGTTGCATTTATATGATAATTTATCCATGGAATTGGAGACATTGGTTGCCTCCAAGTGTAAAGTTTCCAGTAGACCCACACCTCAATCAGCTGAAATAAAGCCAATAATTTGGCTTTATAGTCGCATTTTCAGGAGAGGCTTCATTTCTCTTTCTGAAATGCTGAACCTTTGCAGACCTGAAAAGATTTTTTTTTTTTTTCTTTTTTGGTCGTTCTTACTCAATTTTGACCAAAAAGGAGAACTGAAGGGTTCAAACAGATGAAACCACCACAAAGAGCATCCATTGCACTTCATTCGTTAGTTAGCTACTTACAACTCTCCAAATTAAGTATGGTGAATTCTTCTTAGCCGGAGACCAAAAATATTGCTTGAAACATTTGACACTTTGCATTTTGTCTCATTTGAGTAATTATTTTTATTACTTTTTTTTGTGTGTTCACCGAACTGTATACAGTTTTGCTTTTCACACCATTGTTGCTGAAAATATGAATTGGCTTGAAAAAGTTATTAATCCCCTCTCTAGGTCTTGGCATTACTCGCTAAGACTGAAAAATCATCGCAGTATAAAAATAATATTAGTTGACAAAGAGTTTAACTTCTTTTCATACAGCCACTGGGGGCTTGGCAAGGACGGTCTTGAGCATAGCAAAATGATGCAAGAAACCAGCTCTGCTGTGGTCTGATACTTGCAGGCAAAGATTAGGAGGGTGTTTTGGTTTTTTTTTTTTTTCCTTAAATGACTTGCTGGATTTGTTCAGTCAAGGATTTGGAATGGAAAAGAGAATTAAAAATCCAACTGGACTTGGTGGAAAGACTCTGAGAAGCAGGAGCTGAATTAGCTGTCTCTGAGAGCAGCCAAGAAGAGGGGCTGCAGAGGTCCTCCCGTGCAGTACCGATGGGGCGGTGGCCTTCATGGGGAGGAGAGGGACCAACAGCCTGGCTGAAATGAAAAATTTAGGCAAAGCTGAAGGTGTTTTCCCCCTCTGAAGGAGAGTCTGGCCCAAATTCTCCTGAGTTTAGCAGGTTTACGTTGGAGCCTCTGAGCCTCTAAGGACAACAGGGGGAATTTCCCTGCTGCGGCGGTTCATGCAACAGCCCTGACCAACTGTCCTTCCTCTGTATAATGAGATTTGCGTCCCTATAAAAATGAAGCTAATGTGGAGACTTTTTTGAAGGAATCTGGGAGGAGATGATGATCTGCGATGGATTTGATTTTTCTTAGATACTGACAACCCTGTCCAATATGCTTTTGGTTTATTAAAACATTCAGAGCAGCATTTGTTGAAAAAGCAAACTGCAATATAGGATTTTGGCCAGACTCTGCAGATCATTGTTTCATTTACAGTAAGACCCTGATTCCCTGATTTAATTTTTTTTTTTTCCCCAAGAGTAGACATAGCATGTGGATTATGTGGAGGCTTTTGGCAGGTTTTTCATGGCCTTTGTTTAAACTTTGCTGAAATACCGTGCCGTAGCATGATGTCAAGGCTGCCTGATGGATGGAGCAGACGTGGAGTCCTGTGCAAGCGCTGTGGATATCATGGGTCCTTTGCAGAAGTGGTGGGGGGTTGTGTAAAACTGGGGAAAACTTTTGTGTTTCTGGGGAAAAGCCTGGAAAGGCTTATTAGCAAACGCAATCTATTAGAAATCATCTAGTGTCTATTCACCTTGAGAGACTTTTTTTCCATTAGAAGAGCAGGAACATTGTAATTGTGTACATTTACTAATAGCGGAAATCATTTCTGTGTATGGAGCATTGAGCAAGGAAGGCAAATCCTGTCTTCGCTCAATGGAACAGTTTTATATTCAGTTTTTAGGCTTAGGTAACCAGCCTCGATGCAAATAAAGGTAAATATGAGTTATTGAGTGTCCTAAGTTAGTTTTGCCAGATCTCTTTTTGCATTGATGATGTAAGCTTTTGGAGCTAATGTCTACCTCCCTGGGAGATTTATGTGCTCAAGTTCTTTTTCTACTAAAATTTGTCTTCAGCTTCCCAGAGGGATCCCACGGACGTTACGCTCCTTGTGTGATAAACATCTTGGAAAGTAATTGGGGAGCAAAAGGGAGGTGAGGATTACAAGTCAGCCAGTGCTTGCATCCAGCCTTCTCTTCTGGATCCATTTTCTGGACAAAGTTTTGGGGATCATAGAATGGGTTGGGTTGGAAGGGACCTCCAAAGATCATCTGGTCCCGCCCCCTGCAATGAGCAGGGACGTCTTCATCTTCATCGGATGCGAAGCTCCGAGCTAGAACTCGAGTCAGATAACTTTCTGGTTGTTTGAAAGAAAGTCTGAAGAAATGGTTCAGATCTTTTGCAAGAACTGATAGAAATCTGAATTTATTTTCTGTTACTCCACAACAGGCAGCTTTGGAACAAGCGCTCAACGCTGTAATCCCTTTCTCAAATATGAGAGGAGAGACAAAAAACGATATTTTCTTGCTCTCAAGTTGGAAATGGTTCATTTTACTTCAGCTGCTATAACATAATACCCCAGCGTTACTGGAGAAGCAATCTCCTCCTGCCTTGGCTGCAGCCCAGCCCTTGTGGGAGCCCGCTGGCTGTCTGCTCCCTGCCGTGCTCCGCTGATGTTTATAGCCGTGGCGGCATTGCTGGTCACCCTTCACTGGCTTTTAGAGCTCTAGTCATCCAGCCCTCTCAGCGTCGGTTTGACTTGCATGTGGCAGTGAAATCTTAAATCTGTATTTTGTCCCTGTAATTAAGATATAAACTCCTATAGGCCGTGTAGCTTTTTTAAGAGAGAGAAAGCAGGACTTGAACTTCAGCACCAGAAAGCAAAAAATCCATGAAATGTAACACAAGTATAACTCCTGGGGCACGAACTAAAGAAATAAATGGTGTTTTCCTCTTTGCTAATCTGCTGGGATGGTTTTTTGTCTCTATTTTAGTGTCTTATGCTTACTGGGGGAGGAAGCATAGGATGTGCGCGATGGGGAAGCTGCAAGTATCTCCGTGCACCAGGTGTCCTTAGTCATCGGCACGCGCAGTGTTTAACTTTGGAAAGCTCCTATGGTTCCTCGCTGGCATCAGGAGTCAGCTACCTTCAAGCTGTGACCTTAAATGAAAATTAGGATAATTTGGCTGTACCTGTGGTGTTGGCTCTCAGAGGTGATGAAGCAATCAAGATCAAGGTCCACTGGGTGGTAATTGCAGGCAGAGACCCAGGGAGATGCAGGGATTACGGTCCCTTCCTTGCCAAGTATGTTTTTGTATGAGAAGATGACTCAGTGCGATCCCTCTGTGTCAGCTCGCAGCAGGTCTGGAGATGAAGGAAGCGCATCTGCAGGTCTCACCTATCAGGAGGGCAGAGGGAGAAGGGAAAACCAGAGTGAACATCAGATGGGGATGGCAAGGGACAGTGCGGGTAGTTGTTTAAGCCATTTAAAATCCCTGTGTTTGCTGACAAATCTGGGACTTGGAAGCATTTAGGCTGTTTCGAAATATTACATTGGACTGTTTTGATTAGTAACCATCTGATACCCCTCTGCCTTGTTGCCTTTGATAATTAAAAAAAGACAGCGTGCTGGCTGTGGATTCGCAGCATCCCTCCTTCATGTGGGATAACGGATGGTGTAAAATTCACTTTTCTTCCAAGCTGTTCAACTGACGGAGGGCAGCCCATGGTCCCGCAGTCACAAGCTGCTGGAAAAACGTCTGCGTTTTGCTTGCAGAGATGAAGTTTTTAAAAAATTGCCGTTTTGCTGAATGTAGAGGAATAGAAACCAAATGTGAAAACTTGCTGCGTATTTCCAGGTAAACCAGAAGATCATTTTTTTTCCCCCAGTTTTTTTTGAAAGGCCAAATCAGATGATAATAACTGGTGTCTCTGCAGTATTTCTGAGGACAAACGAAATGAACTTCAAGGTGTTGACATTCAATTTCCAATGACAAAGGACTTCCTGGTGGGTGAAGGTCATATACAGGTGACAGTGTTTTCTGCTTTCCACACCACAGCAACAAGTTCTTAGTGGGTGTTGCAGGGAAAGTCACTTACATAAAAATGCACTGGAGTCTATCAGGGAGACTCCTGTGACAGTATTTTGGTAGAAAGAAGTAGCTTTCTGTACAGAACAGCATCATTATTGCAGTGGTTTGCAAGATTTCTTAGGTTCATCTGCCTTTTTTGCATTGCTCTTCATGCTAATTATTGGGTTAAAGGAGTAAGTCAAAGTACATAAACCACTAAGTTTCCCATCATCTGTGTCAAATCATAAATGGTTTCCCTGGGATAAAAATATGGCCTTGGATGGTTTCAGAAATGCGGATTTGGTACTTCTAGTCTTCATTAGAGATGTTCTCAACAGGTCTGGTGTCTACGTGGAGTCCTTCAGCTAGGATAGGCAGCTTCTGTAGACTTCACTGTGGCTCCTCAAGCGATGTCGTTTCCATATCAGTCCATAGCTACTAACTCCAGGCTCGGATATTGTCACTCAGACTGCCAGTTTCTTTTTTGACATTTGAAATGTAGGAAAGAGCAGTCAATGACTCAAAGTATTTAGATCTAACTTACCTGTAAGCGTATCACCATCTATTCTGGTAGAGAGGTCAAGCTTCTGAATTTTTCCAGAGGATATAAAAATAAGAGGGACTTGAATCTGAACAATTCGTGGTAGGTACTGCTTAATTTGTCGGCACCTTTTACCTATCTGCTGAAGTGTCTGTGTTTACACAACTGATTTTTTCCTGCAAACTGGTTTCTGTTACGGCTGATTAGAGATTGTCACTGGCTGGGAGCTGGTGTCTTCAGGGACTCTTAAGTATCAGGTGTGAATAGCAGAGTAAATATCAGGTGCTTTTCAAAAGGTTTCTTCCTCCTCCTAATTCCTCCACACCCTGAAAAACAACAAAAACCCCTTGGATATCTCTTAAACCGGTGACACTATTTTGCTTGTGTGTAGAGTAATGTGTGTGATGTCATCTTGACAACACTAGAAAGTTGACTTATTTTCCCAACAAAAAGTGTGGGGGAGAGGAGCTGCACCGGGAATGAAGGATACCAGTGGGAAATTGCTAGAAATGCGGTGACTGAATGCGGAAAATCAGGTTCCCTTGAATACCGTGGTGTCTGATTTCTGATGCTGGATTTATGTGCTGAGTTGTCTCCTCCCAATGTCTAGCTCATTCTTAGGCATTGAACATTAACTCTGCAAGGGCTGGCAAAAGCGTTTAAAGCTTTTTTTTTTTAATTTACAAATTTTTAATTTTTGAAACTGTTTACCTTTACAAATTTTAATTTTTTTAGACAATTAGATTTTAAAAAAAATATTCATAGAATAATCATTAATGTCAAGATTTTTGTTTTAGGTGAAAGAAGAGATGCTGTTTGAGGCCCTGGTTACCAGAAAGACTGTGACAGTCGGAGAGAAGCTGATCTTACCGTACAAACTAGCGGAGGTCTGTACATGGTGCTTATTATTAAAAGGGCAACTCTTGGGATGGTTTTCAGTGCTTTGAAATGTACACTCAACTCTGGTAGATTTTCTTTCAGTTTTTATTTATTTATTTACATAAAAATAATGTAGGAGAAACTAATGTGTATGAATCTAGAAAGTGATGAATCAAGAAAATCACTTTACCTTCTATGCTGTTCCTGGAAAGCAGGTTTGCACATTATTCTGTGCGAGTCTGTAACTCTTTGAATGCCTTACGGCTGGGTAAGTGTTCTCTAAAGCAGAATGTCGCTGTGTGTGATACCAGTAGTAGTCTTCATATGTCATTCATATGTCATTAAAATGTAGCACTGATTCATCCCACAGCAGAGTAGTGACCTAAGACCTCCAGGAAATTTTTGTTGGGGTCCTAAGTGCCTGCATTAGTTATGGTTCCTGTGTGGGTGGAGCCGGAAATCCTCTGTAGAAGCTTCCCATTATCTTTTCTTCAGACCTCTCATAGGCTGGGTCCTCACATGATGCTTTGGAGCAGCCACAACTCCATCAGCCGCTCTCAAATTTGAGCGTAGTCTGTGCCGCTAATAACCAGGATGGCACTGCACGTAACATGTAACTTCTCTGTTATGGTCTGTCTCAGGATTACAATATCAGCAAATGCCTTTTTTTTCTAAATAGGTGATTTCCAGGAATTTTAAATTATATTCTGTGACTGGTAAACAGAAATACCTTTGTTTTCTTCTATGTTCTTCAAAGTATATAAGCTCTACTCTGCCACAATACTTGTTTTGTCTGTTTCTGCATCTAGTGTTCTTGTACCTCCCTCCCCTCCACAGTTTAAGAACACTGAGCATGGCATCACACCACGCTTGGTCCCTTGGTTCCCCCTTGTCGTACGGTTGTGTGAGAATTTGCAACATCTTGAATAATGTCTCTGAGAGCAGTCTGTTATGTCGCAAATAGATAAGCACATGATGTGTTGTCATTTGGGTTTTTCCAGAGGGAAAAAAAAATAATCTTTTATCTCCTTTTGAGATTGTGTGTTTAAGCTCAGTAACTGTTACTGAACTTTGTTCTTTAAAAGTTAAGTGTTGCCTTTGTGCAAGGCTTGAATCTCCCCTAACAAAGGGCACGCAAATGCTCTTATTGCATCTTTGTGATGGATGTATAATGAGTGTGGTATTTGTACTTTTTTCCTGCGTCTTGGGCACAGACTTTAGAAATTGCTAGAAAAGTTTAAAACGTAACTATAACCACCCTTCTGCTGGAAGTTACTTCTCAACAGCTGTGATGCCAGAACAGCGTGCACCGAAGCACCTTCAAACACCTCGCTTCAAAACTTGGCAGGTTGGATTAAACTGCTTCTTGTAAGGGTTTAACCTGGGCCACCAGGTTTTGTACTGAAATAGCTTGAAACAATCTTACCTAGATGCTCCTTCTGTTGAGATCAAAGAAGCCCCTCTTGCTCCCTAAAATGGTGGACCATGAATTTCTCAAGTGCTTTCCAAAATGTTTTTGGTGATGCCTCTGCTCACGAATCTCAGGTATTCACTTATAGAGGTTTGTCGCCAGTATCTCGTACAAGAAATGAAAGATCAGGGTGTGGTGATTGCGGTGACTGTGGGGGAAGACAAAGGAACACAAGGCTCTGGTGTGGAAGGTTGATGTAATCTCCATGACGAAATCATTTTGTAAGACGCCGTGAATTGTGTTCAGAAAAGATAGGCACCACCCCGTGCTTTTTATTCACTGTCCTTGCAACATTAGCATCCTGACCACCAAATTTTATCCGACAGTGACCTCTCTCAGGTTCGCTACTGACTTGCTCATGCTCAACATAGCAGAGCAGAATTTGAGATGCTCTAACTGGAACCTCACCATGAGAAGAGGTCTTCTCCTGGTCTTCCTCTGGCTGGGGAAGTGGGAGAGGTGGCTTAGATTCAGATCAATCTGAATTAGGAAGAAAGAGTGTAGGATTCATTTGACATTTTGGGACTTTACAAAGAATACCGGTCTGATAATCGCACTCATGACTAATTGGACTGTTGGAAACAATTGGGCTGGTTCTGCTTCTTCAAACAAAAGAGCATTATAGTTGGCTCAAATGGATGGAGTGATTGAGGTTTTGAGGATTTTCAGACATGACTGTCCCACCATGACTCCTATAACTCATAGGCAGCTGCCTTTCCTGGTAAAGCAATGATGTATGCAGCAGCCACTTTATTTTCCAGATGCTAAAATGCTTGATGTTTTTTGCATCGCTTGTTGATACGCTGAAAGGTTCAGTGGAATTTGTCTGGAAAAGACTGTATTGCAGTGGCTCTGAAAAAACGATTGTAAAAATGTCATTTTGGCACGTGCTTGCTTTTTTGCACCATCAAGAACAGCTTGGATCTACAAGTGCCTTCCAAGGCTTTGAACAATTTTATATAGGCGGCCTGTGCAGTGTAGCAGTTATTAAAAGAAGAGCGAAAACTTGGCAAAAGAGGGAATTCTAAGAAATTTTATTTGGTTCTGAAATCTGTTGTCTAAACTGTGAGTGGAAATAGTAGATTATTGGGCTCTATGGGTGAAGTGGGAGTAAGTCGCATTGGGCTTCTACCTCCAGCATCACTGATGAGATCGCTCGGGATAGTGGGAGAGTTTGTTGTTGGGGAGATTATATGTCTCCTGATGGAGCCCCTGGCTCTGTGGGTGGGGCACCTATAGACCTGTGTTTCTTGGTTGTCTTCTACCTCTTTATGAATTTTGGGTTACTAGCAAGGAGTTAGATGCATGTAGCTTTCATTTGAAATAAACATTCTTATGTAAAAAGCCTCAAGATCTTAGGATCTGGGTGGGTTCTTGAGCTTTGGTGAGGTTCCTACATGCACCTACTCCATACTACAGAGACACGTATAGTATTGAGTACGGGTGGTTGGACTTGCCCATAGGGCTTCAGGCTTTGTTTCACTTTGTGCTCTGCACGGGGGCTGATGTTTGCTGATCCCTTTCATCAATCGGTGTTGGAATATATGCGGATGACAACTCGACGTAGAAATACTGCCTATGAAATGGCTAATGCTAATGTGATCATTCTGTGATCGCAGCCTGGCAGCTGTGAGATCTGTAACCTCAGGGTCCTGCTGTGACAACTGTTACCCCCCCTTAATAGTCTTGAATGGGCAGAGGAGACGCAGGCGGCCTTTCCTTTGGAGGTTTGGAAGCATCAGAGCTGAGATTGGACTTTATGATACCAAGTCAAGCCTTTTCCCTTTTCTGTTTTCCCGAGCTGTAGCTCCACAAGTGCAGGGAGAGGATGCCTTTGTTGGATTTGCAGTGATGCCACATTCCTCTCTGTCTGCATGCTTCCTGGCTGCGTTGTTATTGTATGCTGATTAGAAACACTGGCCTGTGGTTTGGGGCTTTTTTTTTTCTTTTTTTTTTTTTTAAAATGGTTTGAGCACTTGGCAACTCCTCATTTGAAACCTTCTCCTTCATGACAGTTATAAATTTGTATCAGGCTCTCTTCCTGGGTTTGTTCTGTTCATCTTTGCAGTAATTTATGTAACACTAGATATTTTATTACAGCACATTTTGATGCTTGGGTAAAATGTATTGCAAAATGCCCTTCAATAGTATTTGTGGGGACAACTTGCAGCTGGACCCCCCAGCAGCCTGAAACCTATGGTGGTGAAGATGACAGCTGCAATTTCCTCTGCATTTATTCGTATTTTACTACTCTCCTTATGACTTTTCTTGTCCGCTTTGCTCCCATGGGTTGCATTGGGCTTTACCCCTGTGGGTTATGTGCCATTTTTGCGTTAGGCAGAAATGTTGGCTTTGTCAACTCTGTTTCTTTTAATAAGTCAAGACTTTTTGAGTCTTGCCTGTGTACAACTGTTCTGCTGGATGACCTTGGAGGATCTAAATCAGGTTAATGGGTTAAATTGAAGTCCAACAGGAAGGTAGGACTCGAACAAAGCAAAAGCGTTGCCTCCTGTGTACCAGCAGCTGCCAGTGGTGTTGTCTTCAGTTGAGCAAGTTCTTCCCAGCACATAGAGATTTTGTTTTACTCTGTTTTTTGCAGGAGGATACAAGACGTGTGACGGCAGCACCTGCTCGAGCAGAGCCGTAGCCAGGAGCAGATAAACTGTTGTGAGCTGAGCTCCCGTTTCTAGCTGTGATCTGTTCTTTCTTGGTTCGTAGTCAGTGGCTGTCCTCAGGTTATAACAAGGATTATGGAATGAGCTTGTGGATCTTCAGAAAGACCCTGCAAAGTATAATGTGCCATCAGGTTTTTCTGATTGTTCAGTACATCAGGGTGTATTGTTAAAAGGTTGTGTCTGACCTTGGTATTAACATCTGGGTACAGCCCCATGTTACTGGAGCTACTGGTATTTATGAAATTAAGGAGAGGCAGTCAAGGAGAGACCTGATTTTGAAGGTAAAAATCAACACTGCCTTGTAGTTTTGACCCCTCCTTGCTGCGGCACCGATGGCAAATGTAGATTTGTAGATTGTAGACCCCATGTGTCTGCAGTCCTGCGGGGAGAGCTGCCTGTCCGCTCCCGGTCTGCATCTCCAGCGCTTGTCGAAATTTAAATGAGCAAGGACACCACATCCATAAATAATGCTTATATTTTCCTCTGGCAGCTGCCTCTTATCTTCAGAGCCACGCTGGCTTGTCTGCTGCAGAACTGCATCCTGGAACCATTCATTTTTCCTTTTATAGTAGCTGGATGGTATTTTAATGTTCAGTGTTTGAAATGACTGCGTAATTTGGTCGAGTGCTAAGGTTTAGAAGCTTTACACTGTAGATAAACTTAGAAAAAAAGGCTGCACGGACATGAAAGGCTGCAGTTGTGTTCACAGGTCTTGGTTCGTTGTCCAAAACAGCTGCTAATATCTTTATCAGGAGCGAGATGGTGAATTAACAGAGCCATCAGCAGTTCATGGATTTCCAGAGAAACCCCAGTGTATCCGTGCAGGGTGAGGGCAATATTTGGTAACAGCGAGCTGGCCGAGTCCACTGCATTTAGATATCACATTCAGTCCACAATTCAGGTATCCGAAAGAAAAAAAACAGACACACTGAATATTAGGCAGTTTGACCGACATTTGGTAGGAAACATGCAGCCCGTGCAGGAGCAGAGAACTTTAATCCAATCTTTGTAGAGAACCTGGGATCTTTCTTTTGTTCCTGCCTGAAATCTGAGCATCGTTTTAGGCTTAATCTGTGCAAGGAACTGCCCTTCTGGGCCACGTCTGTCTTTCTGCTTCTAAGTAATTCAAAGAATCAGGTTTTTTTCCATCTCAGACCACTGCAAGGGTCCAAGGCCAGAAGTTTATGCCTTGACTAATACAGTTGTGTACCTCTCTCAAATCCATTCAGCATCTTGACTCCCCCTTTCCATCGCGCTGAGATGACCCCCGTGTCTGAGCTCCTCAACCATCCCCGCTTTCATTCCATCCTGTTTGTTCTGCTTATCAGGCTGGCGTCTGTCACCTGCCTCTCTGGTTTTCACCAGTCTCTGCATTTTTTCCGTGTTCTTCGTCAAATGAGGAAAAACTCATTATCCAAGTAAATACATCTGCTAGTGAATTCTTTTTTTCCATTCCTTCAGAAAACAGATTTTTTTTCCATGATGCTTTCGGTTCATTTAGTTCTGTTGGTATTTCTTAAGCTAATGACTTTGCAAAGAACCTTTGTTTTAACAGATCTTTATAATTTTCAGCCATTTTTGGCCAAGGGCATTTTATCCCTAAGGGTTAGTTAATGAATTAATTCGCACTTTTGGACAAAGCCTGATGTGAAATTGCCCAACAGAAGGGAAATAAAAGATGTGAGACAACTTCTCGGGCAACAAGTGACCTGATTCTTTCCTACCTTTAATTTTGGAAAGCTGTTAGGAGCCAGTTGTTTGATGTGATGAGTGTCACCATAAATATGTCTTGTATTTAACTTAATGTGTATTCATAATTGGAAGTGGAAAATGGCTATCTTAAAACACAGAGGGACTGAAAGGGACTGAGTTGTAGGTACAGGGAGGTCCCTGTAACCAGATGTTGTGGAGCACAAAAAATAAAAGCATGTTGTTTCCTGCCCCTGTGGCACTCTTCTATATTGTGATAGCAAGGCCTGGGATGCAAACATGTTTTTTTAAGTCCCTCTGCACTGCCCTAAGCATCCCTGGTTCTTGGGACCTGCTAAAACTCTAGGTAATGCCAAGATATTTTGAAAATTTTTATTTGCACGCTTCTATAGGATATAATGTGAGACCCCACCTGGAGTACTGTGTCCAGCTCTGGAGTCCTCAGCACAAGAAGGACATGGACCTGTTGGAGTGGGGCCAGAGGAGGCCATGAAGATGATCCAAGGGCTGGAGCCCCTCTGCTATGAGGACAGGCTGAAAGAGTTGGGGTTGTTCAGCCTGCAGGAGAGAAGGCTCTGGGGAGACCCTATAGTGGCCTTCCAGTACCTGAAGGGGGCCTACAGGAAGGATGGGGAGGGACTCTTTATCAGGGAATGTAATGGTAGGACAAGGGGTAACACTTTCAAAGTGAAGGAGGGTAGATTTAGATTAGACATTAGGAAGAAATTCTTTACTGTGAGGGTGGTGAGGCACTGGAACAGGTTGCCCAGAGAAGCCGTGGCTGCCCCATCCCTGGAGATGTTCAAGGCCAAGCTGGATGAGGCTTTGAGCAGCCTGGTCTAGTGGGAGGTGTCCCTGCCCAGGGCAGGGGAGTTGGAACTAGATGATCTTTTAAGGTCCATTCCAACCCAAACCATTCTATGATTCTATGATCATATCTTTGCTTAAATGGCTATATACTGCTTAGCAAATGAGTGTTAACATGCAGGTGGTTATATGGCCATGGAAGGACACCATCAAACTGTTCTGTGGTGGTGTGCAGAGCACACAAATTGCAATTGAGTCTGTAAAATGCTTTTTATTCTGCATAAATATGTGCAGCTATAGGTCTATGTGGAGTCAGCTAATGATTAGTTGGAAAAGCATTTATGCAATTCAGGTCAGATTTGCTAACAAAAATATTCAGTCTCCTGCAAATCTGCTACTCACAGAAAAAAACAGAGGGTAACGAGCATTGAACCTGTGTTTTTAGTGTGACAGTGAAGCAGGAGAAGACATTTCAGGTCTTCTGTCTGCCTTTGAGGGCTGTGCAGCCTTGCTCCGTCCTTTCAGCGCCTCAGATGTTCGTCATCACTGGGTCTGTGCTGGCTCAATTAGTTAACCTGGAGAAGGTCCTTGGAGTGGAAGGAGAGCTGGATTTGTGTCCTTTTGCTAACTTCCGCAGAAGTCTAGTAAACAGCAGCGTTGGGCTGTGTGAAGAAAGGGGCAGAGGAGGGAACCTTTGCCCAGGGGTGGTGGGGCAGGCACGTCTCTCCTTTCTGGTGGCATAAAGCCATTGGATGTTTTTTTTTTTTCATGTCAGAATATGTCACTTCACCCTCACCTCCTTTACCTGGGATGAATTTCTTGCTGAACAATACAAGATGCTCAGCATATTTGTGAGTAACCATCACAAGATAGTTATTTCGGATGATAAACTGCACTGTGTTAGTGGCTTATGCTTGGGGAGAGCATTTAATTTTCAGCATGGTAACAGTTAATTGGCAGAAACACAAGACAGAGAAGCCTTGCGGAGCAGACCTTAATGAGGGGGAAAAAAGTATTTCATTACAGCAAAGAGCCGAGTGATGTTTCATTAGCTGACATACTAGTAGTGGTACTGTCTAATGCCTTTTTCAGGCCATTATAAAGAGAAAAGGAATGGAGTTCCAGGGCCAAATGGCATAACGTTACCTAAGATGTTAAAAAAAACCAAAACAAAACCCAAAGGAAAAGATCATAGTTGCAACTAATCATGAACATTTAACTGACTGCAAATATTAGAGGAGAAAAAGTGGGAAGCAGACAAAATAATTAAAAGCATGAAGAAAGTGGGATGAAAATTCTCAGTCCTGAAGTGTGAGGACAAGGACACTTAATGGAATAGAAAGTAGCAAAACTGCTGGAAGCACCTACTTATGCCAAACCCCATTAGCTTAGGAGACTCATTGTCACCACAGGTTATTAGCATCAGGAGCTTAGCAGGATTCCTTTGAAGTCTTGGGACATTGATGAGTGTCTTCAGAATTAACTGAAAAATATTAATAGAATAAAACTGAAACCCCACAAAGCTTTTAAGAGCCAAGCAAGCGTGTCTGCTTCAGGACGTGAGGGCAACCTGTCAGTGTAGAACTTCAAAAGAAACATTTTCGTGAGGTTAGATTTCTCATTTTTTTCTTCAAAATTCAAAAACCAGCTGTGCTTTGTGACAGAATATGGTTTAGGATGAGGCTAGTGGTTTTATAGGACTGGTGTCCTGCATGTGTTTCTTTATGGGATGCAGCGTCCTTCCATTATTAGGAAGACAGATTCCTTCAATGTTGGGTCTTTTTTTTTTTTTCTTAACCAGTTTCAATAATTTTTTTTCACATGATTATATGCCCTAACATTTGCATGAAGTGGTGCATGGGATTTGATGCTGAGGTCTGGCTGAACGGAGTCCATGTCTGTGAGGATCTTCCAAACCTGCAGAACTTCATGGTTGACAACGTACATCTGAACATCCTGGGAACCCATGTTGTGGTTACTCTTCTCCTCTGTGCCACCATGGAAATTCTTGTGTGTTAGCTATGTTCATAGTATTTATTTGGCACTAATGTCTGGGGTTAAAAAAAAAAAGGAAGACTCTCAGATGTCAAGATTTTTGAGCAGAGTCCAAAATAAGGGCTTTAAGAAAGGAAATGCTGACTTTCCATGCACTGCTCTGCCCATAATCAACCCCCCCTCTGCAACTGCCCTTTCTATTGTCAAATCCATTTTTGACTCTTTAAAAGCTTTGTTTAATTACATCTGATTACTGAAAAGTTGCTTTAATTTCACACCTCTTGTTACTTAAAGTTAGGCTACACTCATGTGAAAAGTTTTATAAGAGTGGAAACGAACTGTTCCTGGGTTAGAAAGTTGGCTCTTCCCACACAGGGTGTAATTTTGGTACAGTTGCTTGGAATATGAGATTTTTTTCTATATAATCTCAATCTGAATAAATTTAGATTGTTTTTTTCTCAGCCTAAGGCTGTTTATCAATGCTTGACATAGGAGGAGATGTAGGAGGAGACGTAGGAGCTCCGTGGCTGGACAGGGTCTGTTGCACAGACAGGTCTGTAGCAGCTGAGGTGTGACAAGAAATCATTTCTCTTTGAGGAAGCTTGCCAAAAATAATAATAAAAAAAGCCTGTAGTGAAGATGACGATACACTGGCCAAACAAGTTTTTCTACGATAGCGTCTTCTGCTTGGGAAGGGCCAACAGAAAGGCAGAATTTAGCTTATGAAAGCTCAAGTGCTATTTTTGTTGATGTATTGAGCTTCGCGATAGGGATGCTGGTACTTTATGCCCGTCAAACGGTGAGCGCATTTCCCTAAATGTAGCCTACAGGTTCCTTCTCAGGTCAGGTCCCACATCTACTTCTTGTTCCACTAAGTAACCTATTAATTTATTTCTGTGCCAGTTTCCCTGTGAAAACACGGTCTGAATGGGATTGCAGTTCATGCTTTTCACAGATTCTGGATGAACGTAGGTGGAGAAAAACACTTTTTTGTTTGAAAAAGTGTTTGAAACCTTTGCAGACCTTTCAAATTTGGCTGCCTGGTGACTCTGTTCTTCTGCAGCTCTTCATGGTGGGCTCATGATTGCTCTGTGTGAGCACCTTTCAGTAGGGGTGCTCCATGCCATTCTTTCCTCCATGGGGAGAAGCAAGAACCATGGACTCGTTTTCTGGAAGAGTTTATTTCAGGAAGAGAGAGGATTTTTTTTTTCTTTTGATTTGTTACAGATGGCATTTTCTAACCACACTGTCCAAATCAGAAGGCTGAAGGCTTTGACTGAAATCCTTTTAGGAAAATGGCACTTGTAACCACATGACTCCTCAGTTGAGATGTTGAGAAAATTGCTAACAAGATTTTTCTTGGTTTAATTTGGTTTTGACTTAACATGGGCGATTTTTCCTGCAAGGCATGATCGCAGCGTGTTACAGTTATTCAGCTACAGTATGACAATATTACAGACAGCGACCTGCAAAACATGTCTAAAAATAAATAGCAGGCAGGCTCTACTCTGTGATGGGGATGACGGGTCTCCCATCTGTCCTCTTCCAAGTCCTGCCTACCACCAGCTGAGATACAATGGTTGGGTCCTTGGCACCCACAGAAGACTTTGTTCTTGTTCCAGATTTTCCACTTTGTTTTCCCTGTTAACGTTGGTCTTAACACCAGGAGGATGAGTAAGGAGGGGGCAGGTTGTGGGAATGTGCTGGCATCCCTGTGTTATTCCTTGGGAGTCGTGTTAGTGCAGGAATGGCGTGAGCCATTTCACTGGGAACATATGCGAGACAGGGAGTGGTGTTAGGATGAACACATCAACCCATGATGAAAAGAGTGCAATGACATTAAAAATGTTCTCTATGATAATTTTTAAAAATAACTAATGATTGATGGCTTCTTATTTCCTATAGTAGCAAGTAAGCTAGGAGCTCTGAAGGGCGTTCTTGTCAGCCTGATGACATATTGATGGAGGAAGATTGTCTCGCTGGACAAATCCATTGATTTGACTTCTCCCGTTGTGGTAGGGGTTTTTTGGGAAGAGTGTCATCATGGTTTGGGAGAGCCCCTAAAGCTACCTCTGGGTTGCAAGTAATACAGGTTGGCAGGTTGGAGGCGGAACTTTATCCAAGGAAGGTGATCACGAAGGCTCTGGGAAACAGGTGCTAGAAAAAGGAGAGCACAAGAAGCATTAAAAAAAGCTGTTTGGTATGTAAAGTCAAAAATTAGTACCCAAAAAATCTCTCTGAATCTGAAAACTTTATAACTGGTTTAGTGAAAAAGATTCTTCAGTGCCTTCTTATTTCAGTGTTGTATTCATTGGAGAATGATTGGGTATTGTATTGTAATGACATTCCAGTCTATTTTTTCTCATTGTAATATCCACCCATAAGTTCTGGAAAACATCATTGACACTTGCATCTCTCGGATAAAATCTATTGGCAGGACACCGCTCTGCCTCCGGGCTCCGGGGTGATAGTGGAAGGTTTCTGCTGGGCCGTGGCAGCCAGCCGGGAAGACAGGAGCCAGCAGTTGTGGTAGTGCAAGGCTTAGTGGGGCTTTTTTGGGGTATATTTTTTTGCAGGTACATTCATGGAGACAAAACGTAAAAATGAGCCTTTGCAGGAAAGTTTAGAGCATTATAAAAGGAACTTTTCTTTTTTTTTTTTTTTTTTTTGTAATTAGACTCCTTTTGCATTTGTCATTCCTCTTCTTCCAATGATGCTTTTAAAGATACTTTTCCTCCTCCTTAATCAAACATAAAAATCATAAAAAAACCCTTTTGCAGGCTGGAGTCAGCATGATGCCTTAATGATTCAAGTTCTCTTAGGAAAAGCAAACACGAGAATGACAGGATTTTAATACGATGCTAAGATAAAATACAAGTATGGAAAATTACATCATACTTATCCAGCCCCAGTATGATATAATACTCCTTGATGCCAAGATAGGGATTAAGCTAGAGTCTGATATCCTGCAAGAGCACTTTCCTCTGGGTGTAAAGCCTCTGTTAAATAAAAAAAAGGCAGCTAAGCCTGCTTGTCTCGGCCTGTGTCCCGTGACCCAAAGGGGAACCACAAAAGCTGCTTAATCTATCTCCTGCTGCAGGACATGGCTGTGAATGTAAACCAGACGCACGACGTATTCGTTCATAAATAGAAAGCCAGTAGAACAGCAGGAAACCGTAATTCTCCGTACTCACACACGTGTGACTTAGGACCCCACTGAACAGGCTGAACCTGATGTGAGATAAGAGTGAGACACTAAAACCTGCATTTGGACAAAAAGCGGGATTTAGACCTTGCCTAATTCCAGCAACTTAAAGGTTTTCATTGGTTTTTTTTCAAATCCAGAAATGTTCTTCCAACTTCGGTGGTGAGGCGTAGAGTGGATGTGATGTGGCGGCAGGTTTTGATTGTGGTGCTACTATACTTTGTCACCATCGTCCTCGTTTGCTGCTCCTGTCCTGATTTAGCTCTGCTTCACACCTACATGTCTCTCCCTTCTTTAGATGTTACTCCATCTCAGGTCAGGAGTGACAGAGCCCAAAGCCATCCCTTGGCAGTTGTTCTCCTGTCCGTACAACTACAAACCCAAGCTGAAGCCACCTCACATACGGGTTTTTTCAGCCCTCATGGAGCAGTAACCGTGTCAGAGAGGAAAACTGGATTTTAATAGTATTTTAGTACACGCGGTAGCTCCTCCTCTGACACTAGCACTCTTATTAGTAGCTGGCAGGCCTAAGCCCTATTCAAAATAAAAGTATATTTTGAGTCTGTTTTATTTAATCACGTAATTCATGATTGCAGCAGAGATCATCATCACCAAGATGCCTATGTGTGCTGTTTTCGGTTGACTGCATGTCTAAGACGTACTGAGAAGGGAGGATTGGCTTCTTTTCCTGTCCATTAGACCCCTTTAGGAGATACAAATCAAGTGTGTTAGGAGAGCTGGAATTGCTCTTGGTTTTGCTTGTTTAGTCTCAGCTAAGTCCTACCCCTAGCAGCGGCATAGCTCTTCACACTGGCTAAGCATTGCTAATATTTATTTTTTTGAAAAAATAGATGAGTGTGGATTTTTTTAGAATAGAGACTGATTTATGTCATCGTTTACTCATGCATGCAGCATAATTTTGTTGAATAGATACTTTGAGTCAAATAAGAAAACAAATACACTTTTTTCCTGATTTTTTGCCCTATTTGACAATTGTATATATCACTCATACCAACAGAAGTGATTGAAGGAGGGAGGCACCATCAGAAAACGTTAGGTAAATACCATGGGCAAAATTCAGTAGGTATTAAAATGTGTTTTTTCCTCTGAGTCATCTTGGAATAAGGCATTTGTGTTACAGTAAGTACAAATGTCATTATGAAGCCAAATTTCACCTTGGAGAATAGATGCGGGAAAAATGGGAAAGGCTGATAAGGATTTTAAAACAGACATCAAATGATAAGAGAAATCAAATCCTGTGTGTGATAAGAGCTCACTAAATTACTTTTTGGTTGGATATCAACAGGTTCCTGGGATTTAGTGCCAAGTCCTTGTGTGCAGAAATGCCAATTGATTCATTGGGTAACGCACTGGAAATTTAGTCCACATATTTAAAGAACAACAAACAAACAAAGCCCCAGTAGAGCCACTAAAAATACGTATACACATTTAATTTTTGGAGGGATTTCCTGAAGAGGAAGAATCCTGATGCTGCTTTTTCATTTTTTTTCCTGAATATTTCATTGGAAGCACCTTTCATCCTTGTATAGAAATTATAGGAAGTCTATCAAAGGCCCTAAGGGAGAAGGGGATATTTCCTTTCTTCCTGTGTTCATATCTTATTTCCTGAAGAGAAGAGGAATCTCCGTTTCTGTTATACACAAGCAGAAAATGTATTTTGTGGTGTCTGGCTTTACTTAAAGAACTTAACTCCCGTCTTTGTGTTTTACATCAAGTCTTGCAAACTTTGCACTCAGAAAGAAACGTTTCTTGCCATCCTGGAATTGCTCTCATTGGTTTTCTACGTATTTGTTGATATGGGTCTAAAAGGAGAGCGTACATTGCTTGTTTTCTTCCTAGAGGGCAGGAAACACCCGCAGAGCTGTGTGTTCATGTACGTGTTACGGAAGAGCTGTTGGGACAGTAGGAGAGGGAAAATCCATAGGTAGCTTCTTCGGCTGTATCGAGATCATTCCTATTTTAACAGATACATTTTTGGAGACTGTTGCAAGTTCTTATTGGGAAGTTTTCAAGGAGAGTTACTTGTAAAGGTTATTTTTTTTTTTTTTGGATGGGCAGGAGTTTTGCATTTGTAGCGAACACAGGCGCTGGCAATGGGTTTATCCAGTGGGAGAAAATAACGTTGGTAATATCCATCATGAGATAAACACACACACACAGTCTCTAGGGGAAACGCTGAAAAACTGGAGATAGGAAGGACCACAGCCAACAAGACAAGAAGTCATCTTCTAGGCTAACAACAAGACAACAAGTCGTCATTGTCTTCTAACAAGTCTTCTCTTCTAGATCCAACAAATTTTCCAGACTTGTGCCTGAGAAATGGCATTTAAACATCCCGTTTTCAAGTACTCATAGCTTTTAGCAATTCTGGAGAGGGTGCACTGACCTCGCTCCCATGTCTACATTGTCCCCTGGTGACAAACTGGAGAGGACTTAATAGCGTTATGTTGACCGAAAATTTCTGAAGGTGTACTAACATCATGCTGACCAAGTGAGTCATTCGGCATGTCTTTATGGATGTTTCACGGATTTGCATAATGCTGAAGAAATAGGATAAGGGTCACACACTGTCACAGTTAATAAACTCTCTGTCACAGTGAATAAACTCTAATAGGGTTTTAATCCTCATTAGGGCTTTAATTCGGTTTGGAGTTTATGCTTACTCTCCAGTTCTACTTTTTAAGTCCACTTCTCATTAACTGAGTCTGTACTTAGGAACCGGTGTCCAAACGCCCAGCTCTGGGCACACGCACCCTTGACAAGCTGCATTTTTTACAATAGTGACCCAAAATAGATTGCTGCTCTCCAGTACGCCTATGTTAAAGGGCATTTTTTTCTGTGCAAAATGGTCTTTGGGTTTTTCCTGCCTCACTTTTCTGTAGAGGAGCATGTGGTGCCTCCTACGCTCAGGTGATGGAGTGATGCTCAGTAGCCCTCCTGAGCAAACTTGGTGCATGTTAAAGTGCAATATTAATTGCTGTTGTGATGATCTGGTCATAAGAGCTGCCAGTACCCAAAAAATCCATCCCCTGGCCTTTCTGTTCTGTTGGTCCAGGATCAGTCTATCTCGTCCTTTGCATTAGCCATGAGGGAGGATGGGCAGATCTCTCCATAAGCGAAGATGTTTAAAGTCTTTAGAGGTCTGTAGCTGACTCTTAAATACCACTTGGGAGTAATTTCTTACCCGGAATTGATCAGTGCATCAATGTAATGCTCTTCAGAAGTGATAACAAAAAGGAGGAGATTTGCTTTGCTTGGCTTCTGCCTTCTTCTAATTTTCTGAGTCTTGCATCGAGTGATGCATCGCACAGAAACGGTTATTTATTTTGCACAAACTTTTTTTAAACAAAATGTTAGTGGAAGTGTTTATGCTGGTTACAAGAGCCCTTCATGCTATGTTTTTGTTTGGGTCAAAAATGTTTGAAGTTGAAGGTCAGAGGCCGGTTGCCGTTCCAGATGAGGTCTACGCTTGGTTTGGTTTGGATGGAATAACTGGGGAGAGGATCGGGTTTTTGCATTTCAATATCACTCTGGATCTCCCTGAAGCTGGTGAGGTCCGTGCTCCAGAAAATGCTCAGCTGTGGAAGTGTTTGATTAAACGCACATAGCTTCCAGCAGCACCTTGATGGCTTTTTCTTCAGCAGGATCTGTTTGCCTTCTGCTACCTGGGATGTGCAATCACTGGGATATTGCTGCAGTTACGTGTGATAAACCGGTGTTCTTTGCCTTTCAAAGCCCTTCAGCATTTGTTTCCACCCATCCTCTATTCTCCAGGCTTTATATATTTCCCTTAGTCTGAAAAACTTATAAATATTTGAGGTTTTGTTGTTAGAAAGGAACTATTTCGTGCTCTTGCTCAAATATTAGGTTAGTCAACAATATAAGCACTGAATGCAATTGCGGGTGGCATGCTAGGGAACTTTTTATCACAGTGGACTGTGTGAAAATGTCTGTAAAAGGTTAACTGGGCGTCTACTGGGAGGGCAGGTCACTGCCATGGCCTTCAGGGTCTGCAGCGTCTCTTGAGGGGGAGAAGCTGGAGTCAGCAGAACGAAGACCAAGGGCTCTGTCCATTGGTTTGTGGGCATCTCTTCACCTTTCAAAGTCATTGTTGGTTTTAAAAGGAGCCGATGTCCAAAAGCAGGGCAGACCTTGGCGTCTCTTCTCTACTGGGCTACCAAAAAGACGAAATCAAGATCTGTGTTCGGTAAGGGTATCTCAAATTAAGGTGTCACTGAGGACCAAACCCATCCATACGTATAAATGAAAAGTGGATAGAACTCAGCTCAGCTGTGGTGGGCCACCTTGATGGCAGCCTGCTTTCCATTCAAGGCGTATTTTGGGATAGAAGATTCCCCATTAGATTACACCCTGGTAGATACTTATATCTTAAGTGCTGTTGCCCCTACAACCACCTGTGCTTTGCTTCAAAGAGCCGAGCTGGAGATTCCTCCTGGTTTTGGCTCCAGGACCAAGTCCAGAGTCTAGAAGATTTGTGGCATTGCAGTGCCAGCGTGGACTTTGCACAAATCCAAGCCTGAGTTTTACTATTCCTGGTGGCTCTGCAGCTCCAGGAAGGCCCAGGGAGACAGGAAAGACTTGAGATTTGAAAAGAAATTGTAAGCAAGAAGAGTTTTTTTTCTAATGAGTTTTTCAGTCAGTACATCCAGTGCCTGAGCTTTACAGCAAAGGGGCCCATCTGCTTGTGAAGCGCTATATTTGTGGCAATCCATTTGTTTTACAGTATTTAAAGTCATAAAATTCAACTGGCAGCTTGTAGCATGAAAGTGCTCCCTTAGATTTTTTTTTTTTTTTNGAATGAAAAGGTGCTGGTTAAACCAGAGTTTTAGGAAGTGAAAAGGGGGCTTTAATCTTGATTATCTGTGTATAAGCTGTTGTGGTTTCTGAATATGTAGCGAAGTGAACGAAACCATCATTCTGGCATTTATTAAAAATAGGATTTTTTTTCGTGAGAGCTGTACTGGGTCTGGCCTTCCAACCCCCTGCACAGGCTTTAACGGCTGCAAACAGAAGTAGTGCAAAAAACCCATATATATATATTAAAATACCACCCTTTCACATCATCACGTACAACTTTTTTTCTGGTTTTTGCTCTTTGTGAGTCATTGCTTCTGCGGGAGAAGGTATATGGGACTCTATAATGCACAGATGATATTGTTATAGCAGAGAAGCCTGTCAAATTCAAGTTTCAGGGATAATAGTAATTTTTTAAAATATTGATTTTTGGAATGTGATTGCAACCAGCAGAATTATTTTTTAGGGAAAGGGAATAAAATTTAAATTTTCTATCTTTTTTTTTGAAGTAAGCAGACAAATTAGAGTGTCAATGCTTTTTTTTTTTTTTTTTTTTACTTATTTCCTCCTTTTTCCATTTGGAAAAAAGGGGGCGGTTTCTAACCCTTTTGCTTTCCCTGGATTATTCTGGGTACCAGCAAATATTTTGAATAATGCCGGCAGTGAAAGCATTTTACTCAGTTTCAAATCCGGGTTGAGTGCAGAATGGCAGGGGTAAGAAATCCTGCCCCTGGGGTGGGGAGCGGTAGTGACGCTGTGGGGATGGCAGCAGACGGAAGATGTGCTCGTGTGTGTTTAAAGAGTTTGTCATCTTAAGAACTGAGAATCTACTGCACTTCTACAACTGTGTTTTACGGAGGCTTTTAATTTGAGCAAGTTTGGTTTTCTTAGATTATATCTTTTGCCATCTCTAAAAGACAGGCTGTCGCTGCCGAAACTGTAAGTCCTGGCTCCAAAACACTTCAAAGAGAGATTTTAATTCTTAAGTCTGTCTTCCCCTTGTCCCTTTTGGTAGAAGATGTTTCCTAAAGTATATCTATTTTTAAGGTAGCCTCAATCCAATGCCCATCATGAAAACTTTCAGGCTGATTCATTTGGCAATGCCATCTTATGAAGAACCCAAATATGTTATATCAGAATCTTGGCAAAAGTTGGCCAATCCCAACAAGTGGCGTTACTACCACATAATAAATAAAATATTTATCCTTGCTAGCCTGATATACAGGAAACCTATTGATTAAAACCTTGTCTTCGTCTTATTTCCTGAATCGCCGAGTCAAAGTGCGTTTGATCTATCTTGTTTTCAAATCAGCAATATTTTTGCATGTGTGCAAGATGTTGCGCTCCCTTTGATCCCTGAGAGATTTGTTTTGGCATTGCAGGAGCTATTTTTAATTTGCTTTGTGAGTGAAATAAAAATGGTTTGATGAGTGCCACGGTGTTCCAGATCTGCCTAAATGTCACGTAAGACTTGCAGAAGAGACAAGAAGTTGTAGGTGCCCACCTGACAACAAGCCATATATAATGTGTGAGATATTTCAGAGAATAATCGCATTTAATATACGTAGGATAATAAATACAGGAATGAATAAATACCCTGATAAATATATGAACAAATGTTTAAGCGCTTATTTTAAATGTTGTGCTGCAGAGGAGAGGTTGGACAATTCTTTCTTGAATAACAAGCCTGTAATTACAAGAAGAATATGGGGAATATTGCAGACCAGGTCGTGATGTGAAGAGCAGGGACGGTTGGTCAGGCTGAGCATCCTTTACCTGCCACTCCTCTCTGTTGAACAGAGAAAATAAGAGCGAGACATATTGAAAGGGACAAACTGCTGTATGGGTTTTTATGTATGTATTTATTTCAAGGGTTTTATGGACTAGTGGTATCTTAAACTGTCTGCGTGGTGGCATATGGCAATGCAAGATGAATGGCTGAAATTAAAAATGAAAGTGGAAAACTTGTTTTCCAAATTGACTATTCCAATAATTTGGGGGGAAAAGTGAAATCATACCCTTGAAATTGCAGCAGCGCCTTAATTTGAAAAGAAGTAGTGTTTCCTGATGGTACTTAGATTAGGTACTTTGCTATCTAGTGAGGGTAGTGAGGGGCTTTATCTATAATGTAATGTCATCCAGCATCTATTTTAAAGAATAAATACTTCGTTGAAATGAAAAAAACTCCCAAACAAAACAAAACCTTGAGTCATATAAAATAGATTAATGTCTCTACTAGTATTTTATCAATGTGTGTTGCATGAAGGCAAAGTGCTGTCTTCAACTCTTCAAGCCAATTAAACGTATCTCATTTTAGAAAGCTGCTGCTGGTTTGGGTACCATGGACTTCATCCCAGTGCAGGTGGACATCACTCCCCAGGAGCAGGTCCGTCACGGTGCTAGGGGGTGAGCTTGGAGAGCTGGTTTTGGGGGTGAACCCATAGCACCCAGCAACACTGGAGCAACTTTGGTGTTGGAAACCAGGTTTCTTTGCTGTGTGTGCGGTGGAAATCCTGCCAGGAGGAGACCGCACGTACAATGAGGCAAGGCGAGCATCCCGGTTTCATCGGCTGGGGGAGCGTGCGAGGTGAAGTGCTGTTTCCACCACCACAACCCGTCTGTGACGGCGTGTCTGTCCAGGAGTTCTCTGCATTTGTCTCTGCCAGAGAGGAGAAATTGGCTTATAAGGAGCCAACAAATTTGCAAATGAGATCCAAGTGTACATGTGCTCCACCCTCCCTATATTCTCTATACATTGCTTTGCCAGGAGTTTCCTACCAGCTCTTATGATACAGCCCTCACTTCTAAAAATAACCATTGAAGAATTTGCGATCTGGGCTGTTGATCATGTTTTTGGGTCCCAAGCGTAGCAAGGAGAGCAGCTCTTCAAGGGCTTCCCAGCTTGCCATGTAGCCAAGCCCATCTTGGGAAGAAGAGAGCGATGGCTTATCGCCCACCCTGCACATCCCTGGAAGAAACTGGGCAATGCTGGGGCGGCGCAGGCTTAATGATATCCTCATCTATTTTAGGAAAAAAAGAGGAAAATTCAACGGTTAAGTCCTGCACATCCCCTGTAGCCTCTAATAAAAGGGGGAGGAAAGGTATTGCAATATAAACCCATACATGACTGTATAAAGGAAACGATCCATTCTTCATTGGCTTTATTTAGAAATTATTTTCATTTTTAATTGTGCGCCTTTGTGTAGGAGCAGTTAATTGGGCTGGTTTACATAGGACAAAGCATTACGGCAGCGAGAAACCTTCCTGGGTCTTGGCCTTTGTCTTTCCCCAGAGACTGATTTTTCTGGTGTGAGAGAGGCACTGATTGTTTTCCAGCTTTATCCAATTAAATAAGCTGAGATAGAGCATGGGGGTAGAGAATTGGTCTTGAAATTTTCTATTCATCACTGAAATATTCCCCTGCATTTTGGGAAAATGTAAAAAATAAAAACAGCAAAAAAAGCCCACAAACCAACCCATGTTGCTTGTGATAAAAACAGCAAAAAAATCCTCCCCAAAACCTTTACTAAAGAAAAGGGAAGAATAAACAGTTACTGGAAGCAAGACCTGTTTGTATTTCTAAATGCCGTCTGCTTTCCAGCACTTATTGGATAACTCGGACATTTCAACAGCTCACACTCAGTCTTTAAAAGCGCTGTTTTGGTCTGTGCTACAACAAATCCTTTCGGTCTCATTGCTCATATATTTTCATCGTATGCTCGTTTTTGGTGTGTAGCAGTGATTTTTTTGGGCAAGTGAGTAATTCCTTCTTAATTGTTGCGATATTTTGTAATTATCCTTGCAACGTGGCTTATCTGACAGCATTTTATTGCCACTGAGCAATGAATGGTTAGCAGCGTCCGGAGGCTTTTGTATGCTGTGAGCTTATGAGCATCCTCAGGCTAGCGTGGTTGGGATGACGGCAGGAGTCATGGACCATCTCACTGCTGCCTCCTCTTCCAACTCGAGAGGGAGAGAAAGCAAAGCTGTGGACCCCATTAATTGCATGCTAAGGGCAAAACATCAGCAGAACAGCATGTAATCACGCTAAAAGATAGTATTACAAAAAATCCAAGGAAAAAGATGTGGGAACAAGCTAATAGAAGATAAATGGTGCTACGTGAGCTTTATTCTTTTGCTCTGGTTCAGTGGAATAAGTCCACTCAGATGATGTACCTTGATGGGAGGGCCGGTGAGAAGTTTTTCAAGGCAAAGTGTGACAAGCCACCAATTTGTTATAGTTGAAGGTTTTATTGAAATAGTTATGTGTGAACCTTCTGTTTCCTTGTTTATTCTTGTACAGTGGCTAAAATGAACTGAAATTTAATGGTCACGGCTGGTATCGTAAGATTTTAAGGGATTAGTATGTACTGAAGCACTGTAATGCAACTCAAGGTAATAAACTAAGAATCACAAGCAGCAAGAACAAAGATAGCCCTTAAATATTAATTACTGCTTTACAGTTATGTATGTCGGTGCCTGTCCCAAAGCACATGTGTTTGGGAAAATGCAGCCCTGGGTGCCCTCCTTTGATCTTGGTTTTCATCGCTATTGATCAAGCAAAATCTCTTTGCATCACGGCCAAGAGCACTGTGGTGGGGATGGCACTTCAGAGGTTTTATTCGCCTTTCTAGGAGAGCTGTTGGAGGAGCAGCATATCTGCCTGCCATGATTTGTAGCTCCTGTTGGTAGTACCTGGAAAACTTCAAGTTTTCAGTAACATTCAGAGATTTACCATAGGGGTTTTAGCCTCCCTCTTTGCAAGCCTTGTGCTGGTACCAGGCGCTGCCTGCCCCAGCGTGGGCTTTCACATCACTTGCTGTCGTTGCTGTGCAATATCCACCCTCCTCTTTCCTTCTCCCTGAATAAACTCTGCAAGGATCTTGGTGAAGTTAAACAGATTTTTTTTGTATTTTTTTTTTTTCCTTTTGTTGCCCGTGATGGGATTTATGGTGTGATCTTGTGCATCATCCGCTTGAATGCACCAAAGGAAACCAAGCCAAAGTCAGGGGCACATCTCATGGCCCTGGGATTGCAACCAACTCTCGATGGCGTCAGGACGGTTGGCGTACGCAGTGTAAATTAAAATAGTAGACAAAAGCTTTGGCAAGGGAGGAATATGAACGTTGGACGGGGGAGCTTGAGAAGCAAAACCCATTTTAGTGCAGAGCAGGAATTGTTTCCAATCACCTTTTTTCTGTTTCTCTTTCAGGCCGTGACCGTGCGAAACTCCATGGCGAAATCATTGTACAGCGCCCTGTTCGACTGGATAGTGTTCAGAATTAACCACGCGCTCCTCAACTCAAAGGACATGGAGGAAAACACCAAGGTAACATCTTGCCAGCTCTTTTGGCTACAGTCTTGGGTTTTTAAAATAGGTAACTATGGGATAAAACATTACCCAAGCTCCTAACAGCATGTTGCTTAACATAAAGTTAATTTTTCCTTCGTTAATATTTTAGACTGAGTACTTTGTTATTTTAAGTGGCATTTGCTGAGCCGGGAAGGGTGAAGCACCTCGAATAATATATTCTCAAAGGGGCTGGGGAAGAGGTTTTGTGGTTGCCACAAAAGCCTGTTCCCCCACCCCCTCCAGGAGCAATGCCAAATAATTTTTCCTCTTGTGTGTAAAACTATAGGACTGCATATAATTGAGGAGAAAAAAGGGAAATCTTGCTAATGCAAGGTGTTTTGATGAAGTTGCTCCATAAAATTAATTAGAAAAGATGAACAAGCTGTGGTGTCGGTAAGTACTGAGATAGGACATCTGTAACGAGCAGAAAAGTGAGATTAGGGGGAAAAAAGGTCACGATGGGAAGAGCGAAGCCGGCGCAGTACCCAACTGCTTTCCCAAAGAATTTATGGAAGGGATGACATGACGTTTCCTGTGATAGCAGGGCTGGATGCCGCGACCCAGGACATCCTTTCCAAAACCTCTCATGTATTCGTCCGCACCCGTCGTGGCGGGGAGAGGCTGACCCCAAAAAGCGCGGGTGTACAGATGTGTCCAGGCACGCAGCCGCTTGCAGCTCGCCAGCTACCCTTGGCTTGGACATTCTGGGCATGGGCGAGCAGCGTGTGTTGNGCAGCTGCCAAGAGGAGGATTGTTTTGCTAAGCGCTAACATTACGTTTGAATTATGCCGTAGGACCAAAGTTGCAGAGGCTTGCAGTGTAGCTGTTCCTTTATTTAACTCCGTAGAAATGCTTGCGGAGTGTGTTTATAGACTAGAAATAAATACATGCATATAAAATTTGGTAGTATGCTTTTCTGACAAGAATGGTTGTTAGTGGGGGTAACATCCAGCGTGTCTTCTGACTGCACATACTTCCTCTCTCTCTGTTTAATATTTTACCAAAAATGTTGTGTTCTTTCCTGATTTATTTTTCCAAGTCATCAAAAGTTTTGTCTGGCTGTCAGGGAAAAAAAAAAAACACTGTTTGTGTATTTGGTGAAGCAGGAAAGGTGGATTCATTTTGACAAGGAAATGCATCTCAAGTACTAATTAATTATTTTTTTTTAATGATCCAATGATTTTTTAAAAATATTATCTGGTCTGAAATATTTAAATACAAAATCAGACTAGGACACCATTGCTTGCTTAGTCAGCATGTCTGTAATAGCAGGGCACAACGGTAGGTGTTTATGGGCCATTAAACTTTGGTTCCCAACCACAAATCTCAGCAGGTAAAAGCCAGAACAGCCCAAATTCGTGCTGTCTTCCAGCATTGCCACTGCGTATTAACCCTCTGCTTCCTCCAGCCAAGACTCCTGTGCAGCGTAACCACCTTCCCCTTGTCTGTCTCCCTACATCATCTCATGAATTCCCAATTCCCAGTTTTCTGACCTGTTTTTTTTTGCCCGAAATCGCACAGTGTAGCAATAACATCCAGGTCAGGCAGCAAGCGCTGGGAGCTGGGAGCAGCGTTGCGCTTGTGCTGGAGCAAATCTGCCTGGCAAACACCCAAAATCCAGGGCTGCAGGAACGTGCGAGGCAGTCCTGGGCTGTACGCAGGCCAGGTTTTCTGAAACAGGAAGGTAGTGCACAAAATTCCAAGAAATACATACTTCTAGAGGCAGGAGCGTGATTAGGTTTATCTTCAGCATGCTCTATGCACATTGATTGATTTTCACAAGTCTCCCAGAAATCATGAAGATACATGAATCCTGCCTGGTTTATGGGTAGAGAGGTTAAAGAAGAGAGTTTATGTGCATTGCAGAGAGCAGCTTTGTTAAACATTGACTAGCCAATTTTCTCTCGAGTTGTTCTACAGCATCACCTCCTCACCCCTTTTTGTAGCCCCTGACTTGGGATCCTTCCAGCACAGAGGGAGGAGAAGCACCTGCCTGGACTGGGCAGGGCTGGGAATAACTGCTCCTTTGCCCTCAAGGAATAATGTCGCTGCCAGCAAGCGGCCAAGGGCATCCCGGGCTCTGTGGCTGCTGCTGAGACACCAACCAGCAATTACCACCCTTCTCTGCCCCAGAGGAACTGAGCCGATGCCGATTAATTTGGTTTTTCCTACCACTTCACAATCCTCTTGAAATACTTTTCCGCTCGTGCTCGGAGAAACCCCAGATGAGGGTATAGGTTCTTCTTAACCTCCCATATGTGGTCTTGAGGTTGGGCAAACACCAATAAGTAACTGGAAGGTGGACTTGGAAGCAGGGGCATCTCCAGACCCTGGGATTAGGTCCTCTCTGCGGGGCAAGGTTTCAGCACTTGGATGATGTCTGCTTGCTGGCATCTACCAGCTCGCTCAAAAAATCTCCTAAATACACTGAGTCTCTGATTTATGAAAGAAAAATACAGTCTTGCACCTCCCCGTGAAAGGTTGCTGACTCCCAAGTTAGCAGTGGGTGAGCAACGTGCAACTCACCTTGTAGCAAATGTCCTGGCTTAATCCCAGCCCACAATTCCCACCAATATTCCTCTGACTTTTAAGATATATTTTGAAATAATCCCGCAGGCGGTGAAGGTTCAGAAGGTTGTTAGATGATGGATTTTTGGCAGAGGGCTTGCTTATATGGCAGTCATGTTATGCAGAGTCATGTAAGACTCAAAACCATCTGCATTCAGAGTGCATATGGGTGGAGACCTGCAGATGAAGTTGGTGAGAAAAATGAATATGAAACTATATCTCTTCATGAGTGTAAGTTTTGATTTTAGTGGTCATCCACAGCTGTCCTATAAAAAAAACACTCATGAAGAGCTTGTATAGCCTTCACAGAAGTTGGCTTGACCAGAGCTACCATGCACCTGGTTGTGGTAGCTCAGGGCTTTGACATGAAGGCTGGAGGTTGCAGAAGAAGGCATTGCCCCAGCTATCTAGGACAACCTCATTGACCAAAACTCATCCTCAATCAAACCAGTGGTGGACATAACATTCCTCGGTGCAGGCTGCACTTGCTGAGGAGGCTATAGCTAGTTAAGCCCATTTAATTGCTGGTGGGCCATGTAGTTTGGTGATAGGTGGGAAGAAGACCTAGATCCTAACAAAGACCATGCCCCAAGAGAACTTGGGATAATGGGAATGGAGACAATGTGTGTTTATTTGATGTCAGCAGTAAGGAGAAGATCAAAAGATGAAGTTGGGTAAAAAAAATAAACATCCAGCAGTCGTTCTTCCACCGTTTTTCAAGCCAGTATTTGGAAGATGTAAATCAGACCTTTGATATCCAAACTTAGTTAAATGTACAGTGAATTATTTTGGGAAAACACAGTGGGATTTGGCTTATCTTGCTTGCTGACAGGATCCGTAGCATATTATTTCTGAAGAGAGTTGTGAATAAGTTATTTGATACTGCTTGGTTTATGCTGCTGCGTATCGGTTTCGCTCCAACTCTGATTTCCTTGGTCTTCGCTCTGTCGCTTTTAGCTTCTTTTATCATCTCATGATCCCCTACAAGATGTCTGAAATTTAACCTTTATTAATGAGGTCAGAGACTTTTCCTCCTCTTGAGAACTGGATTACAAAACCTCAGAGAGTCTCATATTTAATTCCCTTTCCATAAATTAGGTTAAGAATTGCTGGAAGTCCGTCTCGTTGCTTAAAACGATGATATAGTGTAAACCGTGGTGGACCAAAAGGCATTTCTTCCAAGGGTTTTTTTTAACCTTCTCCCATTTAGTTCTTGTCAAGCGTCTTCATTTCTACCTAAATAACCCAGCTGCTGTTTTCAGATGAGCTGCTGCATACATGGTGATGATGGTGAATGCCAATTCATGGCCATGAAGAAAATTCATGGCCGAATTCATGAAGAATTCATGGCCATGAAGAAAATTTGTTTAAGTTTAGTCAACTAGTTAATTCTTGGCTATCTGACCTCAAACAGAGGAAAAATTGCTGAATGTGCAATGGGTTTCATGTATATCTGTTCATTATTTTTAGGTCTCAGCTTCTAAATTTGTAGCAAACCACTGCCTCCTGCTTTATACAATAGGTCATCATGTATATCGCGATGATGTAGGTTGGAGTAGTCCTCTTAGATTCAGTGGCGATGGGGTTTTCTTAGGGTTTTTTTTACAGTATTGGCTTTGGAATATTGTAAAAAAAAAAAAAAATTAAAAAAATTAATCGGATAAAAAATAAAATTAAAAAAAATTAGATTTTTCCCCAGAATTGGAAGCAAACATATTTGTGATTGCCAAAATATACCTCCCTGGTGGAATGACATCACCAATGTGTGTTTGGGGTGACATAAATCAGCTCCAACGATCGCTATTTATTGGTGGTTTGGGAATCGGAGAGCACGTGGATGCAACTTCAGGACTGCCATTTGCCCTTAAAACTTGTGATTGGTATGCAAATGTCACGACTGTGACATTTTTAGGAAAGCGTGACGTCACTTCTGTCTTCTCAAGCAGAAAGCGGTTCCTAACTCAGGGTTAGCCCAAATTTTAAAAATCCTAGTAGATGCACACTTTTAATTACAGAAATTTTGCTATAAATTTGATATGTTAAGTAATACAGTCGTCTGCTGCAGGCTTGTCTGTGCTGCCTACTTGTTCATTTTCAATATTAGTTTTGATAAAGGAATAACATTAACATATAAACTAGACTTCACTAATTGAGGTCTAAATTAGATTACATCTTTGCATGATTTCCTTATGGCACTCGTTCAAGGTGTGAATTGGAAACTGAAGAATTAGAAGATTTGTAAATGTAAAATTGCTTTGATGATTTTCTTTAAATATTGAACTGCCAATTTAATCTTAAAACCAGCCAGATTACATGCTTTTGTCAGGCAATTTAACAAAATAATTTAATTTACGTGTACCTCAATGAAATAGGTTTTTTCACCTTGCTATAAGAAATGATTCTGTACTGATAGATTTGGGCTACTTTATAATAGAAAAACTGATATAACCCTTTTGAGTAGGTACCCTGAGATTTTTTTTTTTTGCCAGAAAGCAGAAAAATAGCCATAAATTCCCAATTTCTCATTTTTAAAAGTTTTACCAACTTAAATGCATTGACCTCTTTCTTTCGGGAGCTCTGCGATGCTGCCTCTTGCAGCAGAGGGCAAACAGCCTGATTCACCCTGGAGCTCTGCCCCAATTTCTCTGGCGTGAAACTCTGCAAAAAATTGGTGTTCGGGAGGTGTTCGGGAGTTATCCCCGCAAAGAGATGTGAGAAAAATGCTGGTTTTCCCCATGTAACAACCACAGCAGAATTAACCGTCCTTATCTGGTATGTGCAGTTTGATACCGGGAGTGATTTTGTTAAATGCAGATTATTAATTTTTTGAGTTTTGTGTATTTTACCTGTCAGAGCTTGTTTAATTTTGTGTTTCAGTAAAAACTTATGAAAAGACAGCTTCAAAATATAATCTTTTTAATAGAATTCTTTTATAACTGAAATAGCCGTTTTTTTCCTATATATAACTGTTCTATTTTGCTTTATAAATGTACTTACATGCACACATTAAAATACATTTTGTAGCGGTTTTGACACAGTAAATGAACCAGCATTGAAAAAGAGGGGGAAGTTTTTTTTGTGCTCAGTTATTTCATATTAAATTATGTTTGTGAATGTTTGAAAACCCTCTTTAAAGCATTCACTCGTGGCAGGGGCTTAACTATGTCCACAGAGCATCAGCACGACGCGTGTGAGAGCTGGTGTCGGTAATTCCATAAGGATTCTGGAAGTGTGAGCGTTTTACCTTCTAAGTCTTGTTTTTATGTCATGCAATAGAGACTTTTATCTAGTGTAATTTTGGGGAGCTCTTGGGGATTGTAGGGAGAAGCTTGGAGGGCGGTGGGGTCGGGGTTTGCTTACGGAAGGGCGATGCGAATGGAGCATTGGTGTCGTAGATGAGAAAAAGTCACTTTGTGATGTTTCTATTATCACTTTTTCCGTGTATAATACAGATAAAATATGAGCTGCTCGTTTTACAAAGAGTTCAAGGAGAATTCTTACTGAAATCTATTTTTCAAAAAAACGAAGCAGAGGATTTCTGCTTGTTAGGCTGTCGCTAAATGAATATGTCTGTGAACAAAAGGGTTACCACATTCGTTGAGACAAGCAGGAGAAGGTTGGTTGACCCTCAGGAAGCAGCGAGTGAGAACGAATCCCTCGGCCAGGCTCAGTCCTTGGTCCAGTGGCTTCCCATTTTCCATCTTCTGGTCAAATGTCTGTTTCTCATGGGCGTTTTGCCAAGTGATGCAAACGTCTGGAATGCTGGCCAAGGGCTTTCAGTAGTCATCCTTGTCATGGCATGGGTGCGGGTAAGGAGGTAGAGTCTGGCGCTGGAATAGGGAGAAAAACCTGGAGAAAGGATAAAGTAGCCAAAGACCTCTTGGGAAAATGAGTTAGACTCTTATCGTTGTGCTTATATGCTTTTTTTAATTGTGTTTTCACTTGTTCCAGTAGCTGAAGTCCATATCATACAAAGCTTCAACTCACAAGCCGCGTGGCCGCTCTGCCTACAGCAGCTCTGTCTGTTCCAGCCATAGGTGGTTCCCTGGTCAGGAGTCGAGCACAGAAGGAATATTTTCCTCCTATGTTACGTGGTTGGTTGAAAACGGACAAACTACAGCACAGAGAGACTTGTGGATAGTCTGGTTTATATTTCTGGCAGTGGAGTTAGGCTAGTCTCGGGAAGGAAGTCTTAGGAAATCCAGAGTGCAAGATAAGAGCAATAAAATGAAAACCAGGGTGCCTGGCAGCTCTCGGGTTCTTCTGAGGTGGAGGTGTTTCTCCTCCCTGCTTGAGATTTGGTTCATTTGACCAGTGCTAGTGCTTTTACCTTGCTTAATATTTTTATTTAATTAATTGTAACGTATGAACAGAGCCCGTGTGTAAGTGAGATGCCCTTGGTTAGACCCCAGAGTGTGGTTCACTAATGAACTGCTGACGGACCTCCCTGTGCACATGTTCTTCAGGCTCTTCCCTCCTTTTCTGATGACAACAGGCTTGCTAGGTGGACACAGCCTGAGTTTTATTTATAACTAATTATTAATTACTTGTTTTAACAGAAGTTATATACATGCTTGGAAGTTGCAGCAGAAATTATACCTACTTAAGCTTGTTTTTCACCCTGGCTCCCTGTGTCATTGAGGTTTATTTGCTGTCACATCCCCACATCCCTCTTCCCATGGGTTTATCAAATCCATCCAACAGGCAGAGGGCTCAAGTTTTATGAAAACCAGTACCTACACAAAGGAGAAAGGTCCACATTTCTACTCTCATTAAAGGAAGGAAGGATAGTTTGAGCTGGAGAGTGATGGGTTGCACTTGCTTGTGGCCATATGTATGGCTGGGGGTACACTACCTCCTGCTGGTATAGGGGAGCAGGGTTGGTTTGGGTGGAGAGGAGGGGGCCAGGAGGTTGCAAAACAAGCTGTGAATTCATCGCGGTCTTGGCCTTGTTTTGTCAACATAGAAAACTTTGGTGCATCCACATCTTGATGAGCATCTCAAGAGGTCTTTGCAGGTTAGAGGAGAGAGGAGAGACCAAGCAGGCTTTGGCTCTCCAATTTGGAGAAAAGGCTGATGTGGGATACTGCTGAGGTTTACAAAATCATCAAAGTGGTGAAAAAAAAGGCAATTTAGAACTGTAACTCACCAAAGCCTGCAATTTATGTTATGGGGTATGGATTTAGTAAAAGGAAACACATCTCTAGTGTGAACTTCTAGAAGCTGACCTGAGAGACTGTGAGGGATCATAGTGTCAATGGGTTCCAAAAAAAATAGGATGGTTACCTCTTTACATACACATCTCTTGCCCATGACCTAAAGGGAGCACAGGGGTGCCTCTCCATCTCCATCATCCCAAAACTGTGGGTGCTGGTAGAAAGGGGTGATGGGCCATAGAAGAGCCATGTTGACATACTCAGGATGGGACGTCCTCCTGCCATGGTTGGAAAGGCTGGACTGGAGCAGGGTTGGGCTGGTCCTGTAGACCATTTCTTGTGTCCTGGTGGCAGGCGCTGGGGTGGGTGTGCTGGAGCCCGGAGCCCTGGGACAGGATCCATGGGAAATGAGGCTTGGATCCCTTCCCTGCCCAGAGACCTTCATTCAAGGCAAGCAGTAGCTGAGTCTTCAAAGGGCACAGAAGGCAAGGAAAGCAAAGTCTTCGACAGTCTTTGATCGTTAGGATAGAAAAGGAGCTTTTGTTTTATTTGTTTAACAGCTCTGATGCCTAAGTTTTTAATTATATAGGAACCTGACTCAGGGGGTGGTTTTGAGCCCTCTTTTTCAGCAGCATTACTATTTTTGCGTTACTTTCTGTGCCTTTCAATAAGGTAAGAGCGAGTCAGCATTTCCAAAAATCAGTCAGTCTGGGTTACGCTTCTCAGTAGGAGACATTCACTGTATCCATTTTATATGCAAGGTGGATATTTTCTATTTGATACTATTTTACTTCTGACCAGACTTATTTTCCTTCGTTGCAATGGATTATTTCCGTGCAAGCCCCTGCCATGCAGGTGTTTCTTTGGAAGGCTTGCAGCTGCAGCGTGTTTGCTTAGACACCCTGTATTCACCTTGTAGCCATGTTTCTGTGGACTGTCTTTGTGGTGTAAGCCTTTTTTCCCCAACCTTACCCCCATTTTTTCCCTCAAAAGATAAGTATTGTCTTACATTCAATAGAATAAGTTGGAACTGGGTTCAGGTTTCTTCAAAGATGGCAGTTTGTCTATAAATTAAAAAAAACCCACCAACTCTAAAAGGACTTCTCTTTTAGAAAAAGGCCATCTGTCCAGATGTTACGTGTTGTTTCTCTGATGCAGGTGATGTCTTCCAGATGGCATAATATCAACAATTCCAGTAAAAATTAAAAGTCCTGCTATTAAGTATATTTAATTCCATTTGTATGCTTTTGATTATGTACTGCATACAAATAATCCATTTACTTTATGTGATTTTATTCTAATCTGCATTCTTACTTTTCTTGCAGACTTTATCCATTGGAGTACTTGATATTTTTGGGTTTGAAGACTATGAAAATAATAGTTTTGAACAATTCTGCATTAACTTCGCCAATGAGCGCTTGCAGCACTACTTTAACCAACACATCTTTAAACTTGAACAGGTAAGTCTGGAAATATTTACTCTCTGATGCCAATGAGTGTTGACATGAGTTTGTGGCACTGATAAAGTTCTTAAATTGTCCCTTTAATTCTTGTAAATTAAGGAGCGTACATTGAATTATTCAAATTTAACTTCTAATTTACCATATGACTTACTGCTACCTGTAAAATAAAATCCAGCCAGAGATTTGCAGGTTTTAAATAAACATTTTGGGATACAAGTATCCTCAAACATCCTGAAGACCTTAACTGTTGCTCTTATGTCTCCTTGATGTGTGCTCAGAGGGCTCATCCATCAGCAATTTCTTTCTTGCTTTTGTCTGGACTTGCTGCTGTGTCATTTAATATCACATTTAATGTCACATAATATCACATGTTTTCCAAACATCATTCGTTATCTAACAACAAGCAGGACAAGAAAACTGCTAAAGTACATGTTGTTTCATAGGTGCACAATATATAATTGTGCTGTATAATACACTAAATATGTTATAGACCTTCAAAATGCCTTTTTTTCTTTTTAATGCCAGTCTGCATGCCCTCCCTTCAGGTGAAATTCTTCTTTGGGAGAGGTCAAGGGAAATCTTCCTTATCTTCAGTTTCAGTAGGGCTGGTACTTGATGAGCTGCGCTCTGCGGCCTGAGTCCAGCTGAGATCAAAGAATTAAACCAGCCCTTGCCAGAAACCCTGGTAGTTTCATTTTGTGCCTCAACAGTGTTATAAGAGATCTGAAAAGTCAGAAAGAAAAGTCTCCCTGAACATGAGGATGGTCAAAAATAAGCAATATAGGCCTGAGTGGATCATTTGGGGGATGATTGCTCTGGAGTTTGATGCTGCTCTGTTAACTCTCTCTATTTTTTTTTTTTCATCAAGAAAGTGTAGCCGAGCTGCTCAAACTCATTTTATTTTGTTTTTTTAACTGGTCTTTGTATGCTGATGCACCTTACTCAGCAGATGCCTTGAGAAATTAATGGGAAAACCTGTCTGTATTTCTAGAAAGAGGTCACTTTTACCATTAGCCGCAATAAAAGGGCAAACTAAAAGACTGATGCAAAGCCAATATACCTATTTTTTTCTGATACACTTTTGAGAAGGCACTTGAGGAGGGAAGACCCTTCTTGAAAGCTGGAGAGAAGTGATACCTTAGTGAGGTGGGATGTCAGGACACTCAGGTTTTGGCAGCCTCCGCTGGCTTCGCGGGAGCCAGCCGAGATGCTGTCATCCATAAGGGAATTCCTGCGCTTGGGCTGGGATTTCTTAGCAGGTACGTGCTCCTTCCCAAGCCTGGGGTATACACAGAGCTCCTGACTGCAGCAATCTGTAATTCTCCTTGGACCGGCTTATAACTGCTGACCTAATTAGCTTTCTCCTATAAACCTGTCAAGCACATGAAGTCATTAAAGGCAGTATTTGCTGTATGGGCGAGACAAGCGTTTGCAGAGGCATCCGATTGCAAAGGGCTCGTTCGAGTTCTTAATGCTGGAGCACATCATCCGTCTAGGGCTGGAGCACTGCGAGCTCTGCTGGTGGAAAATATGGTCATCTCTCCATAGTTTGCTTTCTATAAATATAAATAAGCTGTACAGCTGCATGAGCGCTAATTTTTGAGGGGCTTATTTATACAGTTTAATCATTTGCTCTTGCTCTCCTTGGAACTGTATGCTGTGAGTAGAGGAGTGGATGTGGTGGAAAGGAAACTGGTGATACATACTCAGATCTTGGGACTTCAGAATGTCCTTACTCTACCTAGCTGTCCCAAAGATTAAACTGCTTTTTAATGACAGCTGCCAGGCTACAGGTGAAGATTGGGTAGTTAATATTTTTTGTGTTTCAAGATGGCAAAATGAGTTACCTTACCTTGAGTTGTGAATTTATCTGAGATATTTGTGGCTTTACAAGGGCTTAATTGATGTCTAGATGGCTGAAAAACAATGGGGTTATTGGTGATGGGTACCTGAAGTGGAGGGGTCCCCCTTTGCATCCGGAGATAGGCTATTTGTATCTCCAAAGCTTGTAGGAGGCTGAAGCCAGATTGCTGAGATATCTGGACATTTCCACTAGAATCAGCAAGGATTTTTCTTAAAAATCATAGTAGAATTTGTGTGCAAGAATGGTATTTAGCCATGATGTAATTGCTGATGTTATGGAAACCAAAATACCTACCACAAAGTCATCTAACAGAAGCGTGGGATTATTTTAACCTTTATTTACTTTCTTTTTCCTGGTGAAATCTAATACAATGTGCATTGCGAATCTTTTTTTAAACCTTCTGTCTGAAGACAGCGCTATTTCCAGCAGTTTGCAAACAACCGACCTCAGGCAGTCTGACTTCAGCCTGATGCCTCCTATAAATACAGCTGCTGTCGCGCTGCATTCCGAGGGTCTGCAAAGGGCTCTGCGATAGCAGCCTTCTCGCTTTGAGCCAACCATGAGAACAAGGATAAGGCATCTCTGCCCACTGCTTATAGAAAATAAGAGGAGAAGGCAAAAAATGGTAAATGTTAGAGTTCGGCTTTGGTTAAAGAGAGTTGCTGATGTTTGTCTACTGTTGTTTGTTTTTTTTTTTAAACCAACTGTTCTGGATTGCTAAGGATTTAGTGATGGCTGGTGATGCATGGGGACATGCTTTAGTGGATGGTGGAAGAGTACGAGAGACACAAACCCTAACTGGGTGGTAAAGCCCAGGCTCCTAAATCCCAGTCTATCTCTAAACTCCTGGTTTTGGACACATAACATTCTATTTATTAATCTAGAAAGATTGCTATTGCAGGAATCCTAACTTTATTACAGCCTGCCCCATCACATAACAAGGGTGGTTTTCTCCTCCCCGTGTAACTCACCGGTCTATGGGGTGGAGACTGGATGAGGGGCTGTAGCTGGTGGCTGCAACCGCTGCGTGATGCGGTGCTTGCTCTGGGCAGCAGGAGGATGGAGTGTCCTTCACTGAGCTCCATGCAAAGTGCAGAAGCGCTTAACTCTTCCATGCAGCATGGTCTCATCCCTCCCTCGGGCTGGTGACTTCAGGTGAGACATCCTCGTAGCTCTCGGACTTGTTAAGTACTATCGGAGCATCACACCTCGGCAGCTGTTCTCTGTTCCCCAGCTCTGCTCTATCCCCATGTCCTCCTCAAGTGGCCTCCTCTGCGGAGCAGACAAGCCCAGAGCTGCTGCAAGGTTCGGATAACGCCCGGGTGCTTCTGGGAGAGGAAAATAGCATTTCTACATTGCAGCCTGGCTTTTTTTTTTTTTGCAATCGAAGGCATTGCACGAAATAATTGCTGTGCATGAAGATGTAGTTTGGAGGTCACCACTAACATAACACCCATGATAAGAGTTTCCTCCGAATTTCCAGATCTTTGGCAGTTTGAGGGCCAGGAATGCAAGTTTTTGTTTCTTTATGTATCCCATTCTCCAAACTTTGTCATCTTTGACCTCACCAATCTTCCTCCATCCCTGCTCACACTCATCCGATGCTCGGCTTTTCGGTTACCCCCACCCCACCCTCCTTTCCCTCTTTTCAACTGATGTTTTGCAAAGGTTGCAAAGTCATCCCTTATCTTTCTGTCCCACAGCCATTGCTGTTAAAAGTTCTTTTTTACCCCATTTCCTACCTTTAGTTTACCCACCAAACCTCAATTTCAAGACCATCCTTTTACTGTTCAAAAAAAAATTGATGAATAACTGAGGTTGAGACTGAAAAAAACCCCCGTATTGTTTGGAGCGTGATCAACTGGCATGAGCTCAGGTGTGAGCAAAGTCTATTTCCTGGCATGGTCCCTGGTGAGCTTGATGTCCTAGCCAGCAAACGTCATCCTCCTCACACAGAAAAACTTAATTTCATAAAGATAACGCGTCCCATGAAATGTTTGCTCAGCCATCTAAAGCTCCTTATATATTGGCAGAGGCATGTAGGTTTTATTGTCCCTGTGTAATAGGTGGAGAAATCTGACAGTCCGGACTAAATAATGAATGTTATAACAATCTGTTCATCACAGAGGGAGTAAATTAAGAAAAAAAAAAGCATCGATTTGTTGCAGGACACGGTGATAGGTGGTTTATTTAGTCAGTGAAATGGCTGTAATGCCCGCAATATTTTAAAGCATCTTGGATATGTGGGATTTCTCACGCCGTGCTGCTCCATCTCCCAGCAGCCATAAATGTTTAGAGAAAATAAAATACAAAAAATTAAAATAAAGTAGCTAAAAATAATTAAATGAAAAATAATTACGATAAAATATATTTTAAAAATTAAATTAAAAATAATTAAATTAAAAATGAATTAGGAAAAAGGGTCTTCCCCTGTTGCCTAGAGCTCTTCTCCCCTTCCCTCCAGCGAGGGATTTTTATGCATCTCATGACTCTGGTCAGGCATGAATGTATTTTATCTTTGTCGCCACTGAAGACAAAAGTCAACCACCAGAAGTCAACCATTGAGCACTGGGAGGCTCAGTTCAAATTTCTGTTTTCGCTGGAGAGTGCTCTCTGAAAAATGCTGCCATCAGCTGTGTGCCATATGACAGGCAGGGAAATAACAACCTGCACAAGTTATTGGTTTATTATTTGGCTGCACGCCATTGTAACTCATTTTTTTTTTAAAAAGGGTGCTTACAGTACATAACTCATATTTAAAAAAAAAAAACTATGGATGCTTAGAGTTGTTTAAACATTATCTTTAGGATAGGAAGATTTCAAAGTGCAGGATTCAAATAAAACACTACTCTGGTTGTCATCGGTCCCCCAGAGCGTTGGCTTGGGTCGTTCCTTTTCCTGGGGAATGGGTCCGAAGGGGCTTCATCTGCCACCCCCTTGTTCCTGAGTTTCTTCAGATGATGAACATTCACAAGATATAATATATAAAATATAATATATTATATTGTGTATATATACTATAACATCAAATGGTTTGAGTTGGAAGGGACCTTAAAGATAATCTAGTTCCAACCCTCCTGCCATATTTAAAATATAAAATATTAAACCCCCAGAAGTAGTATTCTCAAATCTGTGTAGCGGCATCCTGGGTAGGCAAAGTAGAAAACGTGCTTAAAGTATCATTAGAAAATATTCTAGAAAGCTCTCCTGGTGTGATGTGCTGGTGTAAAAGACTGGGAGCTTTTCTGTATCTTTTTTGCTTTAGAATTAGGTATCCTTAAGAAACAGGTTTGGGTTGCTTTGTTGTTTGTTTTTTTTTTTTTTAATTTGATTCCCTGACCTTTAATTTAAGCCCAGTGCAGAAAAGTACTGTATCTGTGAAACCCAGCTTTTGTGAAAATATCGTAATTGTGGTTGACAGCGTAAAAATCTTGTGATAAGTGCACCAAGAGCTCCTGTTTGCAAGGTGGGTAATATGTAAATTTGAGATTCAAACTCATATTTTGCCTAGGAGAAAGAGAGAGAAAAGCAGAATTGATTTGGGAGATGGACAACAGAAGGTCCAAAATTTGATTTTTTTTTTTAAATTTTTTGGGGGGGGAAGTTAAAACCAAACACGATTGTGCTAGAGAAGAATTTTTTGGGCAAAAAGCTGGTGAGATGAATAGGCGGGTTCAACGTGGTTGTCACCCCTTCATACTGCATGTGGCTTTTGGTCAGCGGGTTTGGTACAGTCCTTTCCTTAACGGAGCTAAGGAGGTGGCTGAAGGTGGTTTGAAGATGATCTGGAGAGGGTTTGGTGTTCCTGTGTGTGTTGGAAATGTGTCAGGGAGGAGGAGGAGTGTGATGGTCATAGTCTCTTCTGCTCGTCACCTGCATGGGACAGTCTTGCAGTGGTGACTTAGGAATGTGGTCTGCTTTAGAAATTAAGTGTCCTGTAGTGAGCGAAAGCAAAGGTTATATCGATGAAGAGATTATCTCAGTGCAGTCCCCATGTCTTGGCCTTTGCTGATGCTTTTTGTGAGCTAGGCAAGCTAAGGGAATGTCAGCAGGCATCCCATACATCCGAGGACCCGAGTGCATTCTTGGGCTCAGCTTGCAGCAGTGCCGCATCCTCCCCAAACCACCTTGTTCCCCCACTCAAATCCCCTCTTCCATCCTTCATCCCACGCTCCTTGCTGGAGCACTCCAAGTTGCAGATGCCTTGCTCCAGATGCTGTTATCCCCCTCCCAAGTCACCATCACCTCTTGAGCCCTTTTTCCCCTCTTCTCTGAGCTGGTTCCTTGACTTTTTCCAGTTAGATGATGTTTGCTACTGATCGTGGTAGAATATATTGGCTAAATATCTGTGGGTTTGGACTGTGCCGGGGACAGTCCTGTCCCCTTAACCCAGCCGGGGTCCTGCATCTTGGGGTCAGGTTTGTCCTGCGAAAGCTGAAGATTGACTTTCCTCTGGGACTTGCTCCTGAGATGCGATCCGATATATGTATATTTATTTATTTTCAAATTATATCCATGTCCTAATATTATGTACGTTACGAAGCATCCCCTCCAAAAAAGAAAAAATTATAAAAGGATGAGATGAAGATGAAACAAACGCTAATTTTTATTTATTGGGAGTACAAAAAGTATTTTCTTCCTGCACCCCAAAGCACACCCTGTTTTGGAAAGCACTAGGGGTGCTCTAGGATGATCTAGGATGCTTCTATACTGGTTTCTGGGTCATAGTCCAGAACCACAGTTGTGGGGAAATTCTTGCACAATCCTTATACCTTTGAGCTATATTAGGCAACGATGTAATGAAATCTTTGGTTATTTCCTCAAAAAAAACACCAACAATACTTGTGAGCAATGGCTTTTCTTTAAAAATAAAAGACCTCGATGCATGTTGGTGGATTTTCATAGGACAGCGTCGTGCAATGTGAGCTCCCTTCTTCTTCAGCAAGAAGATGAGCGAGAAACCTCTAAAGGCCTCTGAAATACTCAGTAATACGATCCAAAAACATGTCATATTGAGGTCCATCCTGACTGCAGCTCTTCCACTCATCACGTGCAGAATTCCTGCCTGGACTGGTTTGGCATGGTAACAAGATTTTATAGGGGTAGCCTGAGACAACTATATATATGTTTGTGTATATATATACATATATATATATATGTATATATATGTAATAGGGAGTACTGTGAGCCCGTTGTAAGTGGGAATGAATGAGAGAGGAATCGGGAGAAAGTGTATTTATTGACACAAGTTTGGAGTGGGGACTGGAAGGGGAAGATGACGTTCAACGTGGAGGACCGGTCTGGTGTTGACCGTGACCACTGTGGAGGTCCCCGTCACGTTTGCTAAGCCTGATACATCGTGCAAGGACTGCATTGAGACAGAGAGAGAGATATATATAGAGAGAGGTATATATAGATATAAAAAATTATTTTCCTCTTTAATTTAGATAGCAAGAAATTAAAGAAATTGATCTACCAGCAGATTAAGCAGCATCTTTAGACTCAAGCTTCTCCTGGCTGTTGAAAGGCAGGTTGGGAAGAAGGATGCTCCTGCGCAGGGAGCGAATGGGACTGTGGCAAGGTGTGCTTTGCCAGCTGCATCGTGCAAAACCAATTTTCCCCATTTTGAGAGTAAATTATAATTTATGACTGAAACCTGCTGTTGCCACTGAAGCGTAGGGAGCTGATTTGAGCTCAGAGCTGGGTGCTGCAGAGCCTGTGTAGCAGTGAAACCCTGGGCTGAACTGACTATTTCAAAACACTTTCTCTGATGATGGACAGTCCAAATTACAAGAAATTAAAATCTCAGGCTGCGCATGTACAGCAGGCAGGAGGTTGTCAGTGGGCAAAGGATCAGCCTCAAAATAAAGCCAGATTCACTTTCCATTTGCTGAAGAGCCGCTGAAACGGTTGCCTCGAAGACGACCGTCAAGGTTTGCAACTCAAAACGGGTGGCAGAAGGCGTGCAGGGGAAGGCTGTTTATCAGAACCCCTGCACTGCCAGACATTACCATTAAAATAGAGTGGTTTATAAACTCCTTTATAGATTGTGTATTTATAGAGCACGTGGATACACATTTATATATACTGTGTCTGTGGGTGCATTAGTAAAAGTATATATTATATATATATTTTTATATATATGGTTGTGTGTATGAATTCCTTTTCTACTTGAGAACAAACATAAAAATCCTTGTTCATAAATGAAAGTGTCGGCATCGCCAGCCCTTGGCATCCTCGTCTGGAGGGATGTCGGGAACTCGAGGCATCCGTGTCGTCTGCGGCACGTAAGCACCGGCACCAAACAAGACGTTGGTCTCGTTCATTTGGGAACTCTCTAATAATAAGGTTTTCTCATCTAGAGGATTTGTCATATTGAGCCCATTTTAATTATCAAATTGCACAGGGATGTTTCTGCTGAATGCTGGGGCTCACCATGCCTGTCTGCATTTGCTGAATGAGCAATTAATCCTCCACGGGAAGGACTAATTCCTGGATGGACGGATCCTGCGTGGATCTCTCCTGGATGGAGAGATTCCCCCATGTCTTGCTGCCATTTCCAGCCTTGGAAGAGCTTTCCCAAGACGGAATTTAGGATATATACATATATGGATATATCCAGAAAAGAGCTTTTACAAGGTTTAGCTCCTTTAGTTTATCATATAACAATGACCTATTTTAATGTAATTTTTAAAACATTAAACATTATGTTCTTTCCTGGAAGGTTTTCAATATAGTTTGCAGAATACGGCTTCATTTCTAATATTTGAGCAGAGCTTTTTGATACTTTATTCATATCTTCTTGTCCATCGGCATCTGTAAGGTTGATGGTACCTTGTTACTGGGTAAGCAATCAAGAGAGAAACAATTAATATGCTTGGCTTTAATGGCTCTGAGCTTGGATTTGCAAAGGTTTATATTTTTGTGGGTGTCAAATTGACTCGCAATTTTTTTTTTAAGGATATTTTGAGATTATTTTGAGATGGGGAAGTCAGCTGGGAATGGAGAGGCGTGGAAGGGAGTTTGATTCCTAGTTTCTCACTTTGCAAACGCTGCCCGAAGCTGAAGCAGATGGTGTTAGAGCCAAGAAGAGAGGAATTTCATACCCTTCTGTTTAGTCGTGAATTTTTAGGCAAAATATGTACATTTAGACATACAGAAGTATCTGCCTGTCGATCGCATCACAGTGTGCAGCTCTGGATTACGAGAGTATTTATGATGGGAACACAATGGGAAGCGTTCCCACATGGAGCTATGCTGGAAAAAGGGATTTTTTTATTTGATTTCCCCTTTTATTTTGGGAATTTTGATTGTGCAAGCAAGGTTTTCCTATGCCTCGGTAACGAAAACCTTGGGCAGATAAACTCCTGGGGCTTATCTAGCTCCATCTGGGAGGAGGTGAATGAGCTGATGGCGTTTTCCTCTGCTCTTGTGATTTACTCGAGCATTTCTGAAGCAGGGATTGCCGTGCTGCCGGGAAACACAAAACCCCATATTTCCCTTGCACGCAGTTCCATGCAAATAATTAATGATTTTGGTTTGCATTTCCTTCTTAATATGCTTTAATTTCCTAGTCGGACTTGCTAAAAGCTGAGACAGCACTGCGTGCTACGTTTTACCCCTGTTTTTACCATCAGTCTTGCCCCATTCCCAGGAAAGAGGAGAGAGTATCATCCCTGTCTTTGGGTTTTAAATAGAATTTTTTGGGGGTTGCTTCTCAATTTTCACTGTGACTAATGGCAATATCCCTATGGTATAAGATGGCTGCCTCCTGAGCCCTGAAATGCTGGGATATTTTCATGGCTCTTGGCTTGCAGGCTGTGTGGATGGGTGCCCAGCACTCTCCAGACCTCTTTAGATCATGACACATTTTTGACCTTTGATATCCTGTGACAGGGCAACAAATGCCATACATCGTAGCAAAACACATGCCTTTCTATTCAGGCCTGATTTTTCACTGCCTTTTGATTTGAATTTTAATAATCTCTGGGTTTTGTACTTTAAGACAGATGGGAAACTTATTATGTTTTTTATTTTGTATTTTTATCATGTCTCTCCTGCTTCATTTCTTCTCTGGGTTTCTATGCTTCTTTAAGTTTTTCAAGCTCCTGATCACTCCCTCCAACCACCTCTTAATTTTACCATATGATTTTGGGGAGCAACACCCCCTGGTGAGAATGATAGTTTAGATAAGTGTGAGCCTAAAAATCATATTTAATGCTTTCTCCTCCAATTATGCTTTTTAGCATTTGGTGTTACTTACTGTTGACCATGGCTGGGTATGGAGTAATTCACAATGGAGCATGTGTGGATGGGTAGAGCTGTTGGATTCCAGCACCTCCAAGATGCTGCTAGGCTCGTGGGTATTTTCTCCCACTCAGGATATATAAGCCTTTAATTCTGCTGCACATTAGAGCGTGTTTCTCTTTGGCTTAGCATTGAAATAAAGTCCTGATAAAAGAACTGATCCAATGCTCCTGTAAAAATAATGGGACTTGTTTCTCTACTTTAAAATCACGGATGTTTTCTGTGCCCAGCAGTGGGGTTTCCATCAAGCCTTGCGGCCCACTTGGGAAGGTTTTCCTGATGCTCAGCACGCGTAGTTTAGTCTTGAATTCATTTTTCTGTGTGGCATAAGCAGTGTTTGTACTCGGGGGTTGGTTGTAGGCAGGCAGGGTTTCTCTTTAATAGTGCTTAGCCATCTCTTTGCTAGACTTCCTTTAATTTTCATATACAAAAATGTTGGAAATTTTGTTTATTTGGTACTCCAAATCTTACACGCTAATATGTCTTAGGTAATGTTGTGTGATATTCAGTAAAGATTTATACTCATGTTCTGAGTATATGCATTTCAAAGTCTGGAGTCACATTTTGTGGTCCTTTTTTATCATCTTTTTTTTTATGTTTGAACATCACAAATTGTGTTTGTGCATTCAGGTCTATCTGAGCATTTTAAGCTCTAAAAAAAACCATCCCTTGCAAACAAGAAAAACTCAAACTAATGCTTCCTTTTCTTATGAGCCACCTCCCTGCTTAGCCACATCTTACTAAATATCAAATACAGTAATGAAATACATATATATATGGGGTTTTTTTCCCCTAAAAAGAGGCAAGGTGAAGTCACTAACCTCCTTCTCTCCTGAGCTTCAGCTGAGTCAGAGAGGCCAAATCCACATTATGCAATTTTGCTGCCCTGGCTGCTGCAGCGAGCACCGATGCAGCTACGGCAGCACACCCCTGCTCTGGTCCGGGTGACGGTGTTTGAGAAGTGATTGGGCTCGCACCGGCAGAATGAGTCCCTTCGGCGATGTGCGGTGCCAGCGTTGATGTCCTGCCAACGTCATTGTGGTTGGGGCAGCGGAATCGTTTCTAAATGCACAACAGGGAAGCATTACTCTACTTGTGGTGGCTTTACAGGTCCCCTGGAGAGCAATCAGTAGCATCTCACCCAATAATTAAATGAAAATATGGAGCTGCTGGACTCTAAAAAAACCCCTGGATGTCTTTTTTTGGTTCTTTGCTCAATTCCTTTTGCCAAGTTTGGGAGCTCAGTGCTCTCCTCTCCAGTGAACTTGCATTGCTCCACCTTCCAGCAGACCAGGTTTCAGCTACGCAGGGATGGGAGGAGTAAATCTGTACATTTTTGTTGGGAGTAAGGGTGCCAAAAAATAGGGATCCATGGATTTTACTATGCTAGAAACTTTTGCAGATAGTGGTAATGTCAACTTGACATTGGTTCTGATGTAAAGTTGGTCTTCTAGAAATAGGGCATTTGAATTTCCCTCCAAATATAACTTAGTTTTAAGTCAAGGTATAAATTTAAGCTGATTTTTAATTAACCTCCAGTTTGAGGGGGTTTTGTTTGAATGGGCTGTAAGTGTTCCGTATTGTCTTCATCTTGATCGTATGTTTGTTAAATGAAAACCTCGTGTTGTTTGGGTCTAATTCCTTAATATTCAATTGCTCTGCGAGGACCCTGCATCCATCAAAGGGTGGCAGGGACTTTATTGTCATAAAAGTGAAGAAATATTTGGAGGTAGCTTTTCGGGATATGTCCTGAATTCTGCAGAAAAACGCTCATTAACAGATGAATATAGAAATTATATAGAAGATTAATAACTGAAACTTATTTTAATAAGTTTAACATATATATATGGACAGCAATGATTTTACTCTAAATCTGCTGCTTTCTGTGCATAATTTGCATGGTGTTCTGCAGACCAGCAAACACACAAGGAATTACATCCCTCAATCACAAAGCCATAGTTATTTTTCCTGGCTGTGATTCTTTCTGAAGACAACAAAACCCATAACTGGAGAAACACTAGGGAAAAAGAAATAAAGGGAATTTTTTTCCACTTCAGCTTTGGAGCAATTGCTCTGGCGTAGCTTCTGCTGTGTACACTCCTGCCGTGAAATGAGAGTGTGTATCTGAGTTATTGTGGAAAAGGTTATTAGTTGAGGACTTTAATCCCTCTTCGTCTTTGGCCAACGCAGCCCGAGGTTGCATTGGGGATGGAAGGGAGGGAGCAGCAGACGGACAGATGTGGGGAACAACTGCACAGCCTGTGAGTGAGTGTTTCTGACCTGGCCCAGAGGAAAAAAGAAGAGCAGAGGAGGGAAAATTAGCGAAAATCCTGCAGCTGAAGTAACCAAGGCCAGGAGGTACGTGATGACCGACCTCAGGTCATGCACGGTCTGTTGCAGAGCTGAAGATGAGCCTAAAGAAGTAGAGGCCTTGAACTCAGTGGTCTTTTATGGTCCTTTACTGGAATATATTAAGAAAAAAAAACCCAGCTGGCATTGCTGATTAGTTATTTTGCACTGATCTTTGGAGTAGTAGAAAATTTTTAGTGTGGTCATAAGAGTTTCACACATAGATGTCTAGAGGGCTTCTAGAGCAGAGTTGATGATGTGTGCCCAATGTAGATGTATGCAAACTTAAAGCTCTAGATAAGTGGGGGGTTTTGGGGGGGGGGGGGAAGGTAATGCCCCAATAGTTCAAAAAAAAGCCACGAGAATAAATAGGTAAGCCAAGGAACGCGCACCAGCTGCACATCACCACTAAAATAAGGCTCTTCTTTTAGCATCGTGGCAAGGTTTATTGCTCTCTGGGTGCTCAGGACCAGGCCTGAGCAGGTGAAGCTGGGACTGCTGGACCCTGCGTCCGATTAAGCGGCTGTCAGAAGCAGGTGGTTGATAAATGATGCTGACTCCCATTACTGCTGCACGCATTGCCATGTCTCTCTTCTAAATCACTCAGGAGAAGCTTATGCTTGCTCAAGAAATATGCAATCTTCTACAGTTGGCTGGGTTGCCATATAGAAGCTTTTTTCCTGACTTGTACTAAAAATACAACAAATCGTAATGAAATACATGATTTTTAAATGCCTATAGTTTAGGAGGGAGCTGTGAATGCTATTCTGCATGCCTGCTGTGTCCTGGGTCTTCTATAGGAACCTGAGGAAAAAGAAAAAAAAATAAAAGAAAAAATAAAATTCATAGTGCAGAGTTGTTCCTTATTTTCAGGATTTTTTTTCTTCCAACGGGATGTGTTCTGTTTTGAACCTGACAGGCTTTAGAGCCATTAAAATCTCCTTCTCTGCATCCACACATATGGATATAGTGTGTATGGTTGGTGTAAAGGTACACGATGTCCCAAATACTAAATTCAGGACCTTGTAATTTTTTAGCACAAATTTCCTTTTGAGGTGTCTCAAAGTGCTCCAGGCTCTTTAATTCTAAAAATAATATAGGTAGTATTCATGTTAATTTTGGATGGGGATACTTTGGAGAGTTGGAAGAACAGAGTTTTTTTATGTTTTTTGCTCATATTAAAAATAAAAGCAGAAGCAGCAATAAAAATTAATTGGATTGTTATAAAGGTGCATCATATTAGTACATTTTTGAGGATTTTTTTTCTTTTTTTCTTCAATTATGCCATCAAAAAGTCTTACAATAGAGAAGTAAAGACACAACTTGGATCGGTAGGACTTTTTCCAACACATGGAGTAAGGTGTACTTCCAATATCGCTGTTTCGAGAGTGAATCACAAGTCTTAAAAGCATATGATAAAAATTATGGGTTTTATGGAGAAACCAGCTTGACTTTATTCCAAACATCCTAAACCAATTTCTGCAGAAGACTTCTTGAAGTAATCCAGTTGAAAATCTGTCTCGGAGGCGATAACCTTTATAAAAGAGCAAGAGTTTGAGTTATTTTGGTGGAAAATAAATAGCGCTTTTTTCTCCAGTGTGAATTTGGGGACAGATCCTCACTTTTACTGTAAAGGGTTGTGACTCTGCTGGTCTTGTAGCAGTGATTTCTGCTAGCTGGAGGTCTCTTCGTTAGCCCTTATAGCACCAGCCATTAATAGTGAGAGATGTAGAAGAGTAGAGCCCAGTGAAGCAGGAAAAGGAGTTCTGTTCCTTATTCTCTGTAATTAAATGAATATGTTGTATCACTGTTTTCTTCTAGCAACCAAATATTAAATATTAGTTGATGCAAATACATTGTATAATGCTTTAACAGCAAGCCAAGCAAAGGAAAGAGAGAAGCGATGATGCGTAGCACGCCGTGCGTCTTTGGTTGGCATGGTCTGCCATATAGCTAACCTGTATCTGAGCAAAACCTTGGGGCGCCTGAAATGGTAAAATATCATGCGATTCCCTGTGGTTGAGATTGTTTGAGTGGTTCTTTAATAATTTTCTTTTGCATCAAGACAAATATCGGTGGCGTATTAGCAGAAGAGGTGTTCACTTGGGTAAATGGTGCATCAGTTTCCATGAAAACCTTTGAATTTCACCTTTCTTTTTCTGATTGCACCCAACATTGTTATAATATCTGCGGGGTCTTTTTAGGAGGAATATAGAGCAGAAGGAATTAGCTGGCACAACATCGACTACATAGACAACTCCAGCTGCATCAACCTGATCAGTAAGAAGCCGACAGGCCTGCTCCATCTGCTGGATGAGGAAAGCAAGTGAGTAGGAAACTGTTGGTTTTGCTAATGATATTTGTTTTTTCACTTAGAAAGCATTTATCCTTAAGTCTTTCCTCTTGTGATTCTTCCCAGAAAAATGCTAATAGCTCACTGGGCTGATTTATCTTCTGTCTCCAGTTTTGCTTCTGAGGTGGTAATGCAAACAGTGGAGAATCAGCAAGCTGAGCAAAACGCCTTAACAAATAATAATTGAAATTCTGTTTCAAGAATTTCTTCCATTAAAGGGAAGGGCATTTCTCTCCCTGTTTCTTGTGGCATAACAATGTGAAGAGGTGTGATGCTGAGCTGAGTGAAGGGAGAATCCAAGTGCATGAGTAAAAGCAGGTTGTGTGGATGCTGAGGTTGAGATATAAGGTGGATTTATCAATTTACTTTTAAAAATTAAGACAGAGTGAACTGAGGGCAGTTGTATGTAGGGGCTGCAGGGCTTCATGAGTGGCTGCGGTTGGCACCCTTGGGTATTTATGTCCATCCCACTTGTCTCAGTAGAAGTTATTGGATGAGCTTGTGGCTTCTGGGTTTGCCTTTGGGTGGAAAGTTCTGAGCGTAAGGCACCTCCCATCAGATGCACGTGCCAGTTTTCTCCCTGGGAAGGTCAGGGAAAGGCCAGGTGGATCTTCTGGTGTCGCCTTGGATCTGCGTGCTCTGGTCCAGGGCACGAGCTGTCCTTCCACCATTTGCTTGCAGGTTTCTCCTCCATTTCTTGTCTCGTTGACCAGACACAGAGCAGTGGTAATACTGTCCCACTGATACCACACTAGGCTAAACCAGCTTAAATTAGGTAAAGCTGGGAAATATACCCCCAAGTTGCAGATTTACATGAAATTTGAGGATGGAGGATTGGCTTGCTCTTACCAGGCTGATCAAGCTCTCTGTCCTTTGTCTTCCTCTTTCCTACGCCAGCATCAGTCAAGTAACTCCTGAGTGTGAAGTGAGATTTGTAGGCAAAGCAGTTCAATATTTCCTAAATGTGTAAATACCCCATAGATATAGGAGCAGTCTAAGCTGTCAGAAACTTGGGGTTTCAGGTAAAGGCAGCTACTCTGAAAAATTTCCATGCAATAGGCATACAATGCAGTATACCACAATAAAAATACACCTGTTTGTGCTTTTATAACTGATTTCAGACCATCACTAAATCAGTTAAGAGTTCTTCAGACAACAGATATACCTTGTGCTCGTATATAACCACACGACAGCATACAAACTAGTGCTTGCTTAGTATCTGCAGGCACAGAAGTGGAAGCTCAGAATTTCTCTATTTTCCCATTGGTGGTCAAGGACGAAGTGTAAAAGCTTTTTCATTGGGTTTACGGCTTTCTTATTTTTAATTCTTTCCACTCAGTTTTCCTCAAGCCACAAACCAGACGCTGTTGGACAAGTTTAAGCGTCAACACGAAGGGAACTCCTACATAGAATTTCCAGCGGTCATGGAGCCGGCTTTCATCATCAAACACTATGCGGGCAAAGTGAAGTACGGAGTGAAGGTCTGTCACCCAGCTGTTCCCCAGCAGTTGTTTTCATTTAAAGCATTGAGCTGTGATGGGGAAGGAGAGCCCCAAAGGCTCCACGGAGATGTTTTGGAGAGGACTTGGCTAGAGAAGAGACGTGAGGGTCAGGAGAGAAGTGTTTCGTGAAAAGCTTGGCTGAAATGAGAAGGTGGAGGGGATGGTGCCTTCCTGTTCTCCTCCACCTTGCAAGCACTGCGTGTTGGCATTTAGGGGAAGAATTTAGGGACGTGCACTGAGGTTAATGATATGTCCCAAGCGATGGCTTGAAATTGGGTATTTGGTAGCCTTTCTGGGCTTGGTTTGTTTAGAAAACCCAATGTTTTTTGCATCATTAGCCATTTTTAAATAGAGGTTACATGAGCATAGGTCTTAGCATCTCACTGCTGCAGGTACTTCTTAAAATCCCACACAAACGATTTCAAACTTGACTCTATTTATATTCATGCCAATTATTAGCATAATAATTAGCATAATAAAAAACAGTTCTGGTGGGCAGGTGAGCCTGGATGATTTATGACTCAGGATTTACGACTGCAAATCTAATTGTGTTTCTGATGCAATAAATGCACGTGACACACTTCAGCATCAGCTTCAAGATGCTTCAGAGAACAGGACTTTGGGATAAAACATTTATTTTCTGGACATAAAGAGGCATCTAATATGGGGGCAGAAAAAAAAAGATAGAAACAGGATTCAATAATTGTGCTGTCCCAAGGATATACTGCCAGATCTTACCTGATGTATCTTGTAGATATTGTTTATTTTCCTCTTTTCTCCCCCTCCTTTTTCTCATTCCCTAGGATTTCCGTGAGAAAAACACAGATCATATGCGCCCGGACATTGTAGCTCTCCTGCGAAGCAGCAAAAATGCTTTTATTTGTGGGATGATTGGGATCGATCCAGTGGCCGTGTTCCGCTGGGCAGTCCTGCGGGCCTTTTTCCGGGCGATGGTTGCTTTCAGGGAGGCTGGAAAACGATACGTGGAGAAGAAAACTGGTACGTGTGCCGATCTCCTAATCCTAGCGCCTGTTTTTCACCAGCAAGCATAGATGTAATATATTACTACAGTATTTTAAGTAGCTTGACTTATTAGGAGCTATTAATCTATTTTAAAAAACTCATTAAAATAGTGTATAGATTTTTGCTATGCAAAAGTTACATTTAAAGGTACGTTTGGATTTATACACATCGTAAGAAAAGATTTTCACTTTACTGGTGCTTTAACTTTTCCTTTTTGTAGGATGCATGCATAGAAAATCCCGAACATTTGAATAGAAACATACAATTTATTCAGCAAATAAGGCAACTTATTTTTGCTAGGAATTCTTGAACTGTTAGTTACATCTGGGAAAAAAAAAAAAAGGAAATAATTCTCCTCTATAATTTTTCAAGCTGTTCACCCTTTAAGCTGCAAGAGACTGTGTCTCTTGTCTAGCAAAATTCATTGCTTCACAGTCATCCAGGACCACCTCATGCCAAACGCGGGGGCATTAAATTAAAGGAAAGTAATGGTGCATCATCATGCTGTGGCACGCGATACCTGGCTGTGCTTTTCGACCATTTCTCTGCATAAAGCAATTTCACAAAGATGGGTAGAAGCTATTACTATTAATTTCTGGGCACAAGAGGGCTTGAAATTCATGATGAAATTAGAGCCTCAGCAGGGAAAATGTCATCTGAGTTAAAATTAAGCATGGAGCCGCCCCATGAATTTTTTTTTTTTAAGTCAGAGAGGTGTGCATCAAGGAGAGCCAAGGAGCTTTGGTCGAGGAATGCAGATATGGAAGCAGTAGAAGCAGAAAGAATAATTTTCTTGTTTGGGGTGAATAATAGCATCCCAAGAATAGCAGGAGGCAAAAATCAGCTTTCAGATCTTGAGGCTTTTCCTCTCGAACCGCTCGGATGCAGGGTAAGAGAAAAAAAGATGTTTCTCATGAACCTGGGTCTATCTGGCACATCAAGGCAGCATCTACAGACAGTGGCGTTTCGAAACGCCGAGAGGTAGATGGCATTGGGAGGAACATCGCTCAAAAGAGCTGGCTTCGGGAATCCCTATTTGCATATTTGCCTTTTCTATCTTGAGTAAAGCCTGGGCTGAACTAAAATGAGCTGGTCAAGGAGATAAAAAATACGCATTCAGTCTTGGGAAGTAAGAGCTAATTTCAAGCCCTCCTTTGCTTTCTATGTCTCTGGCAATTGGTTGTGCCTGCTGTGCTCCTCTCCTCACTAGCTACCTTTCTGCTTTTCAGTCTTGACTTTGTGGCATTAACTTGCTTATATCTATATATATCTATAGATATCAATATATAGGTATAGAATAGAGTCCAGGAGATTTTCAGACAACTCTGGGAGACTCACCTCTTGCACCGCCTTCTCTTTCCATACCAAAACTAACACAGTAATGGCTGAGTTTCTAAACCTTTTCTGACACACATTGCTGCTGTTTTATCTATCTGGTGTCCTTTGGCCTGCTTTCAAATGGCTTTGTGCTTTGTAACCTTTGGTTTTTGAGTCAAAAAGAAAGAGGGAAAAAAAAAACCCAAACCCCTTAAAAAGCTGGATAAGGTTTATCTTAAACTTCCCAACAATCCTCAGATAAGTCACACCCTGAATTTCTATGTGCATCTTCAGCCTAAATTGGGAAAAAGTCATGAGAAAGTCACTGTGACATAGGCAGAACTAGTGGGAGGAAATTACCTAAATCTAATTCCCATATTGAGGTACACCTTACCTGTTGGGCAAACTTGCCCTACAAGCGATGGTGGAGCTGCGACCACTCTTTTTCAGCTGCCTCTGAACTCTTTGGAGAGGTACCCATCGTCTCCTGGCATGGCCCAGGTAGTGGTAGCACTTAGTGGTAGCACTTAGCAATGTGAAATCCGTAGCAATGTTTGCATAGAATCATAGAATAGTTTGAGTTGGAAGGGACCTTTAAAGGTCATCTAGTCCACCCTTCCTGGGACATCTTCAAGTAGATCAGATTGCTCAGAGCCCTGTCCAACCTGACCTTTTCATCATGCTTTTGCTGGTGAGACCTCGTGACCACCTCCCGTTCAGTTGTCCTTCTCCAAAATCCCATCCGTGTTGCCAAAGCACCACAAAGCAGATGGCTGTAGGAGAGGTGGACTTGAGCAGAAGGCTTGGCTGGTGTCTGGAAGGTGGGGCGGGCTGGTGTTGCACAGCGTGTCCGCTACTGGATGCTGATGGTCCTTCCTGCTCCCTCAAATAATGCAAGAAAGTCCCAAACTGATGCTTTGCATCTATTGCAGAAGGCATTTGTCAGTTCTTAAAGAATCGGTAAAATTGCCCCACCACGATAAGCAAAAACAGACAACCAAAGACAGCATATATTTTAGGTTTATTTTGGTTTTTTACCAAACCTTGCTGGCTCTATTTAGCCTGATCTGAATGCCTTGCTGCCCACAGATATGGAGCTTTCGATAAAATTATGGTAGATTAGCTGAGAATAATTTCACACACACACGTTCCTCCAAGTGTGCACGCTTAATATTTGTATATAGTTTTTTAAAAGGCGTGCTGCCCCGTTCTTGGTTTCTGAGGTCTCGTCTGCTGCTGCTGCCATCCATAAGGCGGGTGTAATTAATGCGTAGGGGAAATATATGAAGCATGCTTTCATTTATTTATGGCTCTTTGCACTCTTTTGTCTTAACCCTGAATGAACCTCCTTTGCTTTTTACCTGTCTGAAGGCCTGTCCGAATCACGCTTGCAATGCCCAACGGGGATTTTAATGGAAAACAGGGATTTTAATGAAAAATCTCCAGCTATGTTTAAGCAGCTCTGCAAAAATCTGATCTGCTTTCTTTTTGCATCATCCTTTTGGTTATCGTCTCCGTGCCAGCAGTGCCAACCAATGCTACAGATGCTTCTGTAAAGATAATCAGCATTTTTTCCTGCTGGCTTTAGGGAGTCTCCTTTTTTTGTGCTCCTAATATCCTTGTAGCGCAGGTTTAGTGACTGCCTGATTGTCCTTGTTAACCTGGAGGTGAAGAGTGGCAAAGTGGTGTCACAGTGAGTTTTGGTGGGTACCTTTCTTTCTTGCCCGAGAGATACCTCTTATGGTGCTGCCAACCCTCCTCGGGTGAAACACGCCAGGACCTGGCAAGATGCAATTAGCTGAAGGGTGGACTTTTTCAATAAATTGCTTTTTTATTATTATTATAATTGAGTTTATCAGGGAGGATTGAGGTAGTCCAAAAGACCTACAAGTTTGAACTAGATTTGTTAATGAACTTTGATTAAAGGAACATTATCAAGCTTTTTAGGAAAGAAATTTGGCTTGTTGACAGTTTTTTGCTATATCATCAAAAAATTCTAATTCTTTGTTAGTGAAAACTTGATGGAGAGCTGGTGCTATTCGTATAAACCAGGCTGTAGAGAATCCCAGCTTTCTCATCTTGGTTTTGCTGGACATGAACCTAAATCCTCGCTCTGACGAAGGGTTCGTGGTCCTGGGGCCGTGCTGTCCCTCCATGGGCTCTGCATTTGCATTTAGCCAACAAGGGCTGCTCCTTGGCTGGCCTGCAGGGTAACACCTTCTCAGAAACAATCCCGTTGACTTCTGCACATTTATTCCTGAAGCTGGGCACCAAAAAACCAACCCCCCCCACAAAAGAATAAAAAACCAACAACTGTATTTGCCAAATAAAGGTGATAGCAACCAAAAAATTGGTCTTTGAGGTCTCACTGAGCCACATGAAGTGGTGTTAATGCGAGGAAGATGCCCCTTGATAGTGTTCCTCTGGAAAGCTCCGATCGGTCCTTGCTGATGATTTAATGCGTTGGTATGAAATGCTTCTGTACCTGCTGACACAAGATAACTCCTCGGTGACCTCATTGCGCCTCAACAGGAGCATGACATATCCCTTGACTTGGCCTGTAAAGGACAACAGGGAGGTGCTGTTGGCACAGTGTCACCTGTGTAACCCCTCTGCCACCCTGTAGTCGGAGCTGGGCCGTCAGAAGTCCTCTTGGGATGGTTTCTTCCAATTTTTGACCTCAAACCCGTCCTACCTAACTCCAGACTGTGTCCTCTGCCCTTGAGGTAAACAGAACCCTTGCTTAATACAAAGAATTTCTGGTTTTCCTTTTCATTGCCAATATCTGAGCAAAGCGTGGCACTGGGATGCAAGATGAGAATTCGAGGTGGCCATGTCTGGGAGCATCTGCGCAGGGAATTGCGGATAACGCCTGGCAGAGGCACAGAAAGGATTTTAGAGAGCAGTTAATAAAAGTAAAGATTTATCCATCATCTGGTTTTTGCCCCAATAATCTCAGAGTGTTTATAAAGTGATTATGCTCCGGCGAATAAGGATTATACGTGGGTCTGGGACGTGGTCCAGCCCGTCGCTCCTGTGCCACGGTGCCGTGTCAGGAGGAAACCGAGGTTAAATTGTGTCGAGTGCGAAAAATGTGCGACCCTCAGGCTCCCGCGTTCTTCGGGCTTGTTCTTTACCCTCTCCTGATTTCTGCTTATATAATCTTTCTCTTCTCTCCATTTTTTTTTTGTTGTTTTTATTTTGCTTCTCAAGGGCATGATGATGCAGTGCCATGTGCGGTTTTGAAAAGTGTGGATAGTTTTAGCTTTCTCCATCACCCAGTCCATCAGAGAAGCTTAGAGATCCTGCAGAGATGCAAGGAGGAGAAGTACAGTAAGGCTCCACCACCTGCCCTTCCCTCTCATATGACATCACACACCAAGAAATGGAAACCAGGTGCATTCAGCCTAGAAAGGGTAAAAAAACTGCCTGAGGAGCCTTCCAGAATCAAACCGCTGCCTTAGAGCAATTTTGAGCCTATCTGGGGAAATGAGTAGGCAGAGTTTGAAGAGTAAAATTAAATGCAAACCCACGTCTCTTGAGATATGGCATCATTTTGTTGGCGGTTTCCCTGTTTACTTGCTGGGGCTAAGTCGGGATGCTGATGCTAGGGGTATTTTTCGTGTGTTTTACTGTTGTTACCACGTGTATGATAACAAGTTCAAAGCACCGTAGGCCCAGTAGGACCTGATATAAGGCACGTGGCTGATACAGGTGGAATCTGACCTTTATTTAGATTTCATTGGACTTTAAAAATAACTTTAGACATTGAAAATATTGTCTCCGAAGGCTTGTACTTAAAACTGAAGTATTTGGCAATGTTATTTTATGGAATGAGTTGGGTAAAGATGCACTTGGTCTCCATTTCTTCCTCCTCACTCCTCTGTCACATAATAAACTCATCCTGCATGACAACACGGACACCTCTGCCTGTGCTACTGTATTCTATATATATATATAAAAAAAAATATATATGGTTCTCGTATCTTTAGATATATCGGTTTTTCTGCCATTATTCTCTTCCTTCACATTGCACATTAAAGCTTACAGAAATAGAGCACTGCTGTATGCAGTCTTCAAAGGCAAATCCTCAGCCTGAGTTGCTAACTTAAATATCACGCAACTTGGGCATAAATGCAAACCACCCAGGCTTTTTCTGCAGTGCCGAGCATGGTAAGTACGGTAGTTGCATGTTAAGTCTTCACAAATGTGCTTTTCCTGTGAGAAACCTCATATCAGATTTCCACGTTTCTTGGAGCATGTAGCATTGGGAGAGCAGAGATGTTTTAATTCTTAATTTAGGCTTTAATTTTTAATTTTGAGTACATTGTTTTTTTCCTACAAGTTCCCAACATTGCTACAAGGAAATAGAAAGCAGTAGGACAAACACAGCAATAGATTTTCTTAAGTGGTGCTGTACTAAGTGACCTTAGTGGTACTACTAAGACACTGTTGAAAAGGAAGGTGATTATCAGTAGAGTAATTTTAATTGCAATTAATTAATTAGTTACATTTTTTAATTTGTAAGTTAACTCAGCAACATGGGAAGTTTGGGGGGGTTAATTTGCAGTTGCTTAGGTGTGAAGAGGGAAATTCATGCAACTCAAGAGACACTTAGAAACAGAGCTTTAATTTAACGTGATGCAGTGAAGTTGAACTCAGTGTTGAGCTCAACATGTTGAAACCTCACTTAGTGTAGACTTGTCCACACGGTTTGGTCTTGCATAGGGTAAAACCAGCAGATGCATGCAAGAGTAACACCGCCGTAGTTTGTGAATTGGCCAAGAGCATTCGACCTGACAAACGAGTAATTCATGTTCTGCATTCAGAAATCACTCGGCTCTTCCCATGGGGTGTGCTCCGGCGAGCTGCGTCCCCAGGCTTCAGTTCTGTGGCAGGACTCCAAGCACCGGGCTTGGACCCTGGATAATTTTTGGGTCCTGAATTTAGTGGGCTTGTGGGCCCTGCAGGCGAGGATGCTTGGGCTGAGGTTGGCTCTGGGGACTCAGCTTTTCCCAGAAGTCGGATGAGGCTACATCCATGTCAGCCTTGAGAGAAGGGACCAAATCGGTCATCTCCTTGTCTTGAATCGTTCCATTAGTTCTAGCTATGCACAAAGAGAGAAAACTAATCAATTTGATGAATATATTGAGATTCCCTGTAGGTCACTTGGTATTCAGCTTTTGTAGCCAACTGGTTGCCCTTCCCTTCCCATCTCAGCTGCTTCGCTGGTGTCTTTGAGTCTATCAATTAATTTGTGATCTTCCACCAGAGCAAGGCAGTGGGTTTAGACCTCTAGAGTTCAAGAGCAGACCTGTGCTGGTTGACGTTCATGACTGGGATTATCCAAAGCTCTTCTCAGTGAGGGCAAAGACCCGTTAGGCAAATCAGTCCGTCTTTCTAAAACACTGCTGCTGAAGAAAAGGGAATATGCTTGAAAAATCAGAATAATTTTCTTCCTGAAATGTAAAATAGATCACCCCACATGTGACCTGTGTGAAGGCAATGAGTGGTTTCCACTCATACTGCGGTTTTTTGCATGCAGCGTATTAATGTATACAATTTAATAACCTGTATTCCTTATACAGAATTTTCAAAGCCATGTGTGATTCATCAGGTTAAATCTAAAACCTTTTTGCTTTTCATTACTGAAAAAAACCCCCTCTATTTCCCAGAAAAGGGGCTACGTCAATATGATAACTTTTCTTTGGCTTTGGCATGTACCTATTTCTTTTAAGAGCCAAGTCATGGCACAATATAGAAAAGTCCTTTTTTTTTTTTTTTTTTTTTTTGTTTTTTTATGTCTAAAGCAATCTTTAACCCAGCTTGTGCACCAGAACTTTTATTAATCAAAAAGTCACTTAAGGTGCTAAGCTGGCAGAATTACAATGTGGTTTTAATGCAGCTATTATCTGGAAGCCTGAAATAGAAATTCCCTTTTCCCGAGCAATGCAAGGTGCGCATGCAGTAATATTTTCATACAACCTTGTCTTCGTAACTTCAACTGACTTGTTGGGTTAGACGGGGTTTGGGGCTTTTTCTTTCAGGGATTTCTTTGGTGGGGAGTACAGGGAAGTGCGGGAGGACAGAGTTTGCTCTAAAAAGAAGGGCATGGACTTACAAAAAAAAATCTTAGAAATACCACTGAAAGGCCATTTTTCATTAAATGCTTTAGGTTAGAGAAGCCTTCTGTGCCTTAATGGGCAAATATTCAGGCATATATACTATATAAAAAATGGATGCAGCTAGATGTTAGGTACTTTCTTAGTGTAAAACTAGCTACAAAAAATACGAACACAGTATTTTAAGCAGATTCCTCATTATTCTCTTTTTTTCCCTCCTTTACAATTGGGTTTCTGTGCTCTAAACAAGCAACTTTTGGTACAGAAACGCCAGTCTTGAAAGAGGTAAAAGAGCGCTCGAGGACGAGAACTGTAACAAAAAATGGCTTAAATGGCAAAAAGGGGGATTAGAAAGAGAGTTTTTAACTGTAGGCATAGCTAGGTGCTCAAATAGATTATCTGGCTTGCTTTCCAAAAATCTCCGGAGTTGGAGATTGCAAAACCTTCTCAGCAGGATTGATTGGATCCTGCCTTGGAGCACAGGCTGGATCAAAGATGACCTGTGGCAACACATTCCTGAATTTTCTTTTGCTCAGGTTTCTGTTTTCTAGGATATTTGGACACCTTTAGATACAATAACTTAACCAAGTGGACCATCAGCCTTTTCAGGCTTCTCCTGACCAATGTTCAGGCTTCAAGAAAGCTGTTACAATATCTTAACAGGTAAAAGAGGACAGTGGATGTCCTGTTAAAGGGATGTCGCCTGTTGAGGTTTGGTAGGAATTCACCTTCTCCTTAGACATTTCAGGCTCTGAGGATCAGCAGGACGGGCTTAGATCTCTGGGTATTTGCTTTGCGTTCATCTTCAGAATAAAAAGATCCTTAGGGCACCTTTTAGCTCAGCATCTGGGCTATTATTAAATAGGAAAATGATAAATGTGCGGAGTAGGGGATATGCTATCTTGCTTCTTTCTATTCTGTTATAAACTATAGTTTAGACTTCTTTCTTTTTAGAGCAGGGTTTTTTGCAATGTTTTTTCCACTGCAGAAATCTCAGGGTAAAGGAATACACATTTTTCCCATGTTCAGGTGAGCGCTGCGATGTTTCCTGTCTCACTGCAGCGATTTCAAGACAGTTAAAAAATTGCTTGGCTGTTTTCATGTCAAATTCAAGCTTATCAGCTCTTTAAATATCTGTAGTTTACTGACTTGAAAAGTGTTTTGTTGTCTACAAAAATTGTCTTCTGTCTTCCTAAATGCTTGGTTACAAAACATTTCCACTTTGGGGAAGATAACAGGTTGAAATGTCTGCTTCTGTAACCACGCATGATAACTTTATTGGCTATTTATTACATATAAATTTCTCTAAAACTGCCCCTATCAAAGGATATATGTTCAATAGGCAATAAAGGTTCAAAAGGCAATAAAGCCTCCCCGAGCAATACGTACTACTTGCTATGCATGTCCCTGTCCATATATCTGTAGGAAGCGAAGAAGTGTGCAAGGAATAAATGACCATTTTTCCAAGCACCCTACTTATGTCCGGGTGTTTCGCCCATGCAAGCAACTGGGTTGTCCCAGAGCTTAGTAATATTTTGGACACGGGTGGCTGGTCCCCCCCCCCATCAAAGCAACTTCTTCCTTCACACTGTTTATTTACTAGCTGGGACAACGTGTCCCTAACACAATGTGCATGTGTGGGAGGGGAATTAGTAGGCTTGAGCAAACAGCGTTGATCATAAGGGTGATGACTCTGCGGCAGAGAGGTAGAACTTCGTAGACGATGGGTATGTCGGCATCCTTGGCACCCTTGTATGGCCAGCATGTGCCATGACACGTCCATGCTCCTCCCCGCTGTAGTCAATGCTAAGGTATGGCTGTGCTAATTGCCTTCTGGTGCAGAGCCAGGCAGAAACATCTTTTTTTCATGTGCTGCTCTAGGTATTACTCGGAAGAGCCCACGGACTCCGCTCTCAGATCTCCAGGGAGTCAATACCATCAACGAGAGGACCCAGCGGTAAGTCTCTTGTTTTTACGTTGGCAGGGCAAGGAAATCTGGGATGGGAGAGCACTCGCTGTTGTTATAAATGACTGTATTAATGTTACTCCCAGCTTGCTTATTAATTTTGTTTTCTCTTCATTCTTCCTCTGCAATGTGATCATATCTAAATATCTTCACCTGACTTAACGGCAGGCAGGGAAAGCAACTTTCCTCCCTCAAAAGGCAGCAATTGTAGGTGGTGTGGTGTACCAGGTGGTAAGAAGCTTGCAAAAAAAAATTAACAAACGTGCTAATATCAAGGAAATAAAAATTTTTCTGGAGTGAAAAACCCAATGATGTGTTTGGGTGCAGAACTGCACACAAGCCATGTGATGGTGACTCTAGGCACTGCTGAGTGTGAAGGACCTGGGAAGTTATGGGGCTTGAGAAGGTACCTTGTCAAATGTTTGCTTACTTTTGAGGGAAAGAAGCATGTTAACTTCAAAAAGGTTCAATTTTTATAGTTTTTATCTACAGTTTTATTTTTTTAATCCTTCCTTGAAGGCTCTGGCCATTCAAGCAACTACTTAATGAGACCTTTTTGTTTGAGAGTCGGGTCTACAGCAAAAGGTTTTCCAAATCCATTTCAGAATTAAGTTGCTTGTGAAACAAAATGTCTTCATTTCAAAGGGAAATCTGGGCACCGATCCTCCTCCTTTTCTCCAGCTGCTCTTGCATGATCCCTCTGCAGACACCTGATCATCCAAATGCCACCTCTAAAGGGGTGTAGTGCCTTTCTGCTTTCCTCTGAGCAGATGTGTGTGTGCTGGGGAAAGATATGATCAGAGCACCCTCAGCTCCTAAAATGATTGCTTGGAGCTGCAGATGTCCAGGTGTAACTTCATGGCTGCTGAGTTTCACAAGAAGTCTAAAACAAGGCAAGAGGAGTCTGTCTGAAACGTGTCCGTCAAATCCCCTGTGATGGTCCTTGCATCTCAGTGGGCTTCCCTTCCACAGAAAATAAAATGTCCTGCAAATATATTATTAAACCTTATTTTTTCCTGACTTAAATGCCAAATGTCCAAGACAGAAATTAGACACACGTTTCTTTTTTTTTTCCTGGGGGAACAAAAATGGCTTTTATTGTCTGGCTTTGTTCACCACATGCCCTCTGAGTGCAATCAAGACTAGAATATCCCTCTTGCCCTGGATTTCTTCCCTTTGGGAGTCTTATATCATTACAAGTTGGCTTATTTTCAGTAGTCAGAGAGGATGTGATTTCCATAAAATTGTTGGATTGAATTCATAAATTTGTGCCACTTCTCGAGTTTGGGCAAAAATCCAACTTGAGCCAGCAATCTCACCCTATCATGAAAAGGTGATGCAACCCTGGTTGTCCTCACATCAGTCTTTCCCACCCCTCCTTTTCTTTCTCCTCATGCTGCTACGGTTGTAATCTGTTGGGTTACGACGATAGTAGGTACATGGTAACATTAGGCAGAGAAGGTTGGTGTCTCCAGAGGTGACGTTTACTGTTTCTAGCATCTCTGGTTGCACAGGTTTTCCTAAATGTGATGTAACGTGAAACTTTGTCCCTGTGGAGATCTTCACGCGTAGATAAAGAGTAGTTCTGCAGTTTCTCTAGCAGGCCTTCAAATCTGATGTTGGTGTGTGAAGAACATCTGTGAAGTGGGATGGGGCACTTCTTGACGACACAGCTCCAGCTTCGGAGGCACGTTGGTGCGGCAGCTTGGGCTGCTGGCATTTTCATAACCCAAAACATCTCAATTATCTCAGCGAGGGGCCATTGTAAAGGCAGGGAAGCTCCTCCTGTCCCAGGCAAGGAGGGGGATGTATTTGTTTACCGTGGAGTTCGGTCTGTGGTCAGCTCTATTTATTTGGCTTAACACAAGCCAGCATAGCAGACAAGTTGCCTTAAACAGACAGGATCAAGGGCAGCAACTACTGGGTCTTCCTTCCATCATCCTCAGCAGTTGCATCCTAACAACAGGGTCAGGACAGACAGTTTATTCCCTTTATTGATATATTTGCAGAAAATGTACTTTTGAAGTTGCCCTAATTCCTGTGTTCCTCCTGGTGTGGTGCCTCAGCAGCCCGGTCCATTATCTTTGCTTCTCTTGGGCGTCATCAGTGACGGATCCCCAAAAGTCATCTGTGCCTCTTCCTTCTGAAAGCACAAACCGGGTCTCTCGTAAGATCTCTGAAATCCATCCTGCGCTTTTGGAGTAGGCAGGTGATTTTGATACCTTTCATTGCGGATAATTTTGACCTGAAGAGTCATACCACACTTCATAAATGCTGGTATTTCAGTTAAATTTGCTGGTGGAGCAAGAAGGGGTAAATAGAGGGATGAAGGTAACATGCCTAGAAGAGAGATTTACTTTAACAGCTTTCCAGCAGATAGTCCAGCAAGTGATTTATGGAGCTAAATTAAACAGGAATTTGCTTTCAAAGCCATCTCATGATCATGCGGTCGCTGATAAGTCTGCATTGTACATCCAACCCACAGGATAGCCCGGGGCTTACTTCTAAAAGCAAATTTGAGGCATGACATCACGCAGGAAGTCATTGCGGAGGGTTTAGCGAGCCAAGCGCTCTCCTCTGATCTCAGAAGAAAGCGGATGGGTGGTTTGCACATGCNAAACCAGGCTTCAGCAGAGCCTTGGGAAGCTGGCGTGCCTTGGAAGTGCCTTCACCGGCCATCAAGTAATGAAAGCCATGCCATCGCTAAGCAAAAGCGCTCGGGCTGTCTGTTTTCCTGCTGGTTTATGTTCATTGATGAAACTGTTTTATGTGCAGCAATGTCTAAGCAGCGTGCAGGAAAGCAGGTGTTGATCAGTCTGTCTAGAAACCCTTGGTAGGGCTTGGTGAGATGACTGACCTCCCAAGTACAATACAGCTGTGTTGGTCGCCGTATGCATGTATCCATCCTAAAGTGTCCATAATAAACAGAGCTGTTGTTTTATCTCTTTTTTTTTTTTTTTTTTTAAAAACCACATGGGAATTTCTAGGGTTTTGAGTCTATATATCTACAGACGATCTCAAGCCTGAGAGTGCACTGAGGTCAGCCAGGATTAATGATGGGTTGTAGAACCCAAAAGTGGCCATTGAGGTTTAGTGGTACCCATCAACCAGTGATTTTTTTTATTTTTTTTTTCCTCCTGCAAATAGGAGGTTTTTGATGGATGAGACCTTAGCTGTAAAGAGAAAGAAGATGGACTGGAGAGATCACCTGGATATTAAAGCTTCTCGCTGGCCTTCCTTGAATGGAATGCACTGCTTAAAAAAAGCAGGTCCTGGAGCGCTCAGGCAGGGGTTTACTTTGTTGTGATTCATCCTTTCTTTTAATGGTGGTACATGTCAAAATGCTGATTTAATGGGGCTAGGAAGGAATTTGAAAAGCGCTGCGGCGAGGCAGCAAGGAGACTTGCACTCCAGCATCACGTTGCTCCAAGGCTTTGGCTCCAAGGCTTTGACCTGGCTCAATGAACAACTTTACATGCTTTATTTTTTAATTTCCATGTGGCACTTGGTATTTGCCCTTCCTCCAAATCAAGACTTTAAGGCAAAGGGCTGCTTTGTTGCTAGACCTCAGAAGTGACTGGTGCCGGAGGCACCACTTAAACCACCGTGTCCTTCGGCATCCTCATGACCAGAAGACTGGTGCTGCATTGAGTCTCCTCCTATTCCTTTTCCTCCTGGCTGAGATAGCTCAGGAGGGCTTGCAGACCCCACATCCTTCCTTAGATCAGCTTTATTTCATAGGATGGTTTCTGCAAGGCAGATAGAGAATTTAAAATTAAAAAAATCCAAACAAACCACGAAAGCCCCACCACCAAACCAAAAGTATGGCAGTTGGGTGCAGCCCAGGAGGGGCTTTGCGTAACTGCAGACACCATAGGAAGGCTCCTCAACTCTGGGAAATATTTGCCCTGATGTGAAGTTTTGTCGAGTACCCGTTTCCCTTCCTCCAAGAGAGGATTTTGGTTCCTCTCACCCTTCCCGTCCTTCTGCAGCCAGGAGAGCGTTTCTGGTGACCAAAGCAGCTCTGCTCCACAGCACAGAGGACCAAATCGGGCGAGTGATTTGTGATCGGGTACCAGTGAGTGATTCTGGGCTGACCCATCAGTCCAGCTGGGCTGGCATCCTTTGTTTGTGGCAAATAATTCATTTATTACAAATGATATTTGCTTTTTCTTTTCCTAATGAAATGATTGCATGAATTAGAGAAGACAGTCAGCACCAGCATCATCTGAAGTTGTGACTATTAATGGTGGCAAGGCTGACAGCAGAGGTTATAGTCTCATATCCTTTGGACCACTGGGGCATCTGCAGACCCAAGCCTTCCGACTGGGAGAACTGGGAGCTGTTATTCTGCTGCTGACAGTTTGATCCTTTTATGAGTGTTTGATTTTTGAAAGGTGCTAAATTAGCCAGTCGCTTTGTGTGGTGTCTGGCGTCATGAACTCATCCCACGGGAGTGAACGAACAGTGAAAAGAATAAATTGGTGACTTTCACTTTCTACCGATGGATTATTTTATGATCTTATTTTTTATTTTGTCACAGAACCAGTTTTTTTTATATTTTCCTAACACTGTGGGGTGTTTGGTGTTGCAGCGATGCCTACACGGTTGGCTGGAATGGCCGGATGGGGATGCGGCACAGCAGGCTCGCCAGCCCCGGCGCCTTCCTAGACAAAGATGGGATATTCGTCAACGCGACCAACAGCAAGCTGCTGGAGAGGGCCCACGGCATCCTCATGTCAGTATACAAGGAAGGGATTTTGGCTTTATTCCTGGAGCATAATGAGCAGTATGGGTAGTTAGAGGAATGTAAATAGCCAGAATAAAAAATAATCAGGATTTCAAGTAGACTTGGAGACATTTCATAGTTGGGTCAAAGCGACCCCAGTATGTTTTACGCGTCTGATTTATTTGTAATGACAGACGCGGGGAACGAAGGAACGAGTCTGCCGGTCAAACCAGTCTCAAGATATGACAGCGATGTAATGCAGTCACATTTTTTAGCGTGATATCAAAGTTTCCATTACGTATTAGGTGGGGAAATGATGTCGATGATTCACACTGCAGCCTCATCAGAAGGTTGAGAGAACATCGCCGGGGTGGATGGAGTTAACATAGGGTATGAGAAAGCTGGAGGGTGGTCAGTCGTGTCGCGACGCCGCTCCCTCGCTCTACCCAAATTACTGGCATCCCCATCATTTCCAGTGTAACAATTCCCTTTAATTGAATACCTTCCTCTCAAATGTCTGACACTAAATTTGTAAAACTGGTTTGCAGCGTGCAGAAGCAGCCCCAATTTCAGTGCAGGTTGTAGCAGGCAGGTGCTGAAGAGGATTGGGACGGGCTTGTTTCATAAACTCCTCCGTTCTGCAATTGCACGCGTGGATTAACCTGAACCATTTATTATCTCCCCAGGCGAAATAAGAACTTCAAAGCCAAACCCAACCTCCCAAAGGTGAGCAAGAAGCAGCATTTTTACCTTGCCGGTCTGTGGGTTAAGACTGTAGGTACAGTGATGAGGTGAGGGAAGACCACTTGTATCTACATCAAGACCTTGGTCAACTCAGCTCTGTTCAGCGCTCTTTAATTTATATAAAAGTAAAGGGTTTCAGCCCTGATTTGTGCTGGGAGAGTGCTATATTAGTGCTTGCATCTTCCTTTCTTGGACCTGCTCTGGCTCCTTTTTTCCTACTCCTGGGAAGGAGTACGTACGTGCTGGCGAAATTTGATAATTAAATCTCTAAACTAAAATGAGCAGGTAGGTTGTGCAAGAGGGCTGCAACCTGATAAACAACAGGCTTGTCTAATACTCAGTTTCCTTCCAACTTGGCTGCATTTACTATGTTTTAAGAGATGCCAAGAGATCTGTTGTATCTAGAAGAATAACGCTTGCTATGGTGCTTGCTGATGCTGTGCCGGTGGTTAGGAACAGAGGACAAAGAGGAGCAAACTTTGCTTTTACTCCTCTCTGTGTGCACGTTGCATCTAGAGAGGCACAGATGCAGTTAATCGATGAACTGCTCATTAACAGTGAATAGTTTGTCTGGAGCCCTTAGTGGATAGAGGAGCCAAATTTCTTGTGGTCAAAGACGCCCTGGGCAAGTCCTTGGAGGAGCGTGATGTGGGGGATCTGGCTCCAGCTAGATTAGAGCAGAGCTACATTACAAGCCAGCCCTCGGTGTTTCCCATTGAGATTAAGTAGGGTGGACACCTAAGGAAGCCCTGCAGAGGGTATAAAGAGGGATATAGCGCATAGTATGGTGATAAGATCTAATAATCCAAACAGAGTCTCTCTCTTCTGCAGCACATGCTGGATGTGAAGTCTCTCAAGCACCTCACCAACCTGACACTGCATGACCGCATTACCAAATCTCTCCTCCATCTCCATAAGAAGAAAAAACCACCCAGCATCAGCGCCCAGTTCCAGGTAATCCTTTGCCATTGGTACAGAGAGGTGAATTAAAAGCAAATACTTGGTCTGGGTCCCCAGGGTGCCTTGGAGGACACTGTCAGGCACAGTCTTGTCCCATCCTTGCCACCGCTTAGGACATTAATTCAGCTGAGGAACGTGGCTTGGGTAATCTGGGACACACTTTGCAGCTATCTAAAGGGTGTAAATGGAGAGAAAAAAGAGCGATGGTGGATATCGTGGGGGATGATGCGGTGGAGCAAGATGGGATGTGAGGATGAGCTGCAGAGATGTTGGTGCATCGCCGTCCTCTGGTACCTCACGTTCCAAGCCGTCGCATCCTGGCGCTTTCTCTACCGAATCCAGAAACCACAAAATCCCAAAACGACATCTTTACAGTCTTTTCACTTGCATTCAGCATCTGCAGTTCAATCTGTTTTCAAGTCAGCCAGAATGTGAATTTTAATAGGGGCGGAAAGGTCGAAATATTGCTGTGCTACCTCCCGGCAGGCAAAGGAGGGATCAATACAGCATTTGTTGTGTTGTTGGCGTTGTGTGCCAGCCAGCCATCCCTAGGAATAGTTGCAGCGAAAATAATCCTCCAATATGTGCATCAGGGCTTGGAACCTGCTACAAGACACGTGCACGAGCAGGTGGTAATATTAGAAAGCAGCTTTTCAGTTAAAAAATGGGTTTCTAAGCAAGTCTGGCTTGGTTTGGACTTCTAATTTTATTTTATTTTTTTGAGATGTGAGTCATTTTTAGAAAGTCTCCATGTGTAGATCTGCATAAATTAAGTAATTAAGTCTATAAACTCACACACACACATAGATGTATATAAACCTATGTATATATAACTTGCAGAATGTGCGTCTGGAGAGAGAGAGAGATATATTAAGGTTAGTCTAGTCTAATGGTATGCTGATTAAATTACACAGAGTTTAACTCATACGATACCACAGGGGGGTTGAAACAGGGGTGTCTTGGAGTGAAATGCCTTCCTGAAACCTATTCATCCTTCAAACAAAACTCTGAAAAGCCTCAGGGTGTGTGACTGAGATTTTTATATATATTTTTACAGCATGTACAAATGAAAGACCACTAAACACCGTGAAGTTTCCCCCCTACCCCTGTGCAGCAAAGCAGATCATTCAAATACCTTTTCCTTACGCTTTCTGGTGTTCCCCAGCGGTGATTTGACAACGTAGGAGCTGCGTCTACAACACATCCTTTTTTTATGTCAATGAATAAAACCATATTTTAGTCGGAGGCAGCTCTGGTCTGACTGCCTGCTTCCCCTCCTAGACAAATGCCGGGCACTCCAGCCCTAATTTCATTTAACACTCATAAGAGAGAAGCATTTTCTCGAGAGAGCAGCCTTGGTGCAAGCCAGACAGATATTTATTTATTTATTTATTTATTTATTTTATCACGAGCAGGCTAATAAAATTGCGGTGCATGGAACTGGGTCACAGGCAGGAAACACAAATGTTTCCTATCTCGGAGTTTGAGTGGCGTTGGTTTTTTTTGCTGATAAATGCTGCCTTGTGGCTAATGCCTGACCGCCAGGTTTGCAGCTGCTCTGTCTCCTATTGATTTTAACCGTGCCTATACTTACGGTAATCTGTAGGCGTAATAGCTGTGTTAGAGGATGCTGTAAGAGCAGCAATGGCTTTCACAGTTGAAAACTAGACCACTGGTACCTAAACTGGAGATTTACAGCCTTCCCTTTTCCCCTGCATGTGCTGGTGGTACCCTAGAGAAAAGGATGCTGCCCAGTCTAGCGCAGGGTGATGCTGAAACTGTTCATCACACCCTGAAAGACCAAACAGAGGTGGCGAAAGAGCAGGTGGCTGGAAAGTTTTGCAGGCAGAGGGTTCAAGGAGCAGGGTATGAGGTTAATCCAGGGACCTCACCTGTCCTTTACGGATTCCCGATGGCCAGAGCTTGCGCCAGATGGCAGAGAGTGCCTGCACCATCTGCCGTGCGCAGGATATGTCTGGCTGCTGATGGAATGGAAATACCCCCTCCTATGGGGCTGGCAGTCACTGTACCACCCAATTTCCACAATTCCCAGCGCTGGGAGTGCTTTGCTTGCTGGGATTTCAGCAGGGCTTTTTGGGAAGGGGGCTGCATCCCATGTGTCTCCATTCCCTCCCGCCAGCCCGGTGAGGGATACAGTGGGATGCTGCAGCATCCTTGCTGATCCATATCTCCTAATAGACTTTTTTTTTTCTTTTTTTAAAAAAAGAGTGATTTCAGCCTACTTTTAAGGAAATTGGGAGCATGCCAGCAGAGATCTGCTGCGTCGTGGCGTTCCTGCTGCTCCTCAGGCTGTGAACAACACGGACATTTGCATGCAGTTAATGTACATGTAACGCAGCTGCATCGCACATGCGTGGGATCTGTCCCTCACTCTTCCCCAGATCCTGGATGTAGATACATTTTTCTAAACATGAAAGGCTTCCTATAGAGATGTCTTTAAAATGATTAGAAGGAGAAGAAAAGGCTTCCTGCAAGCAGATCATTAGGCGAAATGCTTCTTTTTAGTATCACACTGTTTTATTAACACATATATTCAAAAATTTATAACTTTGCCTATAGTAAATATATATCTTTTACACAACTGAGTTTGAAACGCTGTAAAATTCAGGAGTAATGAACTCTGAGGCGCGTTACTAATACCATGTCACTAATGTGCTCGGCAATTAGAGATATTCAAAATATTTATAGGGCACAGCAATAAAAATGCAGTTGAGGAGCCCGGCCAGCCGCAGCCTGACTCAGCATGCTCGCATTTTCAGTATGGTTTTATTCAAAGATCTTGTGCTTCATCGCTAAAGAGTCAAAGATTCGCGAGGTGGAGGAATAACTCGGTGTGACATCCTGCTGGAGCAGTTGGGCGTAGCGATGATGCCAATATAAATACATTTTTATGGGCCAGACTTTTAATAATGATGCAGAAATAAGGGGAAATATAGAACAGGAACCTGGAAAACCCTCAATTCTCAGTGATCACAACTGTGCATTTCGGCAGAGGGTTATGACCAGGAATGTGCCAGCATTCTCCTCTAGAAACAAGCTATAAAGTGTTTAGGGTTCAGAGGCTTCAAAAATCACTGCAAATTCCATATCTTCCCTTTGCAAAACCGTCATTAAGAAAATTCATTTTTAGGCCAGTAATAAATTTTTGACAATTTAGAATCAGGAATAAATGCTGTGCAGAGTCACTTTTGATGAAGGAAAATTGTATTTGTATTTAAAAAACATCATTGATATTTTGGCGGAAGATGTAAATACTTGTCTTGGAGCTCCCGCTCATGCCTACAAAAGGCTTGTTGATACGGAGCAAGGTGTGACTTTGGGCTCCAGCTGTGACAAGGTTGAACTGGGGACCTCAAAATACAACCCAGCATTGTATTTATCTCTAGCGAATTTGTTGGGTCCAAAGACAAAACCAACACAGTTCTTGGTCCGAAGCACTCATTTTGGGGAACAAGTTTCCATTTGCCTGGTTTGCTTATCATTTATTTCAATTTTTTTTTGTTGTTTTCTGATTTAAATGCTTGGATTTTCATTATTCATCGTGGTTTCTTCTCCGTTTCCCAACTGAAGGTGTCTTCTCTGTTGCAGGCATCGCTCAACAAGCTGATGGAGACCCTTGGCCAAGCAGAACCTTATTTTGTCAAGTGCATTCGATCCAACGCTGAAAAGGTAAATCCCTTTCCGTGAAAGTGGCACTGCTAGAAAGCATCTTGGAAATGTTTTGGAAATTTTTACAGGGGGTTAAAAAGAAAAGAAATGCCCAAATCAAGTTGGATCTAGAAGATATTTGTACGTGGGCAATGGGAAGCGTGGATGGTATCACTTGGGTTTTGCTCTTGATAAACTGCACTGGCTCTTTTGTAATTGTAGAAACACATATGTGAAAAATATATAGTTTTAATTTATATGAGAAGTATATTGGTTCTAATAAATGAATTTGACTCCTTTGAAGCTCCTGCCACCCATAATAGGGATTTACAGAGCCATGAATTCACTTGTGCTGTTACTGAGCCCTAAAGCTTCTTTAAAATAAAGTTTTCATAGGTGAAAGCAGATACTTTTAGAATAAGCCACATTATTCAAACTGATTCAGTGATGCATCATATTTTTGGAATTTGGCTTTAAGGACTGATGTGTCTCATGGGCTGAGGACCCTCAGTTTAAAATGAGGGTTGCAGTAGCGATGCTCACTTGTGGATTAATCCTTCAGCGTTTTACCCAGACATTTAAAGACGAAGCTTTATGCCTAGGAGATTATTTTGTTGCTCACAGTCTCACCCATTAGCTGTGCCCCTGGGGGGTCTTATTCAGTTTGAGGGCGCCAAAAAACCTTCTTTATAGCTTTGTATATCTAGCTATTTGAAAGTCTCCATCTGATGGCTGCTTGGAAGCAAACAGGATTCAACCCTGGTGGGATTAGCTTGGTTCCTGGGGACCCGCGTTCCCTCTCTCCTGTCGCATCGTGGCCAATGTGCATGTCATGCAGATGTGCTACATCTGCTGAATCCGTTTACTCATCTGCGCGCTTAAAAGCTTCAGTTAAAGGAAATACTTGCTTATCGTTGCCCTGTTTTTCCTCTTCCAGCTGCCCCTGCGCTTCAACGACAGCCTGGTGCTCAGGCAGCTGCGGTACACAGGGATGCTGGAGACCGTTCGCATTCGCCAGTCGGGATACAGCTGCAAATACTCCTTCCAGGTTGGGGAAAATGTTTTCAGTCTTCCGCCACCTTTAGCATCGTTATCCTAGTTGCCTGAACGTTGCTAGCTCGTTTGTTTTAACAAAGTAATGAATTTATAGCTCGTGCAAAGCAGTGGGTGTAATGGGCTGATGTCTGGCGTGGAGCGGTCCCCTGCTGCGCTGCTGGTTTCTGGCAAGCTGGTCTAGACCTAGGTGAAGGCTACGACCCCTCTGCAGATAACGTCATGGGTTTTGAACAAAAACAGTATTTTTTTTGTAATATGAACTTCCTTTTTTCAAAAAGAGGTATCCAGTTTGCGTGCACTTTTCCGTGTTTTGAAATCATCTGGGGATGGCATTCACCCCATCACGACAGTGTTGGCTGTACCCCTTCGGGAGGGTGATTGGCATCCTCTAAACTGTGCTGGAGTTATCCAGCTTTTCCTGTTTTCTTCTTTTCTGTGTTTTTGCCAGGTTTTGCACACATGTCAGTCCTTTCATGCTTTGCTGGTGCCGATTTGTTTCCTGCTGGCAGCTGCTTTGGGCCAGATGTCGTGTCCTGCGCAGCAGCTGTTTAGAAAAGGAAAACTGCTCAGTGCTTTTTTTGCCATGAGCATGGATCCCAACCATACTTGGGAGGATCTCTCCTCTCATACCTTCTCTGCTCCTTGAGTCCTCACAGCAGTAACTGATGGAACATCTCAGAGATGTTTTGCAGATGCTGGTAACCCCCTTCCGTAGCATCCCTTGCTGAGGATTTGGAGCATTTTTTGCTCGAGGTGACCCTGTGGGTTCTGCAGAACCTCTCCTCCCACGCTGAAAGATGTTTGAACGTTGCTGATTCCCTGCTTTGATGTGTTTCCTGTCAAACCACAGATGGTGGAGGAAACTTGGCGTTCCCCAGTCTGTAAAATGCTGTCTGTCCTTCTGCTTGCTCAATAGATCCTGTTTCATGTGGCCCGTGGAGCAAATCCGTTATTTATGGAAGAAAGGGACACAGCAGGACCCATCTAATCAAATCTTGTTGGTTTTGGTTTTTTTCTCAGGATTTTATCAACCATTTCCATGTCCTTCTGCCACAAGGAATCAGCCCGTCTAAGCACAATATCCATGATTTCTTCCGGAAAATAAAACTTGATCCAGACAATTACCAAGTTGGAAGAACAATGGTAAATGTTTGTCCTCAGCTCAGACTTATGTTTAAGACAGAGATACAACATTTGCCTGCATTTCTGTAATGATAAATTAACATCTTTATATATGCTTTTAATGAATGAAGCTATTTTTCTTCTGTTTGCTGGAAGCCAATGATTAAACGAAGCTTTGAATACTGTTAATGCAAAATAGCAAGGAATATTGTGGCTTTGTGTTAAACCATGGCCCAGGTCTGGTTGTAATGAGGCAGCCTTCAAAAAACTGTTTGTGTGTAGACATGACTTGATACAACAGCTCTCATTTTGCCTCCCCCAAAAGGAAAGCAGAGCTTGTAATTCAGAGCTTGGACAGTCACAGGCTGGAGGTGAAACTGCAGAAACCTGTTAGAGGTGGCTTAACTGAAGTTAGCAGCTGAACTTTCTTCTGGGCACCCAGGACATGGAAACCAGTAGCATTAAATCAGAGAAGGCTCCGGGGAGACCTTATAGCAGCCTTCCAGTACCTGAAGGGGTCTACAGGAACGCTGGGGAGGGACTCTGGATCAGGGAGTGGAGCGATAGGATGAGGGGGAACGGTTTTAAACTGAAAGAGGGGAGATTTAGATTAGATATTAGGAAGAAATTCTCCCCTGCGAGGGTGGTGACCCCCTGGCCCAGGTTGCCCGGAGACGTTGTGGCTGCCTCATCCCTGGAGGTGTTCAAGGCCAGGTTGGACAGGGCTTGGAGCAATGTGGTCTGGTGGGAGGTGTCCCTGCCCAGGGCAGGGGGGTTGGAATTGGATGATCTTTAAGGTCCCTTCCAACCCAAACCATTCTATGAGTTGTCTTGTGATGGTGGGAGCTTTCCATGCTAGTGGGTTTTTTGGTTTTTTTTGGGTTTTTTTGGCCAGGTTTTCGTGAAGGAGCGGGAGCGGCAGCTTCTGCAGGACCTGCTCCATCAGGAGGTGCTGTGCCGCATCATGCTGCTGCAGCGCTGGTTCCGCAGCATGCTCTGCAGGAGGCAGTTCCTCAGCTTAAGGCAAGCGACAGTGATCATACAGGTAGGTGATGGTGCCTGATTTTGTTGCAAATTACAATCCTCAAGTCCTACAGATACAACTGATGGGTAAAATCAGGTCGTGTTTCCGAGGAAGGCGCTTACAATCAAAATTTGACTCCTAGTGCCATAATAAGTTGGGAATGGGGGAGACAGAGCTGGAGGGGTTCCATGAAGGTAGATGCTCTCCCATCTTCATGCAACACCCATTACAAGGAACTGCCTGCTGTGTTTGCAGAGATTTTGGCGTAGTTACCAGAGACGAAAGCAAGGCGAACCATCCCCAGACCCTCTCGTCCTCGGCAAAGCCGCCGTCGTTCTCCAGACCCACTGGCGTGGCTTCGTGGAGAGGCGGAGGTTCCTGCAGATGCAATTCGCAGCCCATCTCATCCAGAGCTGCTGGCGGGAGTATGCCAAGCGGCGGCACGACGCGGCCACCAGCATCCAGGCAGCCTGGCGAGGACACCGTGCGAAGCAGTCATACACAACCAGCAGGAGCAAAGTTGTCTGCTTGCAAGCAGCTTGCAGAGGATATTTAGCCCGACAAAGGTAATGCCATCGGCCTTGGTTAAAAAAGAAAACATTTTCTGATGATGCTGACTGGGGAGGGAGGCGGTTGATGTGAATTCAGGCACTGCTTAGACTATGGTGACTTAGAATGTCCCTTCGTGGGATCCCTGGCCCTGTCCCGACCTGCCCCGATCCTTCGTTTGTCCATACTTTCTAACAAAGGAGTTTATTTAGCTGCACATCCTACTCCTAGAATAAGCAGGGCCTATTTCAAGTTGGAGCACGTAGGCAGTGGAAAGCCGAGGCCATAAATACTCGCGAGGTTTTTTTTTCCCCCTTGGCAGCAGCACCAGTTTAAGTAGCCTATTTTTAACTCAGATTGCCTCGCCGTTCTAGTTGCTGTGCTGTCTCGCAAGGACAAGAGATACTGGAGCCAGCTGCTGTGAAGGGGAGAGGGCTTCCAGCCATGCCTTGGCTTGCTGGCCACGGGGCAGGTCTTGGTTTCTTCTCCAGAGGTGCTGCCTGCAAGGTGTGGAGCACCTTGTCATAGGGTGGAAGGTTGGGAGCTGCAAAGAGCTCTTGGCGTGGAGTGCAAGTCCCTGCTAGCTGTACCAGAGGCAGCCCAAGCAGGATGGTGAAGATGAAGAAGCCAAGGGGGTGCCATGGGTTAAGCTCTTCTGGCTCTGTCAGCTTACAAACAAGCTAGACCAGGGATGGAGGCTGGAGCTGCTGCCGTCAGCACAAAGGGAGCTTTCAGGTGCGTTGGGGCAGTGCTTGAGTAGCAGAGATGGCATAAGAGGAGAGAGTTGAAAACTGAATGTGCACTCACATTGTCTTGCACCAGATGTGCAAGGAGGGTTGCTTAAGATGCTGACGGTGGTGAGGTGATGATGGTGGTGGTGATGAGACGCCACCAGTGCGGTGCCTTGAAGGGACGTGAGTGGGCACAGGGGTAAAATATTCTGGTTTTCTGCTTTCTTGCAGGTTTAGAGCTTTGAAAGAGCAGCGATTAAAAGAGATGCAGCTGGAGAATGGTCTGTCAGTTAGAGAAGAGGATGGACTAGAGGCAGATGATGCTTTGGAAATTAAGGGCTCTGACCCATCTAAGTGGGAGGATGGCTCGTTTGAAGAGCGTGTGAGAGCTATAGAGGAACGTAAATTGCTGATGGAGAACAGTCGAGTGAATCACATCGACCCACTGGATACTTCTGCAAATTCATTGTACAAAAGACACGAGAGAGCCAGTAGCCAGAGCGGGATGGACACTGAAGAGGAGGTCATTGTGAGAGAGAGACCCAAGTCACTCGAGGATCTCAACCAGAAAAAAGTGGTTCGTGCAAAAAGAGAAAGCCGGAGGATGCGTGAACTGGAACAGGCAAAATTTAGCTTGGAGCTGCTCAAGGTGCGGTCCACCGGTGGGCTGTCACCTTCAGAAGAGCGGCGGTGGTCCACCGAGATTGTATCTGAAGCACTTCATTCCCCTCAGGGAACCCCAGAGAGTGAAAGCTCTCAAGGGAGCTTTGAGATGTTAAGCTGTGAAGATACCCCAAGTACTAAATTTGTTTCCTTAGTTTTAGACGAGCAAGATGCGCAGACATTTTCCACTGACTCTTTGCCTAGCAGTCCCCAGGCTCATCTGCAGGAGAAGTCTTTCTGTGCGGCAGATGTGAACAGCAATTTACCTAGTTGCAGAAGGATGCCCTCAGACTTGGAGCTACCTGATAACCTCACCATGAAGGAGCATGTGGTCTGTGACCCCCAGAATGTTATATACAAAGCGCATCCAAGAGAAACTTTCCTTTCCAGCAACCTACCTACTTTCTACGTTCCACCACAAGACAATGCAAAGGTGAAGCTGATGGAGAATAACCTGAGGAACAAAGCAGTGGAAAGAGAAGAGAGGACAGTTATGTTCTCTGAGGTCAAGAAGGACTCTGAGCCAAACCAGGGCAGAGCCTTGGGAGGGGAGGCAGAGGAGAAGTCCTCTACCAAGAGGGAGGAACGTGGGACAGCGACTGCGACACAGGCTCATTCTCCAGACTCTGTCATCCAGAGATTGGAAAAGCTCAACGTGGAGAAGGAGGAACGGCAAAAGCAGCTTCAGCTGCAAAAGGAGAGGGAGATGATGGAGCAGATCCGTCAGCAGAAGGAAATTCTGGAGAGACAACGCAAAGCCTTTGAGCAGCAAGGGAGAGTGGAGGCTTTGCAGAGGGCTGAGCAGAGCAGAATGAAGGACTCTTCCCTCAAACAAACCAAAAAACCAGACAGCCGGCCTCAGTCGGTCCTCATCCTGCACGCCCAGAGCAGAGGGGAGCACGGCCCCACCACGGGTGTGACTCCAACCTCGTCCGTGGACATTAAAGGTCTCACTGTTGGGACCAGGGGAAGCTCTCCAGCCCACAGTGCCTCCAAAGACAGACCTGTCAGCATGTTCATGGAGCGACGAGAAGGTCAATCGGGATCAGCACTGGAACCCTGCTGCCATTCCAGACCCGCTCTGGACCCCAGGGACCTGCCAGGTAGCCACTTCTCAAGGACGGAGCGCCTCCGGCAACCCCGAATGCCCAACCAGGCCACCGAGGAGACGAGGGCAAGCACTATGTTCTTCACACCGAAAGACAATCCCTTTGGCCTCCAGTGAGTAAAAAGATGGTGTGGTTTCTCCATAACTTTCTCTGTAGGCTTTCTCCATAGGCTTTCTGTTCTGCTAGAGACCATTTTATACAAATGGTCCAGAACGTTGTTGCTGGAAACTGTACAAAACCCCTAGCAAAACGAAAATGGGTTTCTTGAGCAATGAGTGGGCAGGGATCAGTGGAAAAGGAAAAAGAGCTGGAAATATGATTTCTCGGTCTCGTATGTGATGGGCATTATGTAAGCCAGGGGAGATAATCGTGGATGTTAGAAGAGAGTTGACACTGTTTTCATTTACCCTGGCTGAACAGGGATAGGAGTTTTATTTCTCAAGGTAAAAGACGAAGTAAAAATTCATAGGATTTTTGGGTGATCGGAGTAGATAAGGCAGAAAATGTCAGGATTTTTCTTGCTTACTGTAGAATTAACACAGCCAATAAAGCCATTCAGATGATCTTACCATTGCAGGTTATAAAACAGCAACTGCCTGGAGGGAGTTTGGGGTATGAAGGTGCTTTTGACAGTGTATTGCTTACATGTATAATTACACATGTATATGTATTACACGTGTATGTGTAGAATTACACTGATTAGCACAGTCCTTCAGCTGAAGGGAGCCTAAATGTCCTGAAGTGGGAGCTTAAATGATGGGCTGCTCCAGCACAGGGTCTCGAGACCGCAGCAAGATCTTGGGACAACATTTGCTCCCACTTTGTCATGTTGCCTTGCCTAATTTTGGAGAGCTTTGGGCCATTTAGCTCAAAAAGGACATAAGCTTGCCCAAATCCTGCTGCGCCCTTTCCAAGGCAAAAGCTACCAGTGAATGTTTGCTGTTGATGGCCCAGGTACCTCCAAGTGTAGTGGTCTTGTGGTTTATGTGCCGTTGCAACGGGAGGAGATTCCCATTTAATTTGTGCAGGTTCTTTAAGTCCAGAAACACATGATGGGGAAAAGGACCAGTCAATAAAAAAATAGCCCTTGGCCCCCCAGTAGAGCCAGCGGCATCCTTCATATGTGGGCATGGGTAGGGTTTTATTCAGAAGTGATGGTAGAAAGAGTGAGCTGAGCAAAAAGCAACTTTACATGTGTGTATTTCTTAATGCTAAGTTAGATGCAAAGTGAGGATGCTCTGCTTCTGAACTAGTTCATATGAAAATCTGCAGGAGGCCATGGAGAATTGGTTTGGAAGTGGGTATTTGAGAACAGTCTTCCCCCAAAAAAAATTTCTTTCCATTTCTTTTCCTGGTTCTTGCCCAGAACCAGCAACAGGAAAAAAAGATATTAAAAATCCCTGTATTTTACTTTTTATTCTGCAACAGAACAATCACATGTGAGAATCCTGAAGTGAAAAGGTACCATCCATAACCAACCACCGTGATGGGTAGACTTGGCAGGCAGAACTCCCTCGCTTCTTGTCCTTTGTCATTAACTCAAATCCTGAAGAATTCCAAAAGCCCATGACCTCAAACTCACAATTTGGTCTTGATTGCTTGGGCAGTTGTACGCTCCTGCGAGCTGGACTGGCGCAGTGGGAAGGCTTTTAGGAGAAGATGAAACATCTCTGTTCTCTTGTGTTTCAGCAGAGAAGCAAATCATCAATGCCTTTCCAAGGACGAACAAGCTAGGAAGCCATTTAAGATGCCGGGGTCTGGCAGAGGAGAGGTAAGTTGTGGCTTGCTTATTTTCTCTTTTTATTGAACAGGGGTGAAAAAAAACCCTTATTCTGCCAGTTTGCCCTCAAAACCTTCAAGGAAGTGAACTCTAAAGCACGAGGGCTGCTAGACATAGGGAAGGGGGATGTCATGGTACGGCAACCTTCACACCTTTTCTTAAAAATATAACCCCCCCCATAACATTAATTAGTAGCAACTCTGGATAAAAAAGAAGTTGCGGTCCTGGTGGCAAACACTGTCCAACACAGTCTTGTCTTGGTTTGGTTTAACGTATGTTTGAGTAACATCCATCATTGTCCAAGTTCATCATGCTGTCTTGGTTTTTGTTTCTCCTGGTCCTGTTTTTTTTTGCACTAGATGTAATATTGTGTCCCCTCTGTGGGGTGCAGTGTCACTCAGAGATGTCTTAAGCCTGTACTTGAGCTACGCTATGATGCCAAACATCAGTAGAATCTCCTTTTTATTTTAAAAACCCTTTTGTTTTGTTTTATCATTTGGTCAAGCAGGTTCCCAGACCGACCCATAAAAAGAAAGCCCGTATGGCGCGGACGCGCTCCGATTTCTTGACTAGAGGTACTTTTGCTGATGGGGAGGGGGATACGGAGGAAGATGATTACGATGGCAATTTTGAGTTCCTTCTCTCCTCTGACCAATCTCCTCACCCCGAGGCAGTGCCTGCGGCCCGGCTGGGGCAGGCCTGTTACAGTGACTCCGAAATGGTAATTTTTGACAAGGTGGTGGGGGAAATGAAAGGAGGGAGCGAGCGGAGCTGCGGGAGCCTTTCTTTGCTAACCTTAGCTGCACTGATCCCTCCACCGCTTCTTCTCCCACTTCCAAGGATGCTGGAGATGGGTAAACTCAGCAAACACAGCAGAAACGGATGCGAAATGGGGAAATCACTTGTATTTCTCAGCCATGGGATGTTTCCTGGCTTGATTTGATACCAGCTACAGTATCCATAGCTTTCTGCAGCTTTGCAACTTGTGTTGCACAGCTACCTATATTTTTGTTTGTTTTATAACCTCAATAGCAAAGTCCCTCTAGGATCCTTTTGCTCTAAAAATGATCTACACACATCCATAGAAAAGATCAAAGCAAATATTGTCCAAAAAGCAACAGACAACAAAGAAAATGATATAAATCTTGCACCTCTTAATTACTTTTGATTTTGTATCCTTAGCTACAGTACTGATGATTATTCAGTCCTCAATTATCAGAGCAATGCTGTCAGACAGCACCCTAGAGAAAGCAAAAACATGTAAATTGGGCAATAAAAATATAGCGAGAGTGAAATAGTATTTTTAAAAAAAAAAAAACAAACACCGTCTTTAGTGGCTTTTTCAAGTGGAGTGACTGATGTCCACAGGCTGCAGCACTGTGCTGTGTGAGCCTGTGCTGCAGAGCATTTGCATCTCAGGCTTAATCTCCCGTCTGGATAAGCTGCTTTCGGAAAATCACAAACCCAGAGGTTTCAGGAGTGGAAGAGGCCAACGACTTCCAACCCACTCATGTTTTTTTTCCTGACTTGGTGGGGATGTCAGGATAAACACTAGGAATCGTCTCCTGCCGTAAGAGCTTGGGTGGAGCACTGCGTAGAGCTGCCTGGTTCCTCTGCTCCAGCAGAGGATGTGGAGATGAGTATAAAACTGAACAAAAGCATGAAAGCTGAAGTCAGCAATTTATTTTGTGTTACGGCATTGCCGTGGGTCGGGCAAACCTCTCATGCGATCCTAAAATCAGCTTTTCCAGGAAAGTCAGATGGCTGAGGAGGGTTTTTCGGACTTTTCTGTTAGCAGCTGTTATTATAAGGGATAAATTTTTCCCAGGATAATTTCCTCATGGGAAGGGACAGAGATTTACAAATTCCATGAATTTTTAAGGTTGCTTTTGATAAATTTCCAGGGGTTTTGCGCCAGGAATACTCAAAACCTGAAAGATGCAACTCTGTGAACTTAGCTCACTTGACTGCGTCTTAGCGCATCTCCCTGCATGTAGGTCAGGAAAGGGAGAATTTTCTGTCGTATTTTACATAGCCTGGCAAAAGCCCCAAGCAAGGGGACGGGCCGTACCTGGAGTGGCGTGCTTTGTTCCTGGAGGCGACCCTCTTACAAAGCGTTAGGGGTTTTTTAACCATAGAAATCTGTCCCGCTGGGATGCGAAAGGCACTTGGCAATCTCCATCCTTGGGAAGGGACTTCGCTCATCCCACTCTTTAGAAATGCTCCCTGGGACTCTGCTCACCTGGTTTAACAGCTCTCACCGCATGCGAGTAGTAGCAGGTGCCAACTGTCTCTCACCTCTCCTGTATCCCTCTTCTCCTCTGCTCTCTGTCACTAGCTCTAACTGGTGCTCAGCACTTTCACCCTTTGTGTGGTTGAGTTCTGCTTTCTAGCAAATGCTGCCTGTGAAGTTGTGTGCTCAGTGATACCCTACGTCTGTATGTCCCAACAACATGAGCAGTGTTTCCATCTGTGTTCTCTATTGCAGGTTTGGGGCCAGCCCTTTGACTTGTGGCTTTTCTGGGTCAGGATCGCCACAAGTAGCAAAATTTAGGGACTGCTTATTCATATTTATTAGCAGAGCCCGATTGGGTGTTGCAGATGATGGAACAGCCTATGATAGAGCAATACTGGTGCATGTTGGTTTGGGTACAAACTCAAGTAGGTCGATATCTACGTAGACATATTCATTGTGTCTTGTGATGTTCGCATGAAGACGAGTCAGGCAGCCACCATGCGTGGGCTGGTTTCAGTGCTAGTGAATAGCTTATTCATACAGCTCCTGCCCCCAGCTACGACTTGCCAAAAAAAGCCTCTTTTAACGTGCTGCTCAGCGGCCAAGGGCTGCTGGATAGACAAAAGAGAGATCACGAGCGACCTTGTGAAGTTGAGCATGGGATGGCTTACCAGCTGCACTGCCCATTTTGCCCATTGGTTTCTTGACCCTCAAGTCAATGATCGTGTCTCACGAGCTGGTAAGTAGAGGCCCACCAGAAACCGATGCTCCCAGCCTGAGTCTGGGGTATCCCAGAGCAGCAAAGACCAAGAGCATCTTTGGCCAGAGATGAACCCCAAGTGCACCAGTACATAAGGTGGCTGCTGAAGGTACAGGTTACTCCAAAGTGCTTTTAAGGCACTTCCTGACATAGGACCTGACATAGGACATAAGGGCTTCCTGACATAGACTGGCCTTCAAAGGTTGCTTGAGTTTTTTGGCTATTGAATAGCCGAGATTTAACCTGCCTTGTGGTGAGACAAGTGGGAGAAATAGTTCTTGGCTGTGGTCAACATATCTGAATACCACTTCTCTTTTGCACGTAAGCCTGGAGAACTTTCCTCCAGCAGACAAATAGAAAGCCTTGGTTAGAGAAACCACACCAGATATACCTTCTGAATAGGTTCTCCTTCGGCAGAGGCTCTTAGAGAGAGGGACCTGGAAGGCGAAGCAGTCATTTTGCTCCAGCCTGCATACTAAAGCCACGAATTGACAAACATCAGTCCAAGTATCTGTCACCAGCTGATCCCAAGCATGCCTGAAGAGCCAGCAACGAAAGAAGATCTCCTGTCCTAAGTCATTCAGAGGGAGCACTGCACTTTAGGAAACTCTTCAATGCAGCACGTAACACTGCTGCCTGCTGGGACAAATCATCTCACTTGGCCACAGTTACCTCTTGCTAGCGCAGGCGGGTGAAATACAAGTTGTTCTTTCAGAGGAAAAATATTTGATCCCCTCTTCATCCAAGGGACAACTCCAGACCCCCTGGCTATTGCCACTTGTTTGCATGTGATGATTTGTGGTGTTCCCTGGCCAGGGATTACCTGGCGCAGAGGCTTGTCTTGGCATCTGAGAAGGTTTTCCATCCAGCCAAGGACCTTTTCTATCATAGCTTCTTAGAGGAGTACCTCAAACGGAAGGATCTCACTCTAAAAATGCCTTTTAATCCTTATGCTCAAAACCTAGAGAGGTTGCTGTGATAGCAGAGGAAACGCTGAACGACAGTAGGTCAAGAATTGGGGCAGAGCAGAGAGTGGTAGTGGTAGTAATGGTAGAAAATCCTTCTTCCAGTTTTGTCTAAAAAGTGCGTTTCAGAAGTTTTTGACTCAGTCTTCTGCATGAGCCAGGGGTTTCACTTGCTTTGCTCTACTCCAAAAGCCGTACGCTAGTTCTGCTTGTGCAGGAGATATGGTATATATTTTAAAAAGAAAATGTACGTGGTGTCCTACAGAGCAACCTCTGCCTTGCTCCAGGATCCCCTCAGCCTGCCTGCCACCGTCAGCCCTTATCAACGTGCTTGAAATGGCTTTGAAATAGAAAAAAGGGAGTAAATGCCCCCACGAAATACATGTTGTTGGTTTTTTTTAAATGAAAGCACTGAAAGTGATTGAAAGGTTGGAATTACTCAAGAACAAAACTATGTAATTTGGGCAAGCATTTTAGTAAGTCATTTTTAAAAGCAAGTAGTAAGTGTGGGCTGGATGGAAATCACTTTTATGGGGTTTGAAGGTGGTTTTTTTTCCCCATTATCCATCCACAATTTGTGTGTGATCATCACGCAACTGTAAGAGTGACAGGAACACAAAACCCTTGGATGGTTTAGGCAGTTTCTTACTTTCCCAGTGGCAGTTTTGCCTTATGTGCTGCCATCTCCTGGCTGGTAGAGAGGTTAGTTCAGGGGTGAAAAGTAAGACATTCAAAGAGAGTAAATATGGTAAATATGGCTCCCCTGCAGCCCATATTTTATATAATTTTATTTGAAATATATTTAATACAAGAAAAGGAAATGCTTAAGAACACAGTGCGTTCAGTTGAGACATTTACATGACAGGAAAGCTACAGGAGATATCTGACCATCATCTTCCGAAACCTTAGATAGGTTTCTGGAGGGAGGAAAGATTCCCTGCTTTCCTCATGCCGAAAGTGTCTCCTCCAGGAGTCAAACTCTGAAATCACAGCTGCAATTGGAAAAAAAGAACAAAAATTGCTGGTTTTTTAAAAATACAACATGGCAATTTCTGGGCTATTTCATGGAAACCCAATAGGTTGAATTATTGCAAATTAATTTCACCCTTAAAAGTGATCCTGGGGCATTTTGAATGGTGGTGAAAGCAGAGATCCTTTGTATTAAAGCTGCAAAATCTCTTATTTCTAAAGGTTTCATTTTGACATGTCCTTGGCACAAAGACTTGGTTCTTCTCTGTAAAGTCCTCAACAAGAGTTGGAGGAGGAAGCTCTGCTGGGACAGATCCATGTGGCTGAAGGTTCCTTTGGTGCAAGGAACACCACAAATCACTTTGTCGTGGCTAACTGTCATCGCTAACATGGCTCTTCTGGGTTGGAGAGCTGGGCTGCCCAGATCAAGATGGTGGAGCAGTTGTGTGGGCTGAGTGATGAGGACCCATCGCTTGGTACACACCAATTTGCATCATTAGTTGCTCAAGGAGAAAGCAGGTTGGACCTCGATGTAGAGTTGGAGCAAGGGAAATCCCTTTCTTTTTTATGAATCATTGAAATATTTCTCTAGTAGTAGCTAGCTCAACAGGACTGTAGGTTTTCACCTGTAGGCAGATAGAAATAAAGATGTAACAGATGAAATATCTAATTTTTGCTAGGAAAAAAAGTAGTCAGCTGGCATCCCAAGAGCTGTCTCATTTTTAAATGCTTCTTGCTTGGAATCGTTACAGACAGTGCAGCGACTCACCTCTGGGGAAGGCCAAACAAAACTGCACAAAACCATGTCTCAGGGGGAGATCGGGAAGCTGGCGGCCACGCAGAAGAGCCTGGCTCTGGATGGGAGGTAGGAAACATGGTGGGAAATGGAGATGAGTCCCTCTGGTGTCCTTCTTGCTCTCCATCACCTTGCTGAATCACCCCGGCTCCTTTGGAGCTCCACCAGCCAAAGCCAGCACACGAGTTACTCATCCCACCTTTTCTACGTGACCGTGGACATGCCCAATTAGAAGAGGCATCCTGCTCCTATCATGATAAAGTTTTGATGACATGGGCCAGACATCCCCTCCCAAACCACCCAATTGCATGTGTGAAACTTGAGTTTCTTGCCTTTCCTGAGGAAGCGTAGCCTGGTTTCTCTGGTAGAAGTTGTGTGGATTTAACTCCTCCTCAAACACCATGAAGGTCTGGGAGATTTGGGATAGTTTTGGGTAGAAGGACATTTTCCTAGTTAAGCTGGTTCCTTTTTTGATGACTTATTTCCAGGCCTCAGCGAGCCAAGATGAGGTTCTGGGGGAAGGGAAAGCAGGGGGAGAAGAAGACCCCACGGGAGAAGCTTGCTACCCAGTCTGAGCTGCTAGAGCTGTACGCGGAGCAAGAAGCCCCCAGCAGGGAGGTGATTTCTGGCTTGCAGCTTGGTGACGGTGAGTGATCGGGTGGCACGGTGCCTGTGTTGTAAGGAGCAGAGAAGTTGTGTTCACTTTCATGGCAGAGAGAAAAGCCAGTGTAAATCTGGCTTTATGCCACAGCCAAGTGTATCCCAATATATAGGGGCTTGGGTAAAGACAGAGAACCGAGGATGGTTCACTTATCTATAGAGTTAGGGTGTCTGTTAATGGGAGTATCTTGTACGATGGTGTGGTCGAGCTGAGGCTGCTGTGGGAAAAGGGGTTGGGAAGCTGCACAAATTGAATGTCCATGCTGGTTCACGTCTCTTGAATTCATGGATGGCGTTAACCTGAAACGGTGGCAAGTAGGTTAGATGGTGGGATCCAAAATGGGTCTCAAGGAGTTCTGTATCGTTAATCCTCCCAGCAGCTGTCTGGATATGGACAGATGTTTCCCCTCTTGACGGAGGAAATAACCAAAAGAGAAATGATGTTTAATTTTCCTGAGAGTACCACACGGTGCTTTTCTCCTTCTCAGGTTTATTCCGGTGCCCATCTCCCTAGTTCAGTGGCAGAATTATTTTTCATCTGCTCTTCAATCTCATTCCCCCTGTTTAATTATCACCTGTAGAGTTGGGTCCTCACCACCTGACCCCTCCACGGAGTCCCGAGCTGTCCGGCATCTACCGGCGGGAGTTTAAGGAGAACAAGGAGCCCTCTCCCAAAGTGAAACGCAAGCGCAGCGTCAAGATCAGCAACGTGGCTCTGGAGCCTGTGCAGTGGCAGAACGACTCACTGCAGATCATAACCAGCGCTAGCGACTTGAAGAGCATGGATGAGTTTCTCCTGAAAAAGGTAACTCCTGTCCTCACTGCTCCAGCTAAATCATCAGAGAGCTCAAAGAGCAGATGGAGACAACAAAGCCAAAATTATCCTGGGGGCAGCAGTAGCAATACTAATAATAAATCTAAGGGTGGGCAGCATGCACCAGGGCAGGCTTGGGAGAAAAGATGGGCACGCTGTGCGTGCACCATAGAATCATAGAATTGTCATGGTTGGAAAGGACCTTTGAGATCATCAAGTCCAACCATACACNAATGAGGTCTCCCCTCAGCCTCCTCTTCTCCAAACTAAACATGCCCAGTTCCCTCAGCCTCTCCTCATATGGCTTGGTCTCCAGACCCCTCACCAGCTTGGTAGCTCTCCTCTGGACCCGCTCCAGCACTTCAATGTCCCTCCTGTACAGAGGGGCCCAGAACTGAACACAGTACTTGAGGTGAGGCCTCACCAGTGCCGAGTACAGAGGCACAATCACCTCCCTACTCCTGCTGGCCACGCTATTCCTGATACAAGCCAGAATGCTGTTGGCCTTCTTGGCCACCTGGGCACACTGCTGGCTCATGTTAAGCTGGTTGTCCAGCAGCACCCCTAGGTCCTTTTCTGCCGGGCAGCTTTCTAGCCACTCTTCCCCAAGCCTGTAGTGTTGCTTGGGGTTGTTGTGACCAAATGAATGTCTGACCAAATGTTGTGACCATGTGGTCATTCTGCATGAGCACAGCGGCTTCAGTGCTTCCACTGCTTTGAGGTGCCCCCAGTGGCACCAGAAATGGGTGACCTAGGAGGGCAGGAGTTGAAGGCTGTGGGCAAATGCTTGTGTGTCTAGTTTGCATGCAGGAGAAACCACCTTGGTATCACTATTAACATCATCTGCCCATGGTGGAGCAGCTGCTCGTTAGTGCTGCTTCATCTCACACATGCTCTGCTACAGCAAAAGTGGCATGGGTGCATAAACCCCTTTGGTTTCCCAGATGAATGAACTGGATAACGAGGACAGCAAAAAGGACACGCTGGTAGATGTTGTGTTCAAGAAAGCACTGAAGGAATTCCGACAAAACATCTTCAGCTTTTACTCCTCGGCGTTGGCGGTAAGTGACTGGATGATGGGTGAGAACTTCCGCCTTCAGGAGAAACGAGATACTCTGGGTCCTCCTGGTGGTGGAGACATTGCCGAGCCTTCCACTCCTGGTTTTCTCATCCTAAGGGATGAATGCTTTTCCTTTGTATTCAGTCCCATGAGCTGTAAATTTGAACTAACTCTTCCTCATTAGCCAGTTCTCAATGTATGTTGAGTGGAGATTTCTGATCTCCTCATTACAGCTTGCTCCCAGTCAAATGGGAGATGACAGTAAGTCAATAACCTCCTATTTGCCACCCAAAGTGCCTGGAAACCTTCATGTTACATTTGCAAGTGGTGGAGACACCTGAGCAACGTGGAGCTCTGCTCTTCTGCTACTTCTCAATCTGAGCAAAGATCCACTATGGCGTATGATCACAGAGATCCAAAAAAGTATTTTATTCCCCAGATTGTACAAAAAGTTCCCTCTAAGACTTGAGCTGGCACTTAACATCCTCCTGCTCTGCGCACAGAGAAGCCACCCTGCCAAAGGTCACAAAGCAACTGTCTATTAGATGATCCTTTTTTCCTTCTTTTAATCATACTTGGACTTTTCCCCAAGTGGTTGGAAGCCAGTCAGGCTGAAATAATTGTCTGGAGCAGAATAGGCAGTCTGGGATGTATAAAAATCGCTTTTCTTTTTGCTTCTGTTTCTATAAAAGATGGATGATGGGAAAAGCATCCGCTATAAGGACCTCTACGCCTTATTCGAGCAGATTCTAGAGAAAACCATGAGGCTTGAGCAGAGGGACTGGAGTGAGTCTCCAGTCAAAGTCTGGGTCAATACCTTCAAAGTCTTCCTGGATGAATATATGATAGAGTACAAACCACTGGACTACACCGCAGTGAAGGTAGTTGGCATTTTTCTTAAGACCCTCGAAGATGTGGGAACTGTCTTTCCGTGGGGTTGTGGTCTCTGTAGAAACATGGAAACCTCTATTGTCTTCTCCTCTGCTTTTAAGCTGAGGTGGACAACATAAGCCAGCATGCAAAGCACAATTCATTGGTTGGGTTTCACTGGGCTCAGCAAATCCCAGTTCACATCTGGACTGAGTTGGGCCATGGCAAATGCCAATGTGTAGATGATGTCTCCAAGGTAAAGCCACAACCATCTGTGGATGGTTGGAAACGCAGCTTCTGGTGCTTCTTTTTTAGTTGTTTTTTGGGGGTTGCTCAGTCTTTGAGGGAAAGTGAAAGAGACACTAGGTTTCCTAGTCTCTTCACCTCTTCCCAAGTGACCATGTACTTCACCATTGGTTGGGTTGCAGGGGAAGGGGACATGGACAGTGGCTGTCCTTGGAATACACAGTTTTTAGAGCAGTCAGAGCTTGCAGTGTGCCTTTCACAAACATGATCTTCTCGCTTTCTGCTTCATATTATCTGCGAGGACAACCATGGGGTCTCAGGCTGGGCTTGGGAGATGGTGTTTGTTGTATGAATATCCCATTTTTGGGCTCTTTTGATCCAAGGCCTCCCCAGGCAGGTTTTTTTCAGAGCAGGCTGAGCATCAGCTCTGGCTACAGTGCTGTGCCACGTTTTCTTGGGGTGTCTTGTATGAGATGGGAGAGCTTTAGGTCACTGATGCTGGACTTGGAGCTAGAGGAGCAGCTAATCTCAACTCTGAGATGAACACGGGGACAGTTGTTCAGGAGATTTCTGAATACGGGGTGATCCATAGGAGAGTTTTCTGCAGTGATTCTTCTGGGGCTGCAGGTGCATTAGAGGATGGAGCTGGAGAGCAGTGGGCAACATTAGATATAAGCCCTCTGTACACTTTAGCTGGAGAAATTGCCAGTAAATACACTTAAATCTCTTTCTAATACCAGGTGCCAAAAACGGAACGAAAAAAGAGAAGAAAAAAGGAAGCGGATGTGGTGAGTTGAGCAATGTGTGCCTGCACATTAAAAGATTAATATCTTTGTGGCCAGAATGACGAGCATTAAGAGACCTAGACACCTGTTCATGACATGTCCTATGCTGAGATCTGAATATCTCACTGTAATGAACGTCCAGCCGTGAAAGGTCATGATGGAAAGATGCACGAGGTGGATTTGGTTTCCTTGATCGAGGATCGCTGCAGGCTGTTCTCTGAAAACACGTCCCGCATCAGTCAAGACAGTAAATGTAATGTCAAGAGTTATTACAGAAGAACTGAGAGCGAAACAGAAAGTGTTGTTTTGGGTTTCTGCATAAACTTATAGGCTGTGTTTTACACCTCTAATATCAGAGGTGTAGGAGATTACATCTCCTTTTGTCCTAAAGGATATGATAGTACCAGAGAGTGTGCAGGTGCAGAGCGAAAAGGGGCTTTGGATGCATAGGAGACCTTCTTAACATGGAGAAGTTGACCAGCCAACCTCAGTCAAGCACAGTTTCTAACCTGCATGATGGTTCGGTTCCCATACAGGCTGGATGTCTGTTTGGATTGCCTATGGGGTTATTGGGCTCCAAAGGAAACAAAAATAGCAAATAACAGCTAAAAAAAATAAATAAAAAGAGCTGACTGTGTTCATCTCCCCCATTTTGCAGCAGACCAAGCTCCCATCTGCTTTTTCTCACCACCCAACCTTTATCGTCGCAGGTAGAAGAGCACAACGGTCACATTTTTAAGGCAACCCAGTACAGCATCCCCACCTACTGTGAATATTGTTCCTCCTTGATCTGGATAATGGACAGGGCTTCTGTTTGTAAATGTAAGCATGCTCTCTTTCGTCTTTTTTCATGTGCTTGTATCACAGTGATGAGTTTGGGGATTTTGAAAGGTGTTTCCTGCAACCCCACTCCCAAATAATTTGGGGGTTTTTCACCTTGGCAAAGCTTTTGGGACAGATCTTAAGGGTTTCTAAAATCAACTAGTAAGTCCATCCCAGCAGTCCTTCCAGTCCTCACCGTACGGTTAGTTTTGTGTGCGAGAGCTTTGTGGTACACGTCTTATCCCATAAGGTCATATGGTCATCCCATATGGTCAAACCATGTTTAAGTATCATCTTAAGAAGGATGGTAGAGTTGGGTATGGCAAATGTGCCCTAGGGCTTCAGCCCGTTGGATCCTGTGGGTCTCATGACCATGGCCAATTCATTTGGCTTAGCCTATTTCACCTCCAGGCACGTGAATTTTCGGGGAGATCAGGAAAATGGAGGAGGACCAATAGGAAAGGTTGATCCATCGCTTTGGGTTTTCCAACATTTCTCTGATTAGGTTGAAAGTATCAACCCTGGGGTATTTCAGGCTCATGTCCAGTGCAGGAAGGATACAAATTAGGTGGTATTTCCAACCTCTTTAAGGGTATCCATGTCTGATAGCTGAGTGACTCACGGATTATTTTCGGAGTTGATCTATCAGGGTTTTTTTTAATGTTTCAGGGACTTAAATATGGGACCTTTAAAGTTAAAGTCTTTTTTTTGTTTGTTTGTTTCTTTGTTTGAGTGGGTCTAATATAGAGTTGGCCCCTGGAAGCTGCAAATTCAATGTGCTTTTGACCTGCTAGTCCTGAGAGGAGCTACTTAATTCATATTAATTCATATTTTTCCAGTGTCATGACTTTCTGGATTATTAAATACCATTTTTCTTCATTGCAGTATGTAAATATGCTTGTCACAAGAAGTGCTGTCTTAAAACCACAACCAAGTGCTCCAAAAAGGTAAATGTCTCTCATTCCTTTTCTTTCATTAAATACCTTTCAGGTGGCTTGTATACAAAGAAATGTTTGCAGGCACAGAACTTGATATAATGCTGGCAATAACCCTCCTTCGAGCAGGAGCTTGGAGCAGAGGTCCCTGCAGGTCTCTCCAACCAGTGCTTTGGGGTTTGCGTGTATTTTGGGAGTAACGCAGCGATGCATCACTATGTATCTGCCCAGGCATGCAGCAGTTGTTGCAGTGATGTTCCCTGCCTTGTGACCGCACTGAATAATAGAAAGCTGCCTCGTTTTAAAGCTCTTAAGGACTTAGAAATGTGGGGTTATTCTGGAAAATACGGGTTATTCTTAATGCCACTGGTTCCTGCTCAGGCTCATGGCGCGGTCCCCAGCCAGCAGCAGCACTACAGCTGAGTGAGGAAGGGTGGGCGGAGGATGCTCAAGTCCTCACTGTCCTCCTTAGTGGGGAATTAAATATTGTTTGCCGGGTTTAAGGGTGCGGAGGACAGTGAGTAAACGCAGCAGGTCACCCCAGCTAACAATGAATCATCAAGATTTGATGTTTTTTCTTTTAAATAGATTATTTTGTGCCCCGAATAATGTTAATACAGACAGGATAATAACGTGCACAAAGCTTTATCAGCTCCCTGGGAGGCTTCTCGAGGAAGAACGGCCTCCATAATATACAGCCTCCATAGTATACAGCCTCTGTAAAACTGCACAATTACATTTTTCCCAGGAAATAATCTGAATATATACATTAAAGAGATAGATAGATAGATAGATATTTGAATGTATTTTTATTTTGGATATATATAGTATTTTTGCTGCACTCTTTCCCTTTCTGGCAGTATTTCTGCAAGAGCTGGGAATGCCTCATATGAGTTTCTGCTCTAAAATCTGGAAAGTTCAATGAGATCTCTGATTATTTTTTTTTTCAGAGAGGCTCAGAGATGCTTGGAGCCTTCTCGTTTCTTGGGGTTTCTCTGCACAAGGAAGTTTTTGTGGTGTACCCAAGGAAGTGAGTTCACCACGTCTCCACACTAGCTTTCCACTTGGACAGTTGGAGGTCCTTCTCTAGGAAGGCTCTGGCTTGTTTGCGCTTGGTGGGTTAACGTTTTTAGGGTTGTTTTCAGCAATGGGGAGCCACAAACCATCTATTATGCTTGGAGAAAGAGGTCTTTATTTTCTGGCAACGGTTGATTTTGTAACTATTAGCCTTGTCCCAGGCTGGATCTGTTTCTCCAGATCTATGGTGAACTTGAGCAAGCACCAAGCTTATCTCTTCCGATAGCTGTAGGGTTGTTTTCACCCATGCTTGGTCCTCGTCTCAGAGCTACTTGACTTGAGTAAAGTAGTACATGGACTTTGTGGCATCGCATTTGCTGGTGGTTTAAGCAGCCAAGCAGGCTGGTTGAGCAGCAGGTGATGAATTCCAGCTAGTAGCTGAGACCAGGTGATCCTGGGGTGGTTTTTTTTTCCCTAGAGCATGAAAGAGCATGGGCATCTTCCCCACGTCATCTCGTAAGGTTGACAAGATTGATGAAAGGATGACCTTGAATGGGAAAAACAAAGATGCAGGAGTGGTTATAAGGGGTGCTGTGACCTGGATCATGGTCACTGCCGTCTTGCTGATGACTGGATTGCAGCGTGTGTCATCTCACGTCCTTTTGCTGGGGCTGGGCATTTGTGTCAAAATTTTATTGGGTCTTTTGACTTTTCCCACACAGAACCTTCCATGCAGGAGGACTTTGTTCACATTTGAATTTGCCAGATATCATATATCCAGTGAGCATTTGCAACCAGAAAATGAGTCTTTCCTGGCAGATGTAGATGGGTTTTTTCATGCTCTTATTTTGGCATCATGTTTGTTCACAGACATTTTGTAATTGCCAATGCTGCGAGTTGATCTAAATACCCAAGACTCAGATTTAGCTGTTCTGCTTCGTGCATCCTCTTTGGGGAGTGAAATCACTCCTGGAGATGGTGCCAGAGGGGCAGGAGGTGGAGGAGGACCATGCCCAGCTGCGTTGCCTCTGCCAGCCTGAGAATATAACCACAGTGGGGTGGTTAAAGAAAGAAAATCCAACCTTTATGACTTCAGGTGCATGTCTGGAGACTGATTTAGCATTGCACGGTGTACGTTGCTGGCTGTCCTGTTCTCCTTCATTAGACTGACTTGCGCGTCACCTGGACCAGCCGAGGAAGTCTGAATAGCAGTTGGATCCAAGCGCTGCACCAGCATTGCTTCCTAAAAGGATTTTACAACTCTTGTTTTCCTTTTCCTCCTCAGTATGACCCCGAGCTCTCATCTCGGCAGTTTGGCGTGGAGCTTTCCCGGTTGACCAGCGAGGAGCGAGCGGTGCCGCTGCTGGTAGAGAAGCTCATCAACTACATCGAAATGCACGGGCTGTACACAGAGGGCATTTACAGAAAATCAGGGTCCACCAACAAGATCAAGGAGCTGCGGCAAGGGCTCGATACAGGTAAAGGGTGGGAAAAAAACCCCACCCGGGGAGAAAAGTCTCTGCAACATCAAGGTTGGATGTAAGGAAGTTGGGATGCTTCATCGGGGCAAAACAAGGGAGCAGTCCTGCCTTTTCCGACTGCGGGCTGTGCAAGTGATGCTTTCACATCTCCAACCAAAACTCGGGTCACCAATTCATGCTTTTTTGGGTGCAATACGTGAAAAAAGTCATTCTAGTTGAGGGAAAATGCTGCCTTACTTAAACATAGCAATAGATGCCAGTAAGAAAAGAAATCCTGGTCCCACCTAAGATGACTTGCTCTGGAAATGCATTTCTCTAATTTTAACATGTGGAGCTGAAATCAAGTGCTGGATTTCTTACCCATTAGACCCAGTGTGATTTTGGGGTGGCATGTGAACGTTTTCTATCGTAGAGGAGTAGCTTATCATAGAATGGTTTGGATTGGAAGGGACCTTTAAAGGTCATCTAGTCCAGCCCCCTGGCTTCACTAACAGCTTCATGTTGATCGTTCCCTCCTGTTTTTTTTCTTTTTCCTCAATCTGCTACCAAACCCAGACATTGAGAATGTGAATTTAGATGACTACAACATCCACGTCATTGCCAGTGTGTTCAAGCAGTGGCTCCGAGATCTGCCCAACCCTCTCATGACCTTTGAGCTCTACGAGGAGTTTCTGCGGGCGATGGGTAAGGAGCCTCCTTCACTATCCCGTTCCCTTGGCGGAGGAAAATGGTGTCTGCTTTTAGTGCCAAACTTCTTATTTATTCTTTGTACCCAGACCAGCTGGTTTTGCCAAATTATATTTACCTGGTTTCAAAGGCTGATTTTTTGGCTATAAGGGGTTTTTTTTATGCAAAGGCATGGGCAGTTCAATATTGCCTTTGGTGGCATGCATTTGCATCATGGTTTGGCAGATTTCAGCTCAAACTATTAGCCAGAAGATTCATCTTTAAGCAGTAAAAGTGAGCAAGCGTTAAGAAAGTATCATTTTAAATAGGAGGAAGAAGTAGAAGCCACCCCTAAATGCTGGTGCTTTCTCCACAGGCCTCCAGGAGAGGAAGGAGACAGTGCGGGGAGTGTATTCAGTCATAGATCAGCTCTCCCGCACCCATCTCAGCACCTTGGAGCGTCTCATCTTCCACCTGGTGAGGTACGTTGGGTCAGGGCAGCTTCGGGCAATGGGAAGGTGCTCAGACATCCTTCATACTGAAATAGGTGAGACTAAAAGCAGGTGGGCAAGGGAAAGAGAAGAGCTTTCAAGTCCATCATGTCTCCCAGGAGGTGGCCCCAGAGATATTTCTCCAAACGATGCTTGTATTGATGAGCAACCTCCACAGCGCTCTGGTCGCTCGTGGTACCTCTCACTACTGCAGGTACAGGTTTTTTGTGTGGAAAACACCAGTTGTTCCCCTGCCTTGGGAGCACCTGGGATGTCTTCAGGTTTGGCTTTCTCCATCGAGAAAGCAGAGGGCAGAGCAGTGTGCTTGCTAGCAGAGCAAGAATGCACTGTAGAAATGTCATCTCCTCTGTTCATCCATGGCCATGTGGAAGAAGTGCAGTGGAGGTGCCTTCACTTCTGACTTCTCTCTTAAACCCTGGTTTTTTTAGGATTGCCCTCCAAGAGGAGACCAATCGTATGTCAGCTAATGCCTTGGCTATTGTCTTTGCTCCCTGTATCCTCCGCTGCCCCGATACCACGGACCCGCTGCAGAGCGTTCAGGACATCAGTAAAACAACCACGTAAGAACGTGGTGCTGGATGATCCAGCTCCATAACCATTGCCATGTCACCACTCACATCTTGATAACCCTTAGTATGGTCAAATGGATGAAGACTAGAGAGTTTTAGCATGGAGATTATAAACACGTATTAACTGCATCTTCATGAAGATATTTCATATTCTCTCAATCCCCCAGAGGGGGTTTTTAAGCAATGGAGGATCCACAAGAGCAGATCAACTTGCATTCCTGCCCGACACATCTCAGCAGGAAAAGATGGAGCTTGTGCTGGTGTGGTTATATAGTTAATGCCATTTATGGCAAGCAGATCTTTATTCTCGATTTTGTCTTTTTTATTTGAGGAGGTGAGCTTGTTTGGTCTGCAGCAATATTAATATTGCATACATAGATTTCTTTAAGGTATTTGACACATTTGCAAAGGTTTTACAGAGAAAAAGGGAAGCACTTGCCTTAATTCAGTCTGGCTTGTTTTAAATAGATTTAAAAATAGATAATGGAGACAATGATAATAATGGAAACCATCCAGTGAAGGGCTGGGCTTCTCAAAGAGGTGATTTGATTAAATATTAAAATTGTTGAAGACCAGAATGTGCTTTGAGACCTAGCTGGTAGGAGCACTTATCCTTCAACAGGATTTCTTTGTAGCTTCTCCCTTAGACTTTAGCTATAGCACATGCTCTAATTTTATTATGCAGAAAGGATTATTTTTTTCCCCAAACATACTCCTGACAGCATTCAACAGTCAGCTCGGCTGAACAAACTTGCTGCAGCACTATTGCGTGCAAGCGAGTTGGAAGCAACCTGCCTTCCCCAGGTTTGTATTTCCTTCATCCCTCTTCCAAGGGAGGAAAATTTCTCCAGTGGGATCCTTGGAGGTTTTTAATTTCTCTAGTGTGAGTTCCTCGATCCATCCATAGCCTGTTATCGCTATTTTTAGTGGAATTTCCACTACTCTCTCGTTTCCGGATGGATCTTTCTCCCTCCATGCCTTTCCATCAGGGCAGATCTTCAGGCAAGACAGAAACAGCTCAGATCAAATAATTTCCTTCTCCCATTTCGTCTTCTTTTGGATTTTTCCCCCATTAGTTGTGTAGAATTAATCGTCATCGAGCAGATGAACAAATACAAGGCTCGTCTCAAGGACATCAACAGCCTGGAGTTTGCAGAGAACAAAGCCAAGAGCCGCCTCTCCTTGATCCGCAGATCGATGGTGAGATGCCAAAGCTGTCTGTGTCCTCTCCTGTCCTCTCCTTGCCCCTGAAGCAACCCCACCTTTTCTTCTCCTGCTTATCCCAGCCTCCCAAACCCCTTGCAACCACCCACACCATCTCCCGCAGGACAGGGACCCTCAGGCCGGTGGTGGCTCCTCGCCTTTGCAGGGAGTCATACCAAAGCACAAGGAGGTGGAAACAGCCTGTGGAAATGTGGTCACTCCAACTCAGATGCTCCTGATCAACGTTTCCACCTTCATTTGAGCTGTTTGGTCCTGGGTTGAGTCAAGCCTTTCATTGACTGGCTCAACATCGCCCCATGGGAGACCTGAACCATCCTTTTTTTGTGCTCAGTCACATTATCTAAACACAAAAAGAGGCTCCCCAAAACCCCACCCTGCTCCCGCACCACCTTTTTGGGAGCCTCAAACCCATCTCATTGAGCTTCCATGCTTCCCGGGAGGCCGGCAGGCTACAGATGCACAATGCACTTGGCTTGTTGGGCTGCAGGAAAGGGACGGACTCGGCGCAGCACGGTCATCCCAGGCTTGGGCTAAGGAGCCGAGCGGCCTCTCTGCTTGGACCTGCCCGCTGTGGTCCTCAGGGATATGTTGCTCCTGCTTTTTTGGGGATGAAATCCAAGCAGGGGCTGCCCAAGGTTGTGGGGCTGGTGCTGCAGAGCTGCCCTGCTCATACCAGTTTAAAAAAAACAAAAACATAAAAATGAACAAAAAACGGGTTTTTTGGAGGGGCGATGGCATGTGCACTCTAACCTTCTGCTTTCCTTTTCATCTCCTCTCTAATCCAGAAACCCGTACTAATTGCAGTTAGATTTATGAGCATAACCCGCAGTTCAATCCCGGTATGTATTAACTGCAGTGCGCCCTGCGCCAGCCGCCGCGTCCTTCCGTTGTGTGTCACCACCGCTCATTCCAGCCCCATCCCACCAGCCATTGTCCATGACGTTGCCCGTCTTGTCCCCGAGCGGGTGCCGCTCCTCAGGGCCACTGTTTCTCCTGCAAGTCCCCCAGGCGGCAGGAGTTTGGGACGGCCTGCGCTCGGCCACCCCTGCACGCAGCTCCTCAAACAACCGCTTTCCAGCCTTTTTCCCCTTCCTACTTATTTTTTTTTCTGTTTTATTTTCTTTTTCCATTCTGTGCTTCCCTCTTCTTTGCTTTGCCTGACTCATCCCTTCCCTTCCCACCCCAATTTCTGCTCGCTCAGGATGCATTTCAGCATCAAGTTGCTTTTCCAGTGCTGCTGTTTCTCCAGATGGTGAATAAGACCTCCAGCTCAGATGCCTCAGAGACCACGAGGCATCTAAAGGTCTCCTCCACCTTCTTGGAGGAGGAGCACCACCACCACCTTGAACACAAGGTCATGTTTGAATTGGGAGGGGTCAGCAACCCCTGTATTTCCCAGCTCCATCCCAGCTTGAGTTTGACTTCCCAGTGAGACCGTGACGGGCGAGAAAAGCGCCTGCAGGATTTTGGGGATGGTCGTGGAGCTGTTTCCCTTCCTACCAAGTTCAGCCCATGATCCTTCTCCCTGTCCTTCAGCATCCCTGAGGGTCAGGAGACGGAGAAGAGCAAAATTTGAGCTCTGCTCCCCTGATGCTGTTTCACAAGCACACCATTCGCAGGGGCTTAAGTCCATGAGACGGTGGGATCTTTGGGATCTCAGGGATTTTGGCTAATAGGATTCAGGTAGCTGCGCTTCAGCTCAGGAGCCCACATGAGGTGTCATCAGAAGAACGCTGGGGCACAGGAATGGCTTTGCTGCCAAAGAAAGGTGTCTTGGATGTGACGTTAAAAGGGGTAAAACGGAGCAAATCTCACTTTTAAAGACAAAAAGGGAGGCTCCTTTACCCTGCAAACCTGCTCTGAGCACATGGGGTATCAGGAAGATCTGGGGATGCCGCACCTGCAGGGTTTAAATAGTCCTATGGGGAGAAAAGCTGTGTTGCAATGAGCTCTTCAACCACGAGGAGATACAGGTTCATCCTGGGTGGTGGTTGTCAGGAGGAGGGCAGCAAGTGATGGGCATGACTCAGGCTGGTCAACATCTCCTAAGTCCTGGTTGGTTCAGGATCTTGAATTTAGAAGATGAGATGTGTCTGGTTATGATAACGGTTAAGATAAAAGCTTTTTAATGGCCATGGTCTCCCTCAACCTCAAAAAACCATCTTTTTCTTCTACTCTGTGGAGCAGATCTGTAGCACTGGCCCTTGAAGGGTTAAAGCAGCTGCATGTACAATATTCCTTCATGCGTACTACTCCTGTTCGACTCCTTTTCCATTGCTAGTTTTAATACTAAAAAAAAAAAATACATGGTTCTTCATAGCTTTTCAGCAGGAACCGCGGGTGCAAAAATTAACATTTATTGTCTTATAATGGACCACTGGAGGTGGTCTTGGTTTATGGATCTCATGTACATGAGATCAGAGCATGGGCAATGAGATTAGGTGTGAATTACCATTTGCTGAAGGAGTCGGTGGAGACCCTTGCGATGCTTTGGAAATACCAAGGGTGGACAAGGGAAGGATACGAGACATGATCTAATGATAAAGCAGGAGCCAGGTGCCCTGAAATCAAAGCCCTGGTGATGCTCCCACCCAAAGCCAACATGGGCACCTGGCAGGTCAAGCTTCCCATCGCACAGGCTGTGGGCTTTGCGGAAACCCATCCTGCTGCCAGCTGGGTTTGCTTTGAAGTCTAAGTTGCACTTGATCCATCAGCTGGTAGCTGGTCCATGACTGCCATCCTCACTCCCTCCACCCTCACCCCCTCCAATGTGCTGAGTCCTTCTGGTACCTCTCCCAGCCTGGGGTGAGATTTTGGAGGGTCCTGGGTGCGACCGCTGGTGGCACACTAAGGACACATGGCCAGGACCGTCGTCCACTCCTTGGGAGACCAGTGTGGTTGGCACCTGAGATGTTTGCAAAATCACCTTGACTGGTGGTGGTGACACCATTGTCTCTCTTCAGGGCAAGGGACGTGTGCGACGCGGTGCCTACCCCAGCCCAACATCTCCCGTTGCTGTGCGCTTGCCCTCGGTGACGGATGTCCCTGAGGAGACCATGAGCAGTGAGGAAGCCATGGAAATGGAGGTGACAGAGCAGCAGCAAGTGGCCATGCAGCAGGAGGAGAAGGTGCTGACTGAGCAGATCGAGAGCCTTCAGAAGGAAAAGTGAGTCTGGCCGAGGGTTCAAGTCACGTCCCCTGGCTATAGGTTACCTATGGATGTTGCTTGACATCATATGGTTGACGTCATACTCGCAGGGTGACTGGGAGGACTCCTTCCCTCCATGATTTCTTGGTGTACATGCATCCCTTTCTTTTCCTCCCCACCTTTTTGGTCCCATTGGGTCAATGGGACTGGGTTGGTTTTGGCAGGGAGGAGCTGACGTTCGAGATGCTGACACTGGAGCCCCGCGCCTCTGACGATGAAACCCTTGAGTCGGAAGCCTCCATTGGCACCGCCGACAGCTCTGAAAATTTGAACTTTGACTCCGAAGGAGCCATCTCCGATCGTTCGGGTAAATCCAGGCATTCTTGGGTTCATTATAGAATGGTTTGGGTTGGAAGGGACCTTCAAACATCGTCTAGTCCAACCCCTCTGCAATGAGCAGGGACATCTTCCACTACATCAGGTTGCTCAGGTTTTTCGGTAGCTTTGAGGGGAGTTTTATTTGGTTTTTCCTGCCCGCAGGAAAATTAAAGCCAGCAATTTAAATGGGAGTTAAAGATTAAAACACATGGGCCTGGGGAGGTGGGTAGTAGCACCCTGGATTTGGTGGGGAGGTGAGCACTCCTCCAGTGCTGCCACATCATCATGGATGATACCGGGAATGTTGTCCTGGCTTGCTGGAGTGTGTCCCCGGGGAGCGGCGCTGAGATGCTGGGTGGTTTTGGGGTGTTAATCCTCCGGTGGTCCTTCCCCCCGCAGAGAGAAGCGTAGCACTTACCTCCCTGCGCCCCGCCAAGGCGGAGGGGCCGAGCCGGCTGCGAAGGCACCCCAGGACCCGTCTGGACACGGTGGACCCAGCTGATGCCTCCATCTCCTCCTCCTCCTCCTCCTCCCAATCCTCCACCTCCTGCTTGCCCCACCTACCCCGAAAGCGCTTCCAGATGTACTCCAAATCGCCTTTCTACAGAGCTGGGGGGTCCGGCGAGCCTCCAGAAACCCGGGCGAG
>VWZL01005842.1:1036478-1057372 GCA_013396915.1 Stercorarius parasiticus
ACCGCCTGTATCCCCCCAAGCATTGTGAGGCTGAGATTGCGACAGGGGTGGGAGATGGGGCTCAGGGTAGGGACCCCCCATATGTGTTCCCCCCTTGGGACCCACCAGGTCCTATAAGCGCATAAGCCCTTCGCTAAGGCGGTTAGAGGGGAATAACAAATAAGGGGGGTAATTTCCCTGCCTCCAAGTAATTAATTACCAGCCCTGATGGCAAGGGGAGGGGGGATGCTTGGTGGGGGCCCCCCTCATGCTTGTTTCCCCCCCAAGGGGGACGCAGGGCCCCGCGGGCATTGGGCTGGGGCTGCTGACATGGCAGCGGGTTGGGGGCCAGGTGGCCCCCGGGGTTACGCAACCACTGCTAAACCCTCGCCGTGACAGGGCAGCACAATTTGGGATTTGAAGGCTTTAGCCGCTAAACCACCCCCCCGCCCAGCTCAGGGGGATGGTGAGTGGCTGCCGTCACCCGGCCTGGGCTTGCCCAGGGATGGGCCAGGCTGCGGCCGGGGGTCCCCAGCCCACTGTGTCCCTCCTGAAGGGGGCTCAGCTGGCGGCCCCGGGGGTGTCACTGCCATCTGTGGCCCCGGCGGAGGCGTCCCAGGGGACAGGCGCTGCCAATGGGTCCCTGCTGAGGGCTGGCAGCAGTGATAAGAGTGGATCCGGGGGCTGGGGGGGGGTGTCACCCCTCCGCCATCCCTGCCTGCTGCGTGGTGCCACCGTCCTGCCTGCAACCTCCTTCCATCCCCCCTGCCTGCACCATTGCTCCATGTTCTCCTGCCTGCAGCATCGCTCCACCATCCTGCCTGCAGCATTGCTCACCCTCTGCTGCCTGCAGCATCACCCCATTATGCTGCCTGCAGCATGGCTCCGTCACCCCTTGCCTGCCGCTCTGTCCTTCATCCTTGCCTGCAGCATCGCTTGACCTTCCCTGCCTGCTCCATTGCTCCATGTTCTCCTGCCTGCAGCGTTGCTCCATCACCCCTGCCTGCAGCATCACTCAACCTCCCCTGCCTGCAGCATGGCTCCATGTTCTCCTGCCTGCACCATTGCTCCACCATCCTGCCTGCAACTTCCTTCCATTCCCACTGCCTGCACCATTGCTCCACGTTCTCCTGCCTGCAGCATCACTCCATCGCCTCTGCCTGCAGCATGGCTCCACAATCCTGCCTGCAACCCCCTTCCATTGCCCCTGCCTGCACCATTGCTCTATGTTGTCCTGCTTGCACCATTGCTCCATGTTCTCCTGCCTGCACTGTTGCTCCGCCATCCTGCCTGCAGCATCACCCCATTATGCTGCCTGCAGCATGGCTCCGTCACCCCTGCCTGCAGCATCGCTTGACCTCCCCTGCCTGCAGCATGGCTCCACCACCCCTGCCTGCAGCACCCCTCCATCCCCAGGACCCCCCGTCCCCCTGGGGGTGCCCCGTCCAACCCTGCAGCCCCCATCCCACGGCAGCCCCCCGCCCTGACCCAGATCTCTGACAGCCGCCATCTGCGGCAGTGGCCGCCCTCCTGCCTCGGCAGAATTATGACGCTGGGCTAATGCGGCAGGAGCAAGCTGTCACCTCGCCCTGCCTGTCCCTTGCCTGCAGTCCAGGTGCCTCCAGACCCTGCAGCAGAGCTTCACCCATAGGTGAAACAACCCCCGGTGCCCGATCTGGGGGTGCTGGGAGCGCCCGCGCCCCAGGGTGCCGGCCCACCTGTGGGTGACGCGGGGACTTGGGCATGCGGTGCCAGGGGACGCCAGGGAGCAGCCAGTGTGGCGATACACGCTGAGTCGGCTAATTTGCCCATCCCCTCCTTGCCGTCGGGTAAAAGCGAGCTCCGGAGCAGGGATTTGGGAGGGGGATTAGCCAGGCCAACCATCTGCTGCTGGCCAATCATCGGCATGCCCAGGAAAGCCAATAATTACAAAAATATGGTTTCCCACCCCGTTTCTCCGTTACAGCTGGCTGGGTGCTGTCCCCAGGGTGGGGTCCCCACAGAGCAGTCCCCTGTCCCCCTCCCAGGGCTGAGCACCCCTTGAGCACCCAGCCCAGGCACCCGGCAGGGCTCAACCCATCCCATTTTTGGGGTGCGCCCCGAGCAAGCCTGACGCCACGGCTGCGGGACTGCGGGCGGTGGGGTGGGGGTGAGGGAGCAAACATTAAAGCCCGCAGTGGGGTCGTGACTCGGCTCGGTGACAGACACTGGGGCAGATGCCACAGGATTACCCAGCCTAAAACCTCGGGATCTGTCCCCCCTTCCCCCCACCATCAGGCAGAGAGCATTTAATTACTAATTTACTAATTACCCAAAGATGCTGCCGATGGGCTCAAAACCCTTGGTCAGGAGCAGCCCCAATACTCCAGCTGCCCTAACCCCACTGGCCATGGGGAGCCAGTGGATGCGTCCTGGCCAGGGGACAGATCGGTTGGCACAGGGTGGTGGGGAATGGGAAAGGACAAGGAGGGGATGGTGGGGGGACCAGGAGGAGACAATGGGGACAATGGGTAAATTGTGGGGACGAGGAGGGGACAGTGGGGATCAGGAGCAGATGAAGGAGACCAAGGAGAGATCGTGGGCACCAAGAGGAGACAACAAGGATCAGGACGGGATGGTGGGGACCAGGAGGAGACAATGGGGACCAAGTAGAGATGGTGGGGACCAAGAGGAGATGATGGAAATCAGGAAGGAGACATTGTGGATGAAGAGGAGATGACAAGGACCAGGAAGGGACAACAATGATCAGGAGGTGGTGATGGAGACCGTGAGGAGATGGTAGAGATCAGGACAGAATAACTGGGACCCAGGAGGAGATGATGGGGATGATGATAGGATGATTTGGAACCACGAGGGGATGATGGGGACCAAGAGCAGGTGATGGGGACTGGGAGGGGATGATGAGAATCAGGAGGGGACAACGGGAACCTGCCTGTTTTGATGGTGACCAGGAGACATTGATGGATGGTGGAGGGTGTGATGGGGATCGGGAGAGGGCAGTGGGATACAACAGGGGTGGATGTGGATTATGAGAGAATAGTGAGGACTGGAATGGGATGATGGGGACTGGGAGGGGCTGATGGGGACCAGAAGGGAACAATGGTGACAGAGGGCCGAAGGGAACACAGAGGAGTGATGAGGACCAGAAGATGATGGAGCCCATGAGTGGCTAGTGATGACCAGGAGGGGACGCTAGGGACCAGAAGGGGGTGGTGACAAGTGGAGGGTACATCAGGACAGGACAACAGGGGCCAGGGAAGGATGGTCAAGATCAGCAGGGGACAAGAGGAACCAGAAGAATACACGAAGGTCTGCGAGGGTACAAGATGCCTGTGGGACTCGAGGTGGCTGGGAAGGGTTAACGCGGCCAGCGGGCACTGAGCCAAGTCCAGGCCAGGCTCCGATTTCAGCTGTAATTAGCTCTTGTTTATTGGAGGCTTCCTGACAAATGATGCTGTGGAGGTTGCCCGATGACAGAGAGTGACAGCTCCCACGTCACCCACCCCAAGCCCTGCCAAAGCCTTTGCTGACACCACCCCCCCCACACACCCCTCCACTCTCCTTCTGCCCCCCACCCCCCTCCCCGCACGAGGATTAAAGTTTAATGTGGCTCCAGAGCTGACCCCGGGCACACATCACCCCCAGGACATGGACCTGGGGACAGGCTGGTGTCCATCTCTTGGGCCACCTTCAGGACAAGAGGCATTTTGGCACCAAGAGATGTTTTGGCACTGGCCTGGAGTCCACTGGCTATCGGTGCATCATGGCCATGGGTCTGTTTCATGACTCCTTTGGGGTCATCCAAGGGGTTCATTGATGAAATGTCACACTAAGTTGGGTTTGTCCCCCCAAGACTGGCCCCACCGGCTGGCTCAGTGCCATGGCGCAGCCGGTCAGTGTGGTCCGGGCACATTCCCAGGCACTGGCAGAGCCACATGTGTGTGCCAAGAGCCACCGCAGGGTGTTTCCCGGGGCGGGTTGAGGTCCTGCCCCACAGCCACCTTCAGAGCAGCAGCTGCTTGGGGACCACGTTGGAGCGAGGGGATCTCAGAAGCGTCCCCAAGGTGAGGGATCTGGGAAGGGCATGAACACCAGGGCTGGCGTGGTGCCCAAGGCCATGGCTCGGGTTTTGGCAGGGCGACGTGGCAACTCAACCGTTTGGGGACAGAGAGATCCTCGAGGTGGGGCTGGGCATGGCTCCATGTCCCCAGCTCTCTGCACATCATGTTTTCTCCTTGCAGATGAACCTTCTTGCCCAGGTAATGGGGCAGCTGACAGTGAGGGCACCCGCACCCAGGCGGTCCCACCCCTCTGCTGTGACACCTGGCATCTACAGAATATGTGGCTGGGACCTGCCTGGTTCTGAGTCTGGGAGAGCAGGAAAGGGTGGCGGGTCCTGAGAGGCTGCTGTGGGCTGGGGATGGGTAGCAGCAGGCATGGGTGATAGCAGAGGTGGGTGCTAGCGTACAATGGGTGCCAGCAAGGGTGGGTGATAGCATGGGATGGGTGCTATCAGGGATGGGTGCCAAAGGAATGCATGCAATCAGGGCATGGGTGATAGCAGGGGCTGGGCGCTAGCAGAGACTAGGACCCAAGCTCGCTCTGCCCCCTCTCCCCACAGGTGAGCACCCTGGTGCAGACCCTACGAGACATGGATGGACTGTTTCTCCAGCCCTGGCGCTGGCTGGGCTCCTTGGTGCGAGAGGTTGGGGTTGTGGGCATGGGGACCTCAGCCAGTGTCTTGGACAGGGGCTGCACAATGATACTGGTGCTCTGGGTCCCACCTACCCCGTGCCACCGGGACTGACACCAGGTCTTTGTCCCTGCAGGTGAGCACCTCCAGGCAGGTAAGTGTCGGCATCCCCGCTGCATTCTGCACCACCCATCTCACCCCTGGCACAACAGCGACAAATCCGGCATGCCCTGCCTTTTCCTCAGCACCCATGGGTGCTTAGCAACTACAGGAGATGGCCACTTCTCAGAGGGTTCCCTCACACATGGAGACCCAAGCTGTGCCCAAGCCACTGGGGATGGGGAATGAGCCAGCGGGTCAGTGATGCTGCCGGTGTCCCTAGGGCACCAGTGACCCTGAATCACAAACGGGTCCCCAGGTGGTGGCCGGGGCAGCGAGCACGGCGGCATTCTTCCTCTGTGAGGGGCTGCTGGGCCAGCACTTCGATGTGGTCCCCGATGGGGTGGTCGAGCCCCAGCCCGGGGACCTCTTCCTCTTCCCACTGGCCTCCGGGGGCCCAGGCTGGTGGGGCGCCCACGCCGGCATCTACTCCGGTGACGGGGAGATCATCCACCTGGAAGGTGAGACCCAAGAGCCCCATGGTCACGGCATGGGGACATCTTCATGGAAGGGACAAAGAGTACAATGTCCCCTCCATCCCACAGGCAGCTCACAGACGTCCCCGTCAGGGATCGTGGCAAAGCACAGCAAGAACCACCTCCTGCGGACGCGAGGTCCAGCCAAGGTGCTGCGGAGGAAGGGAGGGCTGGATGCAGCTGCCCTGCAGCAGCGCATCCGGGCGGCCATGGACCAGGTGGTGGAGTACGATGCCATCACCTGCAACTGCGTCCACTTTGCCCTCGCCCTGCTGGGGCTGGGCCAGCTCGCCGACGCTACAGTGGGTGCCACGAACACAGTGGGTGCCACCACCCCAGGGAACCCCGATGCCTGGCCCAGCTGAGTGTCAGCACAGCCCATCTTCTCTCACAGGTGCCTCCAGCGCTGCAGTGATGGAGGCGATGATGCACCCGGGAGACATGCAAGGGGCTGGAGCATCCTTCCCTGGGTGACTAGCGTTTGCTGGAGGCTTTGGCATCCCTCTTGCATGGCAATAAATGGTTGCACAGAGACCTTGTGTCAACCCTGCTTGATTTGTGTTGCTTTGACTTCACTTTCCTCTTCCCAGAAGCTCCTTTCTCCAAAGTCACGCCTGGTGCAGCACCCGTCCCCACTCCCCTTGAAGGGACAAGCTGCTCTTTGCTCCTGTGGCCACCTGAGACAAACAGATTTCGTTGCCAGTGCCTTGTTCGATTTTGAGCATCAGAAGAAGCATTTGCTGGGCTGCTGGTGTGAAGGCTGGCCAAACGGCTGCACCATGTCTGGTTGGAGGCCAGTCACCAGTGGTGTACCCCAGGGGTCAATACTGGGTCCAGTTCTGGTCCATATCTCCATTACTGGTCCCATTGATGGGGCAGGGTGTGCCCTCAGCAAGTTTGCTGCTGACACCAAACCGGGAAGGCAGGCTGATGCTCCCAAGAGTCATGCTGGCACCCAGAGGGACTTGGACAGGCTAGAGAAATGGGCCAACAGGAACCTCACGAAGTTCAACAAGGGGAAGGTACAAAGTCCTGTCCCTGGGGAAGAAGAAGCCCAGGCACCAGGACATGCTGGGGAGTGACCAGTTGGAAAGCAGCTTGGCAGAAAAGGCCCTGGGGGTCCTGGGGGACACCAAGTTCATAGAATCATGGAATCATAGAATGGTTTAGGTTGAAGGGACCTTAAAGGTCATCAAGTTCCACCCCCCACTGCCATGGGCAGCGACACCTCCCACTAGACCAGGTTGCTCAGAGCCCCGTTTATCTTGGTCTTGAACACCTCCAGGGATGGGGCAGCCACAACTTTCCTGGGCAACCTGTTCCAGTGCCTCAGCACCCTCATAGTGAAAAATTTCCTCCTGATATCTAAAGCTCTCCTCTTCCAGTTTGAAGCCGTTAACCTTTGTCCTATCACTATATGCCCTTGCAAAAAGTCCCTCCCCATCTTTCCTGTAGGGCCCCTTCTGATACCGGAAAGATGCTGTAAAGCCTCCCTGGAGCCTTCTCTTCTCCAGACTGAACAACCCCAGCTCTCTCAGCCTGTCCTCACAGGAGAGGCGTTCCAGCCCTCTGATCATCTTCACGGCCCTTCGTTGACCCCAAGCCAGCAATGTGCCCTCGGGAAAGGGTGAAGGCCAATAACGTCCTGGGCTGCATTAGGAGAAATGAGCAGGTCGACGCGGGTGATTCTTGACCTCTGCTCAGCACTGGTGAGGCCACCCCTGGAGTGCTGGGTCTTGTGCTGGGCTCCTCAGTACAAGAGAGACATGGACATACTAGAGAGAGACCAACAAAGGCCCACCAAGGCTCTGGATCATCTCTCGTACAAAGGGGAGCTGGGTCTATTCAACCTGGAGAAGAAAAGGCTCAGGGGGATCTTATCAGTGTGTATCAACACCTGTTGGGGGGAGTAAAGAAGATGGAGCCAGGTTCTTCTCGGTGGTGCCCAGTGCCAGGACCAGAGTTCATGTGAACATAAACACAGGAGTTTCCCTCGGAACATCAGGAAAGACTTTTTTTCACTGCGAGGGTGACCAACCGCTAGCACAGGGCACCCAGGGATGCTCTGGAGCCTCCATCCTTGGAGGTATTCAAAAGTCATCTGGACATAGTCATGNCTCCGGGGGCCCAGGCTGGTGGGGCGCCCACGCCGGCATCTACTCCGGTGACGGGGAGATCATCCACCTGGAAGGTGAGACCCAAGAGCCCCATGGTCACGGCATGGGGACATCTTCATGGAAGGGACAAAGAGTACAATGTCCCCTCCATCCCACAGGCAGCTCACAGACGTCCCCGTCAGGGATCGTGGCAAAGCACAGCAAGAACCACCTCCTGCGGACGCGAGGTCCGGCCAAGGTGCTGCGGAGGAAGGGAGGGCTGGATGCAGCTGCCCTGCAGCAGCGCATCCGGGCGGCCATGGACCAGGTGGTGGAGTACGATGCCATCACCTGCAACTGCGTCCACTTTGCCCTCGCCCTGCTGGGGCTGGGCCAGCTCGCCGACGCTACAGTGGGTGCCACGAACACAGTGGGTGCCACCACCCCAGGGAACCCCGATGCCTGGCCCAGCTGAGTGTCAGCACAGCCCATCTTCTCTCACAGGTGCCTCCAGCGCTGCAGTGATGGAGGCGATGATGCACCCGGGAGACATGCAAGGGGCTGGAGCATCCTTCCCTGGGTGACTAGCGTTTGCTGGAGGCTTTGGCATCCCTCTTGCATGGCAATAAATGGTTGCACAGAGACCTTGTGTCAACCCTGCTTGATTTGTGTTGCTTTGACTTCACTTTCCTCTTCCCAGAAGCTCCTTTCTCCAAAGTCACGCCTGGTGCAGCACCCGTCCCCACTCCCCTTGAAGGGACAAGCTGCTCTTTGCTCCTGTGGCCACCTGAGACAAACAGATTTCGTTGCCAGTGCCTTGTTTGATTTTGAGCATCAGAAGAAGCATTTGCTGGGCTGCTGGTGTGAAGGCTGGCCAAACGGCTGCACCATGTCTGGTTGGAGGCCAGTCACCAGTGGTGTACCCCAGGGGTCAATACTGGGTCCAGTTCTGGTCCATATCTCCATTACTGGTCCCATTGATGGGGCAGGGTGTGCCCTCAGCAAGTTTGCTGCTGACACCAAACCGGGAAGGCAGGCTGATGCTCCCAAGAGTCATGCTGGCACCCAGAGGGACTTGGACAGGCTAGAGAAATGGGCCAACAGGAACCTCACGAAGTTCAACAAGGGGAAGGTACAAAGTCCTGTCCCTGGGGAGGAAGAAGCCCAGGCACCAGGACATGCTGGGGAGTGACCAGTTGGAAAGCAGCTTGGCAGAAAAGGCCCTGGGGGTCCTGGGGGACACCAAGTTCATAGAATCATGGAATCATAGAATGGTTTAGGTTGAAGGGACCTTAAAGGTCATCAAGTTCCACCCCCCACTGCCATGGGCAGCGACACCTCCCACTAGACCAGGTTGCTCAGAGCCCCGTTTATCTTGGTCTTGAACACCTCCAGGGATGGGGCAGCCACAACTTTCCTGGGCAACCTGTTCCAGTGCCTCAGCACCCTCATAGTGAAAAATTTCCTCCTGATATCTAAAGCTCTCCTCTTCCAGTTTGAAGCCGTTAACCTTTGTCCTATCACTATATGCCCTTGCAAAAAGTCCCTCCCCATCTTTCCTGTAGGGCCCCTTCTGATACCGGAAAGATGCTGTAAAGCCTCCCTGGAGCCTTCTCTTCTCCAGACTGAACAACCCCAGCTCTCTCAGCCTGTCCTCACAGGAGAGGCGTTCCAGCCCTCTGATCATCTTCACGGCCCTTCGTTGACCCCAAGCCAGCAATGTGCCCTCGGGAAAGGGTGAAGGCCAATAACGTCCTGGGCTGCATTAGGAGAAATGAGCAGGTCGACGCGGGTGATTCTTGACCTCTGCTCAGCACTGGTGAGGCCACCCCTGGAGTGCTGGGTCTTGTGCTGGGCTCCTCAGTACAAGAGAGACATGGACATACTAGAGAGAGACCAACAAAGGCCCACCAAGGCTCTGGATCATCTCTCGTACAAAGGGGAGCTGGGTCTATTCAACCTGGAGAAGAAAAGGCTCAGGGGGATCTTATCAGTGTGTATCAACACCTGTTGGGGGGAGTAAAGAAGATGGAGCCAGGTTCTTCTCGGTGGTGCCCAGTGCCAGGACCAGAGTTCATGTGAACATAAACACAGGAGTTTCCCTCGGAACATCAGGAAAGACTTTTTTTCACTGCGAGGGTGACCAACCGCTAGCACAGGGCACCCAGGGATGCTCTGGAGCCTCCATCCTTGGAGGTATTCAAAAGTCATCTGGACATAGTCATGGGCAAGGAGCTCTAGGTTGAGGCTGAAACAGATGAATTCCAGAGGTGCCTCCAACCTCAATTGTTCTGTGATTCTTCAAAAATATTCCTCCATTGGGATTATTTAAAGCCGCTTTGGGTCTCTTTCTCCAGGCTTTCATTTGGGTACTCTTGTAGTTCACATATTCATGGGAGAGATTCTGGGAGGCTTCACTCCCACCAGAGGGGAAGTTTGATTCGCCAGGGAGGGGGAAATGTTCCTGTGGCTTCTACAGGGAAGGGAGCAAAAACAAGAAGTCGGGTTCCTGAGTAGCCTGGAGCTGGAGAAGGTCAATGGGAGGTGGGTGGGCGGTCGCTGCATGACTCGCACTTTTGGAGATGTCCTGCAGCTCCTCTGACTCAAGACCTTTTCCAGGAAGTCCCGTGTTGCCTCTCTCCCTTCCCAAAATTAATGTTTAAGGTAGAATTAACAAATGAACCCAAGTTTTAAGAAGTGCGAAAACACGTTTGTGGGTTATGTGGACTTTTCCTGTTTTTAGTTTTTGCTTTCAGCCTTTCTTTGCCTCTGACGTGTATCAGGAAGGATGTGACGTTGGGTCTGACCCACCCGTCCCCACTGCATTTCCCACGGCCCTTGGTGGAGGTGACAGCAGCCCAGCTCTGTCACCAGCTCCGTCCCACAGAAAACAATGCGAAACATCATTGGTAGCCTGGTAAGAATGCTCCCATCTCCACACCCTTTGCAGGCAGTTGCCCGTGCCACCGTTGCACTGGGACGGGGTGGGGACGGTGAACAGGGCTTGTCCCAGGACTTCTCCAGCTCAGAAAAGTTGTCAGCACAACTTTTTACCTGACTTTTGCCTGCGCCAAGTGCTTGCGCGTCGCAGGAAGCATCACGGGCAGGGTGTGATGGCCGGGTGGGACCCTGCCCTCTGCACATGGGCAGGACAGCATAAGTACAGCACTGACTCTCATTTCTGTTCCTCTCTCCTTGCAGATGTCAAGCAGCTTTGTAAGTCAGAGCTTGGTGAGACCTCCGCCAACAGTGTGGGGGTCTCAAGGTGTGTTGGGTGTCAATGGTGCTGGTTCTGCTGTCTCCTCACCTTCTCTCTCTGGTGTGGTTGGCAGAGGGAGCATCAGGCAATCCAGTTTCTGCTGTTGAACACCCCCGAATATGGGGACATCTTAGAGGAAGTGCCGGAGAGCACGTTGCAGCCTGGGGACATCTTGCTCTTTCCCTTAGACAGCAGCTCTGGCACATACAGGGGCAGCTTCAAGCACGCGGCCGTCTACTGTGGGGATGGAGAGATCATACACTTCCAGAGTAAGTGCCTAATCCCCTGCTCCTCTTTGGGATGTGGTGGCGGCCAAAATGTGGCTGGTAGTGTGGTAGCTGGGCGTGGGGTGGCTCTTGGTTTTCCAGATACAAGCAAGTCGGGGAACAGTGGTAAGATCAGCAAGGAAGGCTTCAGATCCATGAAAAAGGAGAGGGGGAAATGTCAGGTTTACCGGAAAAAAGGCGGGATCGACCTCAAGGAATTCTATAGTAAAGTCAGGGATGCGATGAACTGCGAAGCCAAGTATTACTTGGGCACAAACAACTGCATCCACTTCGCCCTCTACCTCCTGGGCTTGGTGGACTTCTACATGGAACTGGTGAGCTCAGAGCTGGGTCTCATGGCTGTGGTGGGACGGCTCCTGCACCCACAGCCAGCCCTGCATTTGCATCCTGACCCATTTACCCATGGGGCTGGCCCATGGGCAGTGGGCACAGCGGTGGGGACAGCCAAGCCCCCTGCACATGGATAGCTTTCTCTGGCAGGTGGAAATCCAAAACAAAGTTGACAGCTGCGGTGGTGGGGCCGTGAGTATCCCCAGTGTCAGCCGTCCCCAGCAGGGCTGTGGGGTTCCTGGGAGGACTTGGTGTCCGATGAGGGCTGGGTCCCAAGAGGACTGTGGAGTCTCCAGGAGGGCTGTGGTGTCCCCAGGAGGGCTACTGGTTCCCCAAGAGGGCTGGGGTCTCCAGGAGGGCTGGGGTTCTCCAGAGGGCTGGGAAGTCCCCAAACAGGGCTGGGGTCCCCAGGAGGGTGGGGGTCTCCGGGAGGGTGGCAGGGTCCCCGGGAGGCCTGGGGTCCCCAAAAGGGGCTGGGGTCTCTGGGAGTGTTGCAGGATTCCTGGGAGGCCTGTGGGGTACCCAAGAGATCTGGGGTCCATGGGAGACTGGTGTCCCCAAAAAAGGCCGGGGTCACTAGGAGCCCTGCAGGGTCCCCAAAAGGGGACTGGGGTCCCCGGGAAGTCCCCTGTGGAGTTCCCTGGAGGGCTGTGCTCCAGCTGCTGGTGCGGGACCCATCTGCACAGAATGGAAAGGGCAGGGGATGGGATGGGGGATGGGGGATGGGGGGGACCTTCTTCCCCCTTTTCCAGCCACCCCCAGCCCAACAACCCCGGCATTGCAGAGGAGCAGCCACGTGGTGTGATACATGGCGCCTGCCGTCTCCCCCCGAGGACGATGTCCCCTCGACCCACAGAGAAGCCCCAGTGTCACTCCGAGCACCCCAATGCTTCGCTCCAGGGAAGGATCTCTTTTTATGGGAGGGGTTGCATTCTGCTTGCTGGTGCTTAATTGCTGTGTGTTAATTAGATGCTTTATTAAATTTTGCTACCTGAGATGTGCCCGTTTTTCCCTTGCTGCCTCATTCGTCTGTGATGGGGTGAGAAGGCTGCCACCAGCCTCTCGGTGCTTGTTAGCGGTGAAGAATAATAATAATAACAACAGCAACAACAATAATATCTACAAAAGGTATAAATAATAGAATACAATACAATACAGTACATAATCTAATATATATACGTCATGTATCAGACATAATAAAATTATAATATACTCAGACATCCTACATCATAATATAATTGTGGTGGGTGGACCTTGGCTGGCTGACAGGTGCCTACCCAGACGCTCTATCACTCCCCTTCCTCAGCTGCACAGGGGGAGAACAACGCGAGGGGTTTGCGGTCACTTCATCACACGTTGTCTCTGCCCCTACTTCCTCCTCACTCACAGGAGACAGTCCTCCACCAACTGCTCCAACGTGGGTCCTTCCCACGGGCTGCAGTTCTTCACAAACTGCTCCAGCGTGATCTCCAATCCAGGGCATCACAGGTCCAGCCTAAAGACCTGCTCCAGCGTGACCTTCTCTCCACGGGGTCACAGGCCTTACCAGAAGCCATGTGGGATGGGCTTTTGGGGTGTCTCTGCAAAGGTCTTGGTCCTCCCCCATAGGTTTTGCAGCCATGGTAGTGGGGTTGAGGAACCGCTGCAGCCTGGGTGCCACAGACCTGTGATGCCACAGGAGCCACAGCAGCACCTTGGCAATGATGCTTGGGTGCCTGGTGGAAGTCCAGCTTTGCCATTGCCGTCACTACCTGCAGAGAGAAACCCAAGCGTCACCTGCTGAGCGTGAGGACAACCTAGGAGATGGCTGTGTCCTCCAGTATTCCACCCGGCAGCACCCAGAGGAAGTCCATCTCTGGGGACTCCCAGCCCTGGGTGTCCCTCAGCCACCCTGGTGGCTCCTTGGCCAGTGGGGACATCACAAGCCCAGGCTCATGGACACCACCGGTGGCCTCTGGGGATGGACAGGGCTGGGGAAGGGGGCTCACTGCAGCATTGCGGCTCTGCAGCAGGGGCTTGGTGTTGCGCAGGAGCAAGCGGTGGTCAGGGTCCATGACGTAGGGCTTGTGCTTGGCCAGCAAGGCTGCCTCTGCCTTGGTGTCCTTGGTGTCCTCCTCCTCGGAGCCATAGAAAGCCTTCTCAGCATTCTCCTCCAGCAGGGACTCCTGATGGTAGGTGGGATGCCTTGCACCCCTCAACAGCACCCTCCTTCTACCCACCTCCCTGCCACAAACCTGGGCTCCCAGGGCACCTCGAGGCTCCTGGGACACTCCCAGCTCCTGCACTCATGTTCTGGTTCCAGAAATGGGGTGCCCACATAGCAGATCAGCATGTTGGTGATGACCACTTGCCCCCACTCCTCCACATCGATGAGCGGGTTGCAGAGCTTGCGGTTGTTCTTGTGGATGAGGTCGATGCGCTCCAGGCAGACTTCCTCGAATGCCATCACCACACTGTTGGCCACCAGCTGGGGAGGAAGGTCTGGGATGGCTCACCAGGATGGTGGCATCTCCATGAGGATGCCGGCTCAGCACGGCCAGCTGCATCCTTGCCAGGATGGTGGGTCAGTGGGCGCAGTCCATCCACGTGAGGATGTTGGCTTGGAGGGGACTGTGGTATGGCCAGGAGAATGCTAGTTTGGCAGGGACAGATGTATCCCTATAAGGATGGCAGCTCGGTGGGGACAGTGGCATCCCTGTGAGGATGCCAGTGCTGCAGGGATGGCTGCAACACCACCAGGATGCCATATCAGTGGGAACAAGACACAGATCCCTTCCCTGCTCCCCTCCCTGGGCTGGGAATATGCCACCAACATCCCCTTTTCTAAGGCACATCCGTTCCCACTGAACTGGGAGGACCTGCAAGGCTGCGTCCAGACACAGCGGCTGGGGATGGCAGCCACGGGACACTGCTCGGCCAGAGCCACTGTCACCACAGGTTCCTGATGGCTCTCGCCACCCAGCAGCCACGCAGTGGTGTCCCTGTGCCAGTGGTCACTGTGTGGGGAGGGCCCCTGCACTCAGGTGGTCTCACACCTCTGCTGTGGCACTGGGCGCCGACAGAACGCGCGGCTGGGACCCAAGCCACTGGGGATGGAGAATAAGCCAGCGGGTCAGTGATGCTGCCGGTGTCCCTAGGGCACCAGTGACCCTGAATCACAAACGGGTCCCCAGGTGGTGGCCGGGGCAGCGAGCACGGCGGCATTCTTCCTCTGTGAGGGGCTGCTGGGCCAGCACTTCGATGTGGTCCCCGATGGGGTGGTCGAGCCCCAGCCCGGGGACCTCTTCCTCTTCCCACTGGCCTCCGGGGGCCCAGGCTGGTGGGGCGCCCACGCCGGCATCTACTCCGGTGACGGGGAGATCATCCACCTGGAAGGTGAGACCCAAGAGCCCCATGGTCACGGCATGGGGACATCTTCATGGAAGGGACAAAGAGTACAATGTCCCCTCCATCCCACAGGCAGCTCACAGACGTCCCTGTCAGGGATCGTGGCCACCCTAAGGGACCCCAACACCCACCCCAGCCGAGCGTCACCGCAGCCTGTCTTCTCTCCCAAATGTCTCCAGTGCTGCAGTGATAGAAGCGATGATACGCCCCGGGCTTCAGTGGGGCTGGAGCATTCTTCCCCAGGGGATGGAGATTGCGCTGGTGGCATTGGCAATAAACGTGTTGCAATAAACATTGCAATAAACACGTGGCAATAAACAGTTGCACAGAGACCCTGTGCCAACCAGGCTGGATTTGAGTTGTTTTCACTTTCGCTTTCCTTTTCCCAGAAGCTCCTTTCCCGAAAGTGACCAAGGTCCCACCCCTGGTGCAGCCACTCCCTCCTGCCTCCTGCCTCCCTCCAAGGGAGCTGCTGCCCTTTGCTCCCATGGCTTCCTAAGACAAACAGAGGCAGGGTCCCCAAAAGGGGACTGGGGTCCCCGGGAGGTCCCCTGTGGAGTTCCCTGGAGGGCTGTGCTCCAGCTGCTGGTGCGGGACCCATCTGCACAGAATGGAAAGGGCAGGGGATGGGATGGGGGATGGGGGATGGGGGGGACCTTCTTCCCCCTTTTCCAGCCACCCCCAGCCCAACAACCCCGGCATTGCAGAGGAGCAGCCACGTGGTGTGATACATGGCGCCTGCCGTCTCCCCCCGAGGACGATGTCCCCTCGACCCACAGAGAAGCCCCAGTGTCACTCCGAGCACCCCAATGCTTCGCTCCAGGGAAGGATCTCTTTTTATGGGAGGGGTTGCATTCTGCTTGCTGGTGCTTAATTGCTGTGTGTTAATTAGATGCTTTATTAAATTTTGCTACCTGAGATGTGCCCGTTTTTCCCTTGCTGCCTCATTCGTCTGTGATGGGGTGAGAAGGCTGCCACCAGCCTCTCGGTGCTTGTTAGCGGTGAAGAATAATAATAATAACAACAGCAACAACAATAATATCTACAAAAGGTATAAATAATAGAATACAATACAATACAGTACATAATCTAATATATATACGTCATGTATCAGACATAATAAAATTATAATATACTCAGACATCCTACATCATAATATAATTGTGGTGGGTGGACCTTGGCTGGCTGACAGGTGCCTACCCAGACGCTCTATCACTCCCCTTCCTCAGCTGCACAGGGGGAGAACAACGCGAGGGGTTTGCGGTCACTTCATCACACGTTGTCTCTGCCCCTGCTTCCTCCTCACTCACAGGAGACAGTCCTCCACCAACTGCTCCAACGTGGGTCCTTCCCACGGGCTGCAGTTCTTCACAAACTGCTCCAGGGACTCCTGATGGTAGGTGGGATGCCTTGCACCCCTCAACAGCACCCTCCTTCTACCCACCTCCCTGCCACAAACCTGGGCTCCCAGTGCACCCCGAGGCTCCTAGGGCACCACAAGGCTCCTACAGTCATGTTCTGGCTGGGGCAGAGGACCTGGGTGCACGTATGTCCTGATGACCACCTGCTCCCACTCCTCCACATTGATGGACAGGTTGCAGAGCTTGCAGTAGTTCCTGTGGATGAGGGCAATGTGCTCCGGGCAGACCTCCTCAAGCGCCATCACCATGCTGCTGGCCATCATCCTGGTAGGGAAAGTCTGGGATGACTCACCAGGGTGGTGGTATCTCCATAAAGATGCTGGTTTGGTGGGGATGGTGGCATCTTCATGATGATGACAGCTTTGTGGGGATAGTGGCATCTCTACGAGTATGCCAGCTCAGCAGGTATGGCTGCATCCTTGCCAGGATGCTGGATCATAGGGCACAGTGGCATCCATGTAAGGATGCTGATTTGGAGGAGACTGTGGTATCCTCAGGAGAATGCTAGTTTGGCAGGGATGGCTGTATCCCTTTGAGGATGCCAGCTTGGTGGGGACAGTGGCATCCCTGTGGGGATGCTGGTTTGGTGGGGATGGTGGCTTCCTTGTGGTGATGCAGGTTTGGTGGAGGAGGTGGCATCCCCACGAGAATGCCAACTCAATGGCTGAGTTAACAAGGAAGGCTGTGGCATCCCCAGGAGGGATAGGTCACCAGGAGGACTGTGTTTTCCCCAGGAGGGCTGACATACACAAAGAGGGCTCGCGTCCCTATGCGGTTGTAGTTTCCCCGGGAGTACTGTGGTGTCCCAATGAGGGCCTGGTCACCAGGAGGACTGTGGCATCCCCAGGAGGACTGGGGTCCTCAGGACGGCTGGGTTCCCGGGAGGGCTCTGGTGTCCCTGGGAGGGCTGAGTCACCAGTAGGGCTGGAGTCCCTGAAGAGGGATTGCTACACTCCCTGATCCCTCCCCATCTTTCCTGCAGGACCCCTAGCAGGGAGGGCAACAAAGATGATCAGAAGGCTGGAGTACCTCTCCTATGAGGATAGGCTGAGAGTTGGGGTTGTTCAGCCTGCAGAAGAGGAGGCTCCGGGGAGACCTTAGAGCCTCTTCCGGTATCTAAAGGGGGCCTACAGGAGAGATCAGAGGGACTCTTAATCAGGGAGTGGAGTGATAGGATGAGGGGGAACGGTTTTAAACTGAAAGAGGGGAGATTGAGATTAGATATTGGGAAGAAATTTTCCACTATGAGGGTGGTGAGGCACTGGAACAGGTTGCCCAGAGAAGTTCTTGAAGTCCCATCCCTGGAGGTGTTCAAGGGCAGGTTGGATGGGGCTTTGAGCAACCTGGTCTAGTGGAAGGTGTTGGGAGGTTGGAACTAGATGATCTTTAATGTCTCTTCCAACCTAAACCATGATTCTATGTCATGCAGGACGCTGTCAAATGCCTTGCACAAGTCCAGGCAGATGATGTCAGATGCTCTTCCCTTATCCACCAATGCTGTAATGCCATCGTAGAAGGCCACCAAATTTATCTAGGCATGGTTTGCCCTTAGTGAAGCCATGCTGGCTATCACCAATCACCTCCTTATTTCCATGTGCCTTAGCAGAGTTTCCAGGACAATCTGCTCCATGATTTTACCGGGCACAGAGGTGATCCCTTGACCACCCTGTAGTTCCCCAGTCTTCCTTTTTAAAAACTGGGGTTATGTTTCACTTTTCCAGTTGGCAGGAACTTCATTGGACTGCCACAACTTCTCAAACATGATGGATAGTGGTTTAGCAACTTCATCTGCCAGTTCCCTCAGGACCTGTGGATGAATCTCATCAGGTCCCATGGACTTGTGCACCTTTGGGTTCCTCAGATGGTCTCAAACCTGGTCTTCTCCTACAGTGGGCAGTTCTTCATTCTCCCAGTCACAGAATCACAGAATCATAGAATTGTTCTGGTTGAAGAGACCTTTAACATCATGTCTTGGTTTGGGCCAAATTGGCCACTGAAACGAACTGCAGATGCTCTCCCCTACCTTTCTCTCCAAGGAGAGGGGGAGAGAGAGAGAAAGAGACTTATGAGTTTGGAAAAAACCTAAACTACTTTAATGAAATATTAACAACAAAATAATGAAAAGGAAATAATGGAATATATACAATATATACAAAATCTTATCAAGCTTCCAGAATGATGATTGTGTCACCGGCAGACACTGGGGAAGTCCCAGACTGGATGCAGTGATGGATGGGAACTGGATTCTGCATCTGGATTCAGAAACACATGGATTGGGATCAAAGGCAGAAGGACAGAGTCCTCCTCAGACGCTGGCCACTGAAGGAAGAGACCTGACCCTGTGATCCCTCAGCTTTTATACTAAGCGTGGGGCAGATGGGATGGAATACCCTGTTGGTGGTCAGTTTGGGGTCACCTCTCCTGCCTGCTCCTCCCTACAGGTGCAACCCCTCTACAATTCTCTGCTCCCAACCCTCCAGCGGGGCACACAACGAAGTTAGCCGGCCTTGGTTGTTACAGCAATAAGTATAAGCGGGAGCCTCTCTGCATCCCAGACGTTGAGTATCTCAGCCTTCTCCATGTCTCAGGTGACCAGGTCTCCTCTTTCCTTCTGGAGAGGGCCCACATTTTCCCTAGTCTTCCTTTAATAAATAGAAGTTCTACTTGTTGCCCTTGATGTCCCTAGCCAGACTCTATCAGGGCTTTAGCTTTCCTAACCTGACCCCTGGCTGCTCAGACAATTTCTCTGTATTCCTCCCAGGCTACCTGTCCTTGCTTCCACCCTCTGTAGGCTTCCTTTTTGAGTCTGAGTTTCTCCAGGAGCTCCTTGTTCATCTATGCAGGCCTCCTGGCATTCTCGCCCAACTTCCTCTTTGTCGGGATGCGTCGCTCCTGAGCTTGGAGGAGGTGATCCTTGAAGATTAACCAGCTTCCTTGGGCCCCTCTTCCCTCCAGGGCTTTATCCCATGGGACTTTGGCAAGCAGATCCCTGAAGAGGCCAATGTCTACTCTCCTGAAGTCCAGGGTAGCGAGCTTGCTGTGCACCCTCCTCGGTGCCCTAAGGATCTTGAACTCCACCATCTCGTGGTCATGCAGCCAAGACTGCCCTTGGGCATGTACTTTAGAATGTAGAATAGAATATAGAATAGAATATAATTAATATATGCCGCAACATAAAATAATGTAGTATAATGCATAACAACATATAACATATAGGATATAATATAGAATATAGAATGAATTATGGATTATCAATTATGTATAATATAGTATGATTGAATATAGAATACATATATCATTAATATAATTTTTAACGTAATATATAACATGTAATATGTGGTGTATAGTATGTAGCATATAATACATAGACTGTAATATATACTATATGATGTATTATGCATGACATAATAATATGTATAATATACAAGTAATGTATAAATATGATATAATATGATTTAATAGAATGTAATAGAATGTAAATGTGTATAATTATATAATCTACAATGATGTGTGATATACGAGCTATATGATCTGTACTATATAATCACATCCCAAACCCTACTACTGCTAATATCCCGAATTACGCCCGTTTTACTGCTGACCGGCACCCAAACCTGGGGCGGGGGGGGGTGTCCAGGCCTGGGGACCCCTTTTGAGGGTGGCAAAGCCCCCCCTTTCCCCCCTCCAATGTAGGGGAGGGGCCGAACTGCCCGGGCACTGCCCCCCTGCACCGCGCATCCCTGGAGCGGGGGTGGCGGGGCTGTGTGTGTCCCCCTTGAACCGCGCATCCCTGGAGCGGGGGTGGCGGGGCTGTGTGTGTCCCCCCTGAACCGCGCATCCCTGGAGCGGGGGGTAGCGGGGCGGTCCCCACCCCCCGCCCGGCGCCGACATCAGTCCCGGCGTCCCCGCCGCCGCATCCCGCCCGCATCCCGCCGCCATGGCCGCCAGCCCGGCCTACGGGGAGGAGAAGGGGGGGTCCTCCAGCCTGGGGGAGCCCGAGTACGGCCACGACCCCGCCAGCGGCGGCATCTTCTCGTCCGACTACAAGAGGTGGGGACAAGGCGGAGGGAGGGGGGAGCAGGGGACACGGGCCGAGCCTGGCCAGGTGGCCGCCGCCGCGGGCCTCGGCCGCCATCCCCGGCGGTACCCGATGGGGGCTGGCAACGGTACCCCCCCGGGTGGGGGATGGGATGAGGATGAGGATGNGTAGCGGGGCGGTCCCCACCCCCCGCCCGGCGCTGACATCAGTCCCGGCGTCCCCGCCGCCGCATCCCGCCCGCATCCCGCCGCCATGGCCGCCAGCCCGGCCTACGGGGAGGAGAAGGGGGGGTCCTCCAGCCTGGGGGAGCCCGAGTACGGCCACGACCCCGCCAGCGGCGGCATCTTCTCGTCCGACTACAAGAGGTGGGGACAAGGCGGAGGGAGGGGGGAGCAGGGGACACGGGCCGAGCCTGGCCAGGTGGCCGCCGCCGCGGGCCTCGGCCGCCATCCCCGGCGGTACCCGATGGGGGCTGGCAACGGTACNGTCCCCCCCCGGGGGGGGGATGGGGTGAGGATGAGGATGGGAATGGGGATGGGGGTGAGGATGGGGACAGGGATGGGGACAGGGGACGCGGTCACGCTGCCACCACTGCAGGTTGCAAAGGCCGCGCAAGGTTTCGGGGGAAAACTGCAGGGTTTTGGAGCCGCTGTGGCGGGGGGATGCGCGGGGACCCCCCCCAGTGCACCCCCCACCCCTGGGCGGGGGGAACCCCGGGCACGGTGTCCCCCCCCGGGCTCCACTGGCTCCCACGGTTCTCGCGGGGGT
>VWZL01005842.1:1058402-1070177 GCA_013396915.1 Stercorarius parasiticus
TCATCCCTGCCCTGCTGGGGTACTGCCCCCAGGCTGGCAGTGTCCCCCCATCTGTTAGTCTCCTCCCTCCCTGACTCCTGGCAGTGTCCCCCAGCCTGGCAGTGTCCCAATCCATGATCCCCTGGCAGTGTCCCCTCACAGTGTTCCCCCTTTCCATGAGCCTCTGGCAGTGTCCCCTGGTTTGACCCCCGCTGGCAGTGTCCCCCAGCCTGGCATTGTGCCCTGATCCCTGCCCCTCTGGCAGTTCCCCAGTATGGATGTGTCGCCCATCTGTGACCTGCTGGCAGTGTTCGCATCTCACAGTGTCCCCCCTTCCCTGATCCCCTGGCATTGTCCCCTGCTCTGGCAGTGTCCCCCCAGCCCTGACTCCCTGGCAGTGTCCCCCGACTCCCTGGTGTCCTGGTAGTGTACCCCTGTCTGGCAGCATCATGCTCCCTGTCCCTGGCAGTGTCCCCCAGTCTGGCAGTGTCCCCCCACCCCTGACCCCCTGACAGTGTCCCTGGCCTGTGTGCTGCCCTTCCCCAAAGCCTGTCCCCTTGTGGCCACATCAGATCTGTCACCATCCCCATAAGCCGGGCATGGCGCGTAGGGCAAGAGAAATGCCACCCCACCACCCAGGTGGGACACCCACAGGTGTCCCATCCTGCCACCTCATCATCATCCAGGTGGGACACCCACAGATGTCCCCCTGTGCCACCCTCACCACCCAGGTGGGCATCCCATCATGATGTTGGGTCCCTGGCCAGGACTGAGCCACCCAAACCACCAAGGGAGGAGCTCCCTGTAATGTCCCCAGGCCACAGCTGCAGGACAGGTGTCTCTTGGGACGTGACACCACAGGGTGGCTTCATCCACCAGGAAGGGCGTTGCAGGCGTCGCAATTGTGGCTGCAACCCAACCCCAGCCCCAGCATCAGGTTTCAGCTGGTGGTGCAGGTAGTAAGCGCAGGGCCACAGCCCTGCTGCTGTCCTCAGGGCCACCACCCCTGGCCAAAGCCATGCTGTCCCTGCCGCTGATGCAGAAGCTGCTGCGGCAGCTACCGGCGGGGCCGGCGAGGCAGCCAAAAACACCGGCGGGTGGTGACACGGCTGAGGAGGTGATGAGCCCAGTGCTGGCCACCGATGCTGGACAGCCTGCCTGCTACAGCGCCCTGCGAGCTGATGAGCTGCAGACACTTGCCAGCACGGAGCCTGCAGTGGCCACTGGCACCAGGCCACTGCCGTGGTAAGACCCCTCCAAGGAGATCCCCTGGGACCCTCCGATGATGGTGGCTCTGGCTGGGCATCGTCCCATGGGTGCCACCCCCAGCTACTGTGGCTGGATGCAGCCTTGTAGGTCTCCGCGGTGTGGTGGGGATGGATGTCCCTTGGAAAAGTGGACAGTGGTGACAGCCAGCCTTATAAAAGGTTGGTGGCATTTTCCCAGGCCAGGGAGGGGACCAGGGACAGGCTCTGCATTGGGGTGCAGTGGCACATCCATGCCACCATGCCCATGAGGGGATAAGAGACACCCAGCCAAGCAGGGCTGGTGGCTGGAATGGAGCTGGTGATGGGTGCCTACTCGCTGGGAAGTGATTTGCGGACATCCTAGGGTGACAGCCACAGCTGGGCTGGCACAGGGTCCTTGTCCCAGTGCCTGGGAGGGGGACAGAGCCGGGTGCCAGCACCGTGCTGGTCCCTCCAGCTCCTCTTTCACCTGGCTGTAACCCAACTCCCATCCCCATAAATATTGCATGGCGAAGGGTCAGGTTGCCAGCCTGATGGCAGGCTGGGAACAAAAAAAAAAAGACTTAAAATGGCTGAAAATAGAAAACTGGGTATTTTTTTTCCCCCCTGGCACGGTGCAGGCACGATGACCTCAAGGAGATGCTCGATAGCAACAAGGATTCGCTCAAGCTGGAGGCCATGAAGAGGATCGTGGCGGTGGGTGTTGCTGCCACCGGTGGGGACCACTGCTGGTGCCGAGCCAGCTGCCCCGTGTCACACCGCTCCTTTATCCCCTAGATGATCGCCCGGGGAAAAAATGCCTCCGACCTCTTCCCAGCTGTGGTGAAAAATGTTGCCTGCAAGAACATTGAGGTGAGGAAGATCTCAGGTGGCCCTGGTGGCACCCATGGGTGTCCGCAGGGTCTGGTGCCTGCCCTGCAGGAGGGTTTAGCGGATGGGCTGGGTTTGGGGCGGACTGTGAGGTGGCCCCACCATCGTCACCCCGCAGGTGAAGAAGCTGGTGTATGTCTACCTGGTGCGCTATGCAGAGGAGCAGCAGGATCTGGCCCTGCTCTCCATCTCCACCTTCCAGCGAGGACTCAAGGTGGGCTGGTTTGGGGAGCCGGGGGCTGGGTCTGAGGCGGGGGGGCAGCAAGTCCCTCCACGCTGCGCTGCAGCCCCCTGTATGTCCCCACAGGACCCCAACCAGCTGATCCGTGCCAGCGCCCTGCGGGTCCTCTCCAGCATCCGTGTGCCCATCATCGTGCCCATCATGATGCTGGCCATCAAGGAGGCCGCCTCGGACATGTCCCCGTACGTGCGCAAGACAGCCGCCCACGCCATCCCCAAGCTGTACAGGTATTGGGGGAGGTCGGCTGCTAAATTTTGGGGGTACCAATAAGGGCGCAGTGCTGGGGTCTCAGCTGCTTGGTGCGGGCAGGCACAGGCAGGGATGGGGGGCCAGTTTGGTCCGGCCACACCTGCCCTGCTCTTCCCTCGCAGCCTTGACTCGGACCAGAAGGACCAGCTCATCGAAGTGATCGAGAAGCTGCTGGCAGACAAGACCACGGTGAGCGGGAAGCCATGTCTCCCCTGACCCTAAGTCTGGGGACGTCACCATCCCCGCTGACCCGGTGTCCTCGTGGGGATGCAGATGTCCCCACCAAACTGGTGTCCTCTTGGGGATGCAGCTATCCATGCAGAGTGGGAATCCTTGCAGTGATGCTGCTGTTCCCATCGAGCCAGCATCCTCATGGGGTTGCCACCATCCCCACTGAGCCAGCATCCTTGTAGGAATGCAGACATCTCCACAAAACTGGCATTCTCGTGGGGATGCAGCCATCCCTCCAGAGCTGACATCCTTGTAGGGATGATGCTGTCTCCAACAAGCTAGGATCCTCATGGGGATGCAACCATCTCCACCAAGCTGGCATCTCCATAAGGAAGCCACTGTCCCCAACAAACCAGCATTCTCATGGGGATGCCACCATCCCCCCATCAAGCTGGCATCATGATGGAGATGCCACCACCTCAGTGAGTCACCCCAGGCTTTCCCTCCCCAGCTGGTGGCTGGCAGTGTGGTGATGGCATTCGAGGAAGTCTGCCTGGAGCGCATCGACCTCATCCACAAGAACAACCGCAAGCTCTGCAACCCGCTCATCGATGTGGAGGAGTGGGGGCAGGTGGTCATCATCAACATGCTGACCCGCTATGCACGCACCCAGTTCCTCAGCCCCAACCAAAATGTGAGTGTGGGAGCTTTGGTATGCCCCGGGAGCCTCAGGGTGCCTTGGGAAACATGGTTTGTGGCAGGGAGGTGGGGAGAAGGAGGGTGCTGTTGAGAGGTGCAAGGCATCCCACCTACCATCAGGAGTCCTTGCTGGAGGAGAATGCTGAGAAGGCTTTCTATGGCTCCGAGGAGGAGGACACCAAGGACACCAAGGCAGAGGCAGCCTCGCTGGCCAAGCACAAGCCCTACGTCATGGACCCTGACCACCGCTTGCTCCTGCGCAACACCAAGCCCCTGCTGCAGAGCCGCAATGCTGCAGTGAGCCCCCTTCCCCAGCCCTGTCCATCCCCAGAGGCCACCGGTGGTGTCCATGAGCCTGGGCTTGTGATGTCCCCACTGGCCAAGGAGCCACCAGGGTGGCTGAGGGACACCCAGGGCTGGGAGTCCCCAGTGAAGCACTTCCTCTGCGTGCTGCTGGGTGGGACACTGGGGGACACAGCCAGCCACCAGGGTGTCCCCATGCCCCCCAGGTGACGCTTGGGTGTCTCCCCGCAGGTGGTCATGGCCGTGGCACAGCTCTACTTCCACCTGGCACCCAAGGCAGAGGTTGGCGTCATCGCCAAGGCGCTGGTGCGGCTCCTGCGGAGTCACAGGTCTGCTGCACCCGGGCTGCAGTGGTCCCCTACCTTCCCATCCCCGTTGGTGGGACACATGGGGGAGCCCCAAGACCCTGGGAGAGACCCCCAAAAAGCCCATCCCTGCAGGGACATCAGGTTGAGGCAAATTGCCAAGAAAAGAGGGCTTTTTGGCCTGGCTCAGCCCAGACATGGAGGAGCAGCACCATGGTGCCACCAGCCTGGTGGTGGGTCCTGCCCTGTCTTCATGGGGATGTGCTGGGGGTGTCCGGCCCTGCCCCACTAATGGCAGTCCCCTCTTTGTCCCCGTAGCGAGGTGCAGTATGTTGTGCTGCAGAATGTTGCCACCATGTCCATCAAACGGCGGGTGAGTCTTGGATTCAGTGTGGGAGGAGTTGGCCCTGTTGCCTCTGGAGCAGGGCGAGGGCTGGCCAGCAGCCACTCTCCAAGGCCAGCTGCCTGTGGGTGGCCTTGGTGAGGGAAGGACAGGGATGGCACTAATTCTGCTTGTTGTGCACACAGGGGATGTTTGAGCCCTACCTGAAGAGCTTCTACATCCGTTCCACGGACCCCACGCAGATCAAGATTCTCAAGGTGAGCTGGAAATATGCTTGGCAGGACCCATCACTGGTGGCTTTGGGGCTTCCTGGTGCCTTCCCTGTGGGGCAGCTGTCCTCCATGCCCTGGGAACAGGAGGACAGCAAGGACCCAGTGCCCCAGCACTGTGCCCCCGTGCTGCCCATCTCTCCCTTCTTCCCACAGCTGGAAGTCCTCACCAACCTGGCCAACGAGACCAACATCTCCACCATCCTGCGGGAGTTCCAGGTATGCCATGGCCATACCGGGGTGCCACCCTGGCATGGCTCTGGGTGCCAAAACACCACCATGGAGGGGACAGAGGAGAGCCCCACCAGGAGGAGTGGGCTGAAGCCAGGTCAACCCCATGGGTGGCTCCAAAGACCCCCAACACGTGACTACCACATGGGGGGATGCCCAGCACTTGCTTGTGGGTGACATGTTGTGTGTCCCCCCCGTGCCTGCACAGACCTACATCCGCAGCATGGACAAGGACTTCGTGGCTGCCACCATCCAAGCCATTGGGCGCTGTGCCACCAACATCGGGAAGGTGCGGGACACCTGCCTCAATGGCCTGGTCCAGCTACTCTCCAACCGGGATGGTGAGTGAATGAGGTGGGGGTGAAACGGGGACTCCATCGCCCTCAGGGCAGGACCCTCCTGAGGCCGGGTCTCTGCCCACAGAGCTGGTGGTGGCCGAATCTGTGGTGGTCATCAAAAAGCTGCTGCAGATGCAGCCAGCCCAGCACAGTGAGATCATCAAGCACATGGCCAAGCTGACAGACAACATCCAGGTAGGTCGTGGCGTTGCATGGCCCGCAGGACTAGGGGAGCAGCAGCGGTGCCACATGCCTGGGGGCATTTTGCAGGTGCCGATGGCGCGGGCCAGCATCTTGTGGCTCATCGGCGAGTACTGCGAGCATGTGCCCAAGATTGCGCCTGATGTGCTGCGCAAGATGGCCAAGTCCTTCACCAACGAGGAGGACATCGTCAAGTTGCAGGTCATCAACCTGGCAGCTAAGCTCTACCTGACCAACTCCAAGCAGGTATCAGGGATGCAGCCCCACAGCGTGCCTCAGTGTCCCTGGTGGGGAGGAAGAGGCTGGCCCTGAGCCTGTCCCCTGGTGCAGAGCAAGCTGCTGACCCAGTACGTCCTCAACTTGGCCAAGTACGACCAGAATTATGACATCCGCGACCGGGCTCGCTTCATCCGCCAGCTCATCGTGCCCACTGAGAAGAGTGGGGCCCTCAACAAGTATGCCAAGAAGCTCTTCCTGGCTCAAAAACCTGCTCCCATCTTGGAGTCCTCCTTCAAAGGTACCCACCCCTGGTCACAGGACATGGGGACACAGAACCAGCTATTACCACGGTGCTGCACAGCTGTCCCCGAGCTGCTGCCACCTCTCACCCCGCTGTAGATCGGGACCATTTCCAGCTGGGCTCCCTGTCCCACCTCCTCAACGCCAAGGCTGTAGGCTACCAGGAGCTGCCCGACTGGCCAGATGAGGCCCCTGACCCCTCCGTGAGGAATGTGGAGGTGTGTAGAGCACCATGGGGTGCTGGGGTGCATGGGGGTGCCAAAGTGGGGGCATCTTCTCGAGGTCTTGGGAGAGCCCCAGAAGGTGCCCAGGTTCTGCTCAGCTGCCCCATGTCCCCTCTCTAGTGCCCACACACCCACCTGGGGACAGGAGCGGGGGGAGGGCTGCTGTTTGGGCCCCCCACCCATGGGCAATGGCCATGTTCCATCAGCCTTGTGCCAGCAGGTTCCTGAGTGGACCAAGTGCACCAGCCGGGAGAAGAGGAAGGAGAAGGTGGAGAAACCTTTCTACTCCGATTCAGAGGGCGAGTCGGGGCCCACAGAGTCAGCAGACAGCGGTGAGCACCCAGTGTCACAGCAGGGCATGGGGCAGGGGCCACCGTGGTGGGGCGTTGGGCAGGGGTCAGTGTGGCAGGGACATCAGGCAGGTGCCACCACGGAGGGACATGGGGCAGGAACCACCATGATGGGGCATCAGGCAGGTGCCACCATGGTGGGGCATGGGACAAGTACCACCGCAGTGGGGCATCAGGCAAGGGATGCCATGGTGGGGCATCAGGCAGGTGCCACAATGGTTGCAGCATCAGGCAGGGGACACTGCAGTGGGGACATCCCATTGTAGCGGGGACATGGCAGGGGACATGGTGGGATGTGGTGTGGGGTTGTGGGGACGCAGCGGGATGCAGTAGGAAGATGTGGGGATGCAGCAGAAGGATGCAGGGATACAGTGGGATGAAGTGGGAGGATGTGGAGATGCAGCAGGATGCAGCGGGAGGCAGCGCAGGGTGCTGGGATCCAGTGGGAGGATGTGGGGATGTAGCAGGAGGACACAGGGATACAGGAATGCAGCGGCAGGATGCAGTGATGATGCAGCAGCGGATGTGGGGATGCAGGAATGCAGCAGGAGGATGCAGGGATACAGTGTGAGGATGCAGTGGGATGCAGTGGGAGGATGCGGTGGGATGCAGTGGGAGAATGGGGGGATGCAGTGGGACACAACAGGGAGCTGGGGGGGCGTGGGGGAACACAGCAGCAGGGCTGAGCCATGGTCCCCGCAGAGCCTGAGTCTGCCAGTGAGGAGAGCGGCGGCAGCAGCAGCAGCTCCAGCAGCTCCAGCTCTGGCAGTGAGGAGGAGGAGGAGGAAGAGGAGGAGGAAGACAGCGGAGAGCAGTCAGAGGACAAGGAGGAAGAGGAGGAGAAGAGGACGAAAAGAAAAGAGAAGGAAGGCTCCCGGAAGGCAGCCCCGGGGAGCGCGGGCAGGTACCCCCTGGGAAAGCAGGATGCCCCTTGCCAAACCCCACCATGGCCCTGGCCCCCCCTGAGCCAGGCTTTCCCACAGCCCCAGCGAGGAAGAGGAGGAGGAGGAGGGGGCGAAGGCAGCCAAGAAGAAGAAGGCATCACAGGGGAGGAAGAGCCATGCTGAGACCTCGTCAGAGGCCAGCGCCTCCGAGAGCAGCTCCTCAGGCTCCGACTCAGGCTCTGAGGCAGAGGCCAAGCGGAGGAAGGCGGTGAGGGCCGGGCTGGGCTGGGCTGGGCTGCAGGCAGTGCGAGGACCCCCAGCCCCACCATTCACCCACCCTCCCTGCCTCTCTGCCCCCTTGCAGCCCCCCAGCAGCAAGGCGAGCCCCAAGGAGATCTCCCTGCTCGACCTGGATGACTGTGAGTGGCTGCCCGGGACAGGTGGGATGGCCATTATGGTGGCACTGAGGAAATTGCGGCACGGGCACCCGCCCCGGTGCGATGGGGGTCCCACAGGTCCTTTGAGGACTGCTGAGCTGGGATGGGGACCAGTGGGGTGAGTGGTCCTTGTCCCCAGAGGATTGCTGTGGGACAGGTGGCTGTGCCAGTGGGGCTGTCCCTGTTGGGGCAGTGCCCATGGGATTGTCCCCATGTGGCTGTCTCCATGGGGCTATGCCACCGGGGCTGTCCCCATGGGGTTCTCCCCACAGGGCTGTGCCACCGGGGCTGTCCCCAGGGGGCTGTGGCTTATAAGAGCTCTGTTAACCCTGTCCTCCCCCCACCCCGCAGTCACCCCCCCTCCTCCCCAGCCTGTCCCCTCCAGCAGCATCGTCTCCACCAGCCTGGTTACAGACCTGGAGGGCCTCACGCTCACTGACACCTCCCTGGCACCTGCCGTAAGTGTCCCCAGTCCTTCCCAGGGGTCTCCTGGGACCCCTGCCACTCATGGGGCCCATCAGCCCACACTGGTCCCTCGGTCCCTCATAGCTGCTGAGCCCAGCGTTTGGCGCGGTGAGGACCTACGAGCTGCTGCACCGCATGGCGGGTGAGGGGCTCTCGGTCGAGTACTGCTTCAGCCGCCGGCCCTTCCCGGGGGACCCCCACATGGTGGCCGTCCAGATCCAGATCTCCAACAACACTGACGCCGAGGTGAAGAGCCTGAGGGTCAGTGAGCCCAAGCCTCTCTCTGGCATGCGGATCCAGGAGTTCCCCGAGATTGGTATGGCACGGCACGGCACAGCCACAATGCTGCTGGGGGGGACAGGGACAGGGGTTGGGTGGTGGAGGGGACGTGGGACACAGTGGCAGCCCTGTGGTTTCAGAGTGCCTGGCGCCCGGGGACACAGCCAGTGTGGTGATGGGCATTGACTTCTGCGACTCCACCCAGGCTGCCAACTTCCAGCTGTGGTGAGTGTCCAGCACCGGGCACGATGGGATGTCCCAGGGGATGGGGACATTGTGGGGTGCTCCAGGGATAGGGGACAGCGGGGCAGGGCACAGGTGCGCCAGGGGATGGGGAAAGTGGGACAGGCACCAACATCCCTCCAGGGGATGTGTGGCAGCGGGGGACAGGTGACAGCCAGACAGGGCATGGGGTACCCTGGAGGACGGGGACAGCAAGAAAGGGCATGGGGTACCCCAGAGGACAGCAGAACAGGGTATGGGGCGTTCCAGGGCACTGGGGACAGCCAGACAGGCACCAACATCCTTCCAGGGGACAGAGGACAGCAGGAGAGGCTCCAGGGGACAGTGGGACAAGGTCTCTCTGGGAGACACGGGACACCAGAATAGGCACCAGGATCCTTCCAGGGGAGGGGGGACACCAGGATAGGCATGGGGTGGTCAGGGGACAGCAGGGCAGGCACCAGGCTCCCTGCAGGGGACAAGGAAGTGGCAGCAGCCCCAGGTCCAGCCTGACAGGTTCCCTCTATTTCCGAGGCCGTTTGTGCCTCAGTTGCCCTCCAGCCACCCCCTACCTAGGGCAGGGATGGGAAGTGGAACACAGAGGGGGGTACATTTTGAGCATGTGCTCTCCTCACCCGCCTGTCTCCCCAGCACGCACACACGCCACTTCTACGTCTCCATCCAGCCGCCCGTGGGAGAGCTCATGGCCCCTCTGTTCATGAGCGAGAACGAATTCAAGAAGGAGCAGGGTGAGTGGGGGATGGGGATGGGGACAGGGCAGCCTGTGGGCACCCAGTGCCCCAGTGCCAATGCTCACCCCCCATTTTGTCCCCTCTGCCGCCCTTGCCGTGGCCTTAGAGCACCTCACGCGGCCGGGCAAGGGTAAGTGGCCACTCGGCAGGCCCCTAGACTAGCTCTGATCCCCTCAACCCCCTCCTGAACCCGCAGCCTGCAGGTTGGGGTGACCACCCTGGTGCCCCCACCAGGTCCCTGTGCAGTGTGGAGGGCCCGTGCCACCCTTGGCACTGTGTCCAGTGAGTGACGGGGACACCCTGGCACAGCGTCCCCATGCTCCTGGAGCAACAGCATCCCTGCCCTGGCCCTGTGGATGGGGGTCTGCACTGAGCGGTGGGTGCTTGGTGCCCCACAGCACCTGGTCCCATTGCTGCCAGTGACTGGAGGAGCCTGTCCCCAGGGATGTGGCTGCGGCCACTGGGCAGGGCGGAGCCTGGAAAAGGTTATGGAAGAAGGATTTTCCCAAATTTGTCTCTGCCTGGAGCAAGCAGGGCAGCCAGTTTGGGATGTCGTGGGGGACCTGGATGTGAGGAGCTTGGTTTGGGAACGGCAAAACGGGGCCTGGCAGGGACACGGCCACTGGGTGTGTGGCTGGAGACGGGCAGGTGCCTCTGTTGCCTGCTCCAGGGAAGCTGACAGGGATGAGCGAGATTACAGAGAAGCTGATGCTGCCCGAGAAATGCCGGAGCGACCACGCCATCGTCCAGCAAGTGACCTCGGCCGCCAACGTGGGCCGCGTGCCCTGCGGTGCCGACAACGAGTACAGGTAGCCAGACCCCCACGCTGGGACCAGGCAGGTGCTGTCACCTCTCTGGTCCCACACAAATCACAGCAGGGACACTCAGGGCTTCCTTTAGGACAAGGAGCCTGCGTAAACCCACACGTGACGGTGGCTGTGGGTGGCAGATGCCTCCCCGGTCCCCACCAGAGCATCCTGGGGTACAGAAGGGTGATGGGGGGACAGCTTGCCCTGTGTTTGGTGCCGGGCAGGTTCGCGGCCAAGACGGTGACAAGTGGGAGCCTGGTGCTCATCACCCTGGAGCGACGGGAGGGCGCTGCAGCCCAGCTGACAGTCAACAGCGAGAAGATGGTTATCGGCACCATGCTGGTGAAGGACATCATCCAGGCCCTGGCGCAGTGACGGACAGGCCCTGCCGCACCCATGGCCTTGCCTTCCCACCCTCCTCTGCCCCACACCACTCCCCGAAACACTCCCTGCCCCGATTTCTGCCAGGTTATTCCCCATTGGGAAGAAGGAGCGGGATGGGGCAGATGGGATGCAGGGCGATGTCCCGCTCAGAGGGGCGGTGGCAGCTCCAGACCCCATGGGAGCACTGTGTGGCTCCATCCCCCAGCCCCTCACCACCATCTCCCAGTGTAACCCCTATTTATTATGTCGAGGATCACCCAATAAAGCTCTTCTTGAACCCGCTTCCCTTCCCCTCCTCTGCTGTGTTCACAGCTGCTAGATCACCTCCAAACCATCCCTACACCAGGCTCAGCCAGCCTCCCCTGGATTAGGCTGCTGTGGAGACATCAGGGGACCAGCCATCCCTTAGGCAACTGGGGACATGTAAGTCCCCTGGGGGGGCACTACTTGAATCATGCGTCTGATGGCTTTTGGAGAAAACACCGCACTGAAACACAGGACTGGGGTAAACCCCCCTGGGGCTTGGCGGAGGGTGGGAGGCATTCCATCCCCACTAGGGATCTGAGGAGTCTTGGTAGGTTTCCAGCCATTTATTCAAAGCAGAATTGCTCATGCTTTGACCACAGAAACACCTGCTACGTAAGGGCTTGATCTATTCTGCAGTGTCACCGGAGGGATTCCGGGGCTGGCTCCGGGAAGCTTTTCATCTCCAGACTGGGGGGGGGTGGGGGGAGGGAGTAGGAAGAAAAAAAAAAAGGAAATTTGACTCTTTATCAGGATATCTCCTCCCAGCACAGGTTGGGTGGGATTTAAGAGAGCCCTGGCTCTCGTTTTCCAAAGCTGCAGCCCAGCAGGGAGCCAGGCCCAGCACTGGAGGGAGAGGATAAGCAGAGGACACACCGGAAGGCCTGCACCCCAAATCACCTCCAGACTGACCCCTTCTGCTGCGGCAAAGAGGGTGAGGGGCTTTCTGCTTTTTCCAGCACTTGGGCAGGAGACAGGAT
>VWZL01005842.1:1071522-1113526 GCA_013396915.1 Stercorarius parasiticus
GGGGGGGGGGAGGGCCGAGCGGGGGCTTAGCCCCCACTCGCCCCCCGCCCCGAGGCCTGGCCCCGCTGCTGAGAGAGCTTCACCTCAGGTGATCTGTCGACATCTATTCCACGAGGGAAAAACCAGTGCTCCCAGTCCAACCAGTGCTTGTGGTTGCTCTCAGCCCAGGTTGTGTGTGGGGAGAGGGAGGTGGAGGCGCTGAGCTGCGGTTGGTGATGGCGGGGTGAGTTTTTGGCTGAAGTAGGAAGCTGTTCTCTTGATTAAAGCTTCTAAAATCTTTTTTTTTAGCGTGCAAAGTGAACAGAGCGGTTATTTCTCCCTTAAACCAGGCGAGTGCAAGCTCCATGTAGCTTCTGTTGGTGAGACTTAGTCCCTGTATCCTTAGCCCTGTATCAGCAGAGGCAAGAAACAAGCCTGAAAAACAAGTGGGTTTTTTTACCCTTCAGTATTCCCCAGCTAAAACCAATTAATGCTTGTTGTTGCTGCTTTGGTGATAAGCTAACTGTGTGTGCTGGCAGCTGGAGCCTTGGTGAGGGGCTGTGCAGAGGATGGGAGCTGTGTTTTGTGAGTAGTTTTGGGATCCCTGTTGCTTTGCTGCAGTTTATCTCAACTGGAACAATCTCCCTAAACCAATTAAAAACCTTATTTCTGCTTTGATGGTGTGCTGAAACAAGCAGCTGTGATACTGCTTGTTTCCAAAGGTGCTTGGGTAATGGCTTCAAAGCTTGTTCCCCCCAAAATACCAAAAAGTAGGTGCCTCAACAGGGAAGCTTCTTTAAAGACAGGGGTTTTGGCAAAATCGGTGTTGTTCCGAAGTCAATGCTCCCATGTGAAATAGTACCATCAAAATCCCTTCCAGTCTTGATTGTGGCCAGGTGTGTTCAAAACCCTTCTCCACCCAGAGTAAACCCAGGGAGTGCTACTTAATCTCAGCCTTGCTGATGGTGAGAGAGCTGATGCAGCCTAGCCTAATGCCATTTGGGATGAGTTGGGTGTGTGGCCTTGTTGCTTTGTTAGCAGTGTTGCTTGGTAGGAACAATTACACCAATATCACACATATTATCGGTGTAGCTGACTTCAGCTTGGAAAGCAAAATATACCAGGGGAAAAAATTACTTTTAGAGCTGCTTTTGGCCAAAGTACGGAGCCATCTTGGCTTGATTATGTTGAGACTGACATCTTAACAGCATCTCAAATTTTGTCTCGGGATTGAAGGCTGCCTTGGCTGTGGCTACAGCACTGAGAACCCCTTCGGGCATCAGCATGGTGCTGCCTCGGTGGGATTTCTGTGAAAGATGTGAAAAGCAAAGGCTGAATTGTATCTGAGGTGGATGAGCCTTGTCCGCTCCAGAGCATCCCCAGGAGCTAATGCACGTCTTGGCCATACCGGCAGCTGAGCTGTGTTTAATGACTTCCCTAAGGATTAGGATATCGTAATCCTGTGCCAACACTGTTGTGATGCTGCAGGTTCTGCCTAGCCCTGGGATTTCATTATCTGTAAGTTTCCTACAGGTGTGTTTGCCTCGAGGCTGTAGAGATGCCTTAGTTTCCACTTACCTTGGACATATTTGGTGGCTTTTGCTGCACAAGTGTATGTTGTTCCACCAACTGAGCTGCTGCAGGTTGTGCATGTGTCTCTGGAGTGGGACCTCCTGCAGGTAAAACCACAGGCTGCAGCCATGGGGTTTGCCTGGGGCTGATGGGATGGGAACTCCAGAGACCTGACAGCCGCTGTACCTCAGCTGATGGCTTCTCAATGCAGACCCAGCAAACAAGAGCTCTCTTGTAAGAGGTAATGTGGTAAGACTCATTGGTTATATTTCTGTTACTCTGAGGGAGTGGAGACTTCCCCCCCCATTTCAAATCAAGCCTGGCACCACTTTTCCCATGCTGGTGTGTTTGGTTTGGAGTGCTAGAGGTGTCTGGAGCCTGACTGTGCCCTCCCTGAGACCTCAGAGCCTCCAGGGGACATATGTTTATGATTTGGCACGGGTTCTTGCCTAAGGGTTTAGCTGTGCCAGGATATGATGGACTGTACTCCTGTCTGAGATTCACCTTGATGTGATGGTTTTTTTGGGTCTGTGTTCCAGATCTACTGCAATGATTTAACCTGAAACCTTTAAATCGTTTGCCCTGTGGCACTGCATGTCTACTGCAGGGAACTGAATTGCCTTTCTCATTTGTCTCTGATCTAGGAACATCCCTAGAAACTCTGGGCTCTTGAATGGAGACTGGGTGTCTTACCAGGCTTCAGGAAGCAGTGTTTGACTCCTGATGCCTTTAAATGACCTGTCAGCTGGATCACATGTCTGTTTTGACCTGTTCATCCACTGGCCACATTGTTAAAATAGTGTCTCCTCTCCTGGATTGGGATTGTGTGGTGTAGCAGGCAGGACAGGCAGAGAATGGCTGTTGTTGGGTCACTGGTTACATCCCAGTGTCACACACCATGTGCAAGGTCTCTGCAGGGCCCACAGAAGAAGGACCCACCAGTGCTTTGGGGCTGGTGCCTTGGTGAAAGCACAGGAAATCACCAGTGCTGAGCCTGAGTGGTAGCTGTAGTTCCTGCTGTGCGGAGGGCTTCCAGAGAAGCCTGGACAGGCAGCATGCTTGGGGATGGGTGAGCAGAGCAGGTTCTGGAGGACACAGCCTCAGGCGTGGTATTTCCCTGTGCTTTGGTATTAACTCTGAGACTAAAGGATATGGGTGTATTCTCCAGCTACGTGTTTGCAAACTCTTTCCACTGGCCTGTCCAAGCTGCTGCATGGTTTGGGCCCTGCGTGCTTTGAAGACCTGCAGAGCTCTTCTCAAAGGAGTCTCTCTCTTCTAGGGATTTGGGGAGGAGGCTGAGCTTTACCAGGGGAAGGTATAGACACAAGCCACTTCCTACAAGGATTTGGATGCCAACTCTTGTGTCCTGGATGTTTGCAGTATCTCTGGGATATTCTTGACAGTCTTAAGGTTAAAAGCTCTGTAAGTGGAAGGAATTTTTGTGGAAATGCTTAGCTATATGCTTACTGTTTTCCGTTCTTGTTTGTAGCAGGCCTGGTGCTGCCAGTTGTGAGAATCATCAAATGCTAAATGAGCAGGAATGGGTCAGGCATTTAGTTTGCTGCTTGGTTTTATTTTTGGCTTGCTAGCACAGACTCCAAGGGAGAAGCTTTGCCTCCTGCTGTAAGTGGTTCTTTAGCAGTAACAGGAGTAGAATATGGAGTTTCACACTTGTGCCAAAGGAGCCTGATGCAGCACTTTTTATTAAAGATGACTGGCAATGCTTTCTTAAATTGAGCTTCTGTACTCCTCATCTGCTTTTTATAAAGATGACTTAAAGCTTGCTCTGCCTGTTCCCTCTTGCCTGAAGCTCCCTTTCAGCCCTACCTGTTTTACTCTTGGCTTGTAAATGCTCCTGCATTGTGTCTGCAGTCCCGGGACCTTATCTTGGGGTGGGCTGAGCCTTTTCATTAGACAAAGATCCCAGTGCTGAATAGATGCTAAATAGCCTTAAACGGTCTGAAGTCCTGAATCAATTGTTTGGACCCTGCCTGGAGGCATCGTGTGAGTTGGCAATTCAGTAGCTTATTCCTGCTGCTTCCAGGACAGGGCTTCCTTTGCTTTTTAGCTAACTGGTTGGTGGGGGGACGCTCACATTTGTGGAGAAAACTATGAGATCATGCAGTTAAGGGAGTAAAACTCATAATGACGGGGGGGGGAGGGAGGGAGATGCAGGTCCTGTACTTGGGCTGGGCTATAGTTCCTGTGTCCATGTGAAATTAATTCAGTTTAGACCTTCTGCCACAGGCCGCGTACTGGAAAGATCGGTAAGGGATGACTTGAAAGTAAAACCAGCCCGTTGCTTCAGGCTTGCTACTGGGTGAAGCAGGGGGAGAAATGTGGGGCAAGTCAGGCCCAAAACTCTAGCAGGAACCCATCCAAAAGGTAGATATATTAAATGTCTCCTTGACAAGTACAAATGGCCCAATTTAGAGCTATAGACTTCAGTGTGTCTTGGAGTAGCAGGGGCTTGTTCGCCAGCCTCGCTGCAATTCAGTTCTCTGGATTTGGCTCTAACTCTATTTGTTTAATGGCAAGGATTCTGCTCCGGAGGCCAAGACTGGTGAGGTTGTGCCTTCCTGCTCTTCTCTTTAATGTGGGTTCTAGTTGATAGCGATACCATTTGCTCAGCAGCAGAGTTCTGCTGCAGTGGCTTTTGGGTGGTGGGAAGAGCTGCCCTTGGTCCAAAAATTCTGGCTAGAGATTAAGTTTAGTGGCTTCTAGATCAACAGAGGCTTGAATGTTGTGCAGCTGCACTGAAACGAGCCTGGATGTGAAAGTGGCTTGTGAGCAGACCTGGGGGAAGCAGCTGCTCTTGCTGATTCTCTAGACTGGCACCAGGAAGCAGAAGGGGTTTGATTTTTTTTTTTGTGGAGATGAAGCTTTACCAGAGCTCTGGCTTGTGTAGGATGGTCCTAAAACCTTGATGCTGGTACATCAGTGCCTGTGGAGGGTCATGCTAAAGCAGAGCTGTTCGGGGTAACCTCCCTTTGTGGTCAGAAGCTGCTGCCTAAAGGGAAGATTGTGAATTAGTTGTCTACCTTGCCAAGGGAAACCTCAGGATTTGGGGCTATGTTTGATTAGCTGGGAAGCCATGGTTTTTCTGCAAGCCTATTTTCTGATATGACTGCATGGCTGCTGACTTGGGCCATTCCAAAGTGTTGCTCAGAGCTCCCAGGTATGGGTGGTGAAGTGAGCCTTGCTTGTTTCTGCTGTGCACAGGAGGAGCTACTGTGGTTTCTCGTGGTGGCTGCCTTGACCATGAGCGTTACCCTTGTCCCCTAGTGTCAGGAGGCTGATTCTGTCAAGAAGGTGTGTGCCTCTGTGTTAACCAGGTCTCTGCTTTAGTGATGTGATCTGATGGAGAAAAGCAGCAGGGAGCTTGTGTTAACAACCACACTAGTTTGGGTGCTGTGGCTCATAGTCTAAAGTTCACCCTACCCGTGGTGAGGACCAGCTTTGTGATTGGAACAGTCCTGGTCTGATGTGCTGTACTGACAAACTGCTGACCTGTTTGCTTAACTGTTTCTGTAATGCCAAGAATGGTGCTTGAGTGTTGCTAAGACCTGTACGTAAAGCAATATGAGTATTGGAGGCAATCCAGACTTTGCACAATGTGTTGAAAGCTGTGGTGAGTACTAGCCTGCTTGACATTAATACTTCTTTTTTCCAGAAAGAAGATACTGGGAGGAGCATAAAAGACTGCTGGGATAGCCCCGATGCCCCTGCACTTTCCACTTGCAGCAATGCAGATATATTCCGCCAAATAAATGCCATGTTGGACAACTCTTTGGATTTCAGTGGAGTCTGCACCACGCCTGTCACAAAAAGCAAGCGTGACATCCTGCCAGGTGATGTGTTTGGCTGGGTTCAAGGCGAGCTTGAGGATTTGGGACTGGTAGAAGGTGGGGAGTTGCTTGGTGGGACCTAGTGAGCATGTGGTGGTAGTGGTAATCCTTGGTGGTGTGGCTGTTGGCCTCTGCTTGTGAGCAGAGAGCTGCTTGGAGTTGGGGTTGATGCTGTTTTAGTACTGGAGGCTTCATTTGTGTGCCTGAAATGGATAACCCAGGTATTCCCTGGCAGTGTGGATGTGCCTAGGAAAGCATATTTACGTTCACTGTGATGCTGTGGATCATTGTGTGGGCAGGATGTGAGGTCTCACTGCCTGACCTGCCAACTTCTGGTGTAGGTAGTTCCAGCAGACTCCTTTGCAGTCTCCCTCTCCTGGAGGCAGGATTCATCTGTCAGCGGTTAGTATGGCTGATCTGCTGCATGCATTAAAAATGCAAAAGAATTTTGAATAACTGTTTGCTACAGGTCACTTAGTCACGTATGTAAAAGCCCACTGAAGCAGGACATGTAGGTGAAGACTTTCTTGCAAAGCAAGTTTGGGATTATGAAATCAGTGCTGCAAGTTTTGCTTCCTGCAGGCTGAGGGGAGTGGGCACATTCTGCTGTGTTGCGCTTGATCTGCCTCAAAACAGAAGGCTGTGCCAAAGCAAAGAGCGTTGGGTCCAATCTTATTTTTATGTAAGTGAAGGACGTGCTTTTGTCCCTCTACAGTAGGCAAGATCTGCCAGTAAATGTACCTGCCCGGTGCCTGATGTTCTTCTTGCCAGCGCACTTCTGTGCAGCAGTACTTGTGCCAAGGATTTGGGCACTTGAAAGAGATTGCTGTTGCTCCTCCAGCCTCTGAATTACGGGGTCAATAAACACTTTGGCCATTATTGGAAACAAACTGACCCTCTGGACTTGTCCCAAAACAAAGTGGGAAGTAAAGGGAGAAACCTCACCAGCTTGTGACCTTGCAGGCTGCTGTAGGCAGAGAAGCTTTCATTGCAGTCACTTGGAAACAGGCTTGTCTTGTGCTCATGGATAATCTGATGAGTTTTAATCAAATGGGTGTTAAAAAAAGCTGCAAATGGGTGTCTGGGCATCCTGTGGGTCTGTTTGATGCTTGCACAGTGCAACTTTGTTCTCGACTAGCGAAATGACTGCTACCAGATGACTTCCAGTGCAGCTTAATCTCCCGGGTGTTTGGAGGGTTTAGCACTGTGGAACCCAGGGCTGATCTGGCCATGTGATCCTGTGCTGGCTCTGCAGAAATACCAGAGGAAGTGAATCATTCGCTGTGAGGTACGGATCTATAGCCAGCATTGCTTGAAACGTGCCTGGTAAAATGGTATTGGAGGATATGCTGACTGCGCCTGAGAGTTGCGTAGTGAATAGTAACTGATTCAGGTCAGTGGTGTGGTTAGTGGTGCCTTTTTAGAGATTTGCTGTTGTACTGAGCTGTTCAGACTTTTTTTTGTCCCTTGGTACAGTGGTAGTCAGTGTTGTATCTGATCTTGATGCACTGGAAGCATAAGGGAGAAATAAACCTAACTGTTTTCCTTTAGCTCCTTACAGTGAGCTCACAAAAGAGCTGTTTCTGGCTGCCTTGTTGAAATCTTAACTGTAGCCCTTCATAGCCCATTTATAATGGAAATGTTTCCTAATTAAGTTTCAGTTTACTTCAGTTAACCTAGTTGATAAAGCAAGTATCTCTGCCTGCCAGAGCAGATTCATCCTGTGAAGATGTGGGTTAGTTCTGGTCTTAGGTCTGGGCTTAGAGCTGGCACATCAATTTTAATTTGCAGTACTGTCTTCTAGGCTTCTAAAGCTCTTCTCTGAGGGACTGGGCTATTCACCTGGCAGTGAAATGAACCTGCTGCATGGAAGCCTCTGCTCGGTCTGTCAGTTACTGTGGTATTTCTTATGGATGTCTGGAGAAGAGGGTCTTGCCTGGTGTGGAGCTGCTGAGAGGTGGTGCCTTGATTGGAAACTGGGTGGATTTCCCTTCAGTGGTGTTAAACTGTGTTTGTGTTTCAGGCTACTGTTGACTAACTTCTATGGAAGACTTCTTGTAGGGCAAGTATGGTGGGACATGCATGTAAAAAAGGAGGCTTCCTCTAGCAAGCATTATTTCTGATGCAGAGCAACCAAAGCTGTGCTTTTTGGGACATCCTAAGCAGCTTTTCTTGTTCTGACATAGCAGTTGAGGCCAGTCTTGCAAGTATGTGCTGGCTGCTGGTGCAGTCACTTGTGTGAGTTGGGGGTAACCTGACAGGAGGCTTTTAGCTTGTGTCAAATCCCTTGTGCAGTGGCACAAACATTTGTGATGGCATGAGGAAAGAGGCTTGCTCACTTCCCAAGGGATGCTGGGCACTGCTGAGCCAGGGCCAGGAAGTGGCTGCCTTGGGTGCCCTCACACTTCAGGCTAATGGAAACATGCGATTTTTTTTTTTCAGAAGGTGCCTCTGGGCTGTACCAGAGACTGATAATAGAGTACAACCTGAGCTACCCTGGCCAGGCCAGCAGTTATCAGCTGTAAATATGTGGATGAGTCAGCATCTGCCAGTGCATCGGCAGCTCAGAGTTATTAGTCTCCTTGCAGTCCCAGCCTTGTTTCCTTAGTGTCAGAGTCAGGACCTCTCAGTAGGTAACAAGGGCTGAAATGCAGCAGTTTTGTAAGATTCCTTCTGTCTCTGGATCAGAAAAGTGCCTGAGCTGCTTCCCTTGTTTAATGTGTTGCAAATGAGTAACTTCTCCATTAAAAAGTTGGTGCTGTCAGCAAGAATGTGAGTCCTAGGACAGCCATGATCAGCAAATGGGGAGGTGCTTCAGCATGTGATTATGCCATTCGTCTGCAGAAATTCATACCTGTTGGCTGTAAGTCTGAGGAGCTGATGACTAACATCCAGAATATAATGCAGCCAACTGCCTCCTGTGCTGGGCAGATGGTTTAGAGCCTGAAGCACGCTGTTGGAGTTGTTTGCCATGCCTTTCAGTGAACAGGACAAGGCTCTGCAGGATCAGTGTCTTGCCTTTGGTGAGCCTGGCTCCTGGGTGGGTGACCAATGGAGCAGAGAGACCCTTGATCTCATGTGGTGTCTTGTCACTTGTGTTAAATCACTTCTGAAGAATTCATGGGCCACTGGTGCTTTTACTCAATGCAGGAACAACTTGTGTATTGTAGTTAGCCTATATTATCATGAAACTTTTAGCTTGGGAAGTTTTAATGAGCCTGGAGGTCTGCCCTTAATGTAGTAGCTATAACAGGTGAAAGGACTGTCTCTTTACAATTTAAGCTCTTTTGTTGGTGGGCTTGAGGAAGTGATTTTATTCCAGCAGGAGAAATACTTGTACTTTAATCTATTCATGGTCTGTCAGGCTTTTCAGTCATCTTCCTCAGGTCAAACTAAATTTATCCTGGATGGGACTTGTGTGTAAGAAGCCTCTTTCAGTGTTAAGAGGATTACATGTGGTGGAAAAGAGATGGCAGAAGTTCGTGACCTTTCACTAATGCTATTGGGAGACACGTGTGGAGACACCTTACTCCGTGCAATGAGGTGTGCAGCGGGATGGTGCTGAGGAGATCAGCACAGCAGCAGTCTGAGCAATGTGAGAGAACAAGCTTATTCAGCAGTCCCGGATCTGACACAGTTGGAGAGTTATCCAGATCTGGGCAGAGCTGTGTGGCAGAAGGGACTGCCATGGGAAACTTAGCTTGCCATACCTAATGTTAAATATCTATAAAGATCAGTTTGCAGTTAACGATAATCCTTGGTGAATGTAGTTGCCTTGTCAAAATGATCTGAGCCATCAGGCCCAGCCTGACCTCCACTGCAGTGGCTCCTGGGTGCTTGCTCCAGGAGTTCCCCAAGCAGCAGGCTTAGATCGCTAGCCCAAACCAAAGGGTGCAGTGCAGTAGTGTGGTGAAAGCTGTAATTGTAGAACCTGTCTGGTAGCTTCTGGGACAGGATTGTGTGGTGCTTCAAAACACCTGCTTTTCAGTCCGAATCTGTCATCTAAGGCAAAGCTTCCTCAGCAAGGTTGTGTGTAAGTGCAGACATTAACCTTTAGTGGCTTTTAGTGGGGTATTGGAGATGGGAGAGAGAATGTGGCCTTGATAGAGGCAGAAGTCAACATCTCCCAGCAGCTTGACTCCTGCCAGTGCTGCTGGAGTGCAGACTGTCCTTGAGCAACCACTTCACAGGGAATGTTGGTTCACTCCCGAATTTAAGGCTAATCTGCATGTTCATTGCTGGTCTGAATAAGAATGTGAGCAAAGCCAATTTCTTAAGGCAGGAGGTGGTTTGTCTGCCAAGCTTTAAAGCTGGGCCTTGCCGAGTGGAAGGTGCTGCTACCAGCTTTGGTTAATAAAAAAAAAACCACAAACCCTCAACCAGCTTTTGAAATCATCAGCCTGTTCTTTAGGCACAGCTTCCAGCTTAAGTAGAACAGTGAGTAAAGCTCCCTCTTCAGCCTTTGTATGCCTGTTTACTCACCTGTCTAAGCTGACTGGCTTCAACTGAAGGCAATGCTAGCTTAAAACAAATGGATTTAAAAGGATTGTAGGTACCCCAAATGTCCCATCAGCGTTGATTTCCCTTTCATTTAGCTCTGCTCATTTAACTGAGACAAAGCAGCCATTATTTTGCTATAAGTTGACAGTCCATTGTGTGAAGAAATGGGAGATGTTTAAATGACTTCCTGTGGATGGGAGTGGCTTAAGGTGCCAAGTTCAGTGTAGAGGCTGTTAGTTGTGGCCCATCAGGTCCTAATGATTCTCAGTGGCTGCTTTATTTAAGGAAAACTGAAGGACAAATGCAAACCCAGACTAGCTAATGACTAAATCAGCTTCCTGTTTGCTCTCCATTGCAGTAAATTAATGACTTGTTTAGCCACCTAAAAAGTCCTCTCTGGTACTATAATGTAAATTCCTCTGTTCTTCACTGCCCTGCAGCCATGAGGAAACATGCCAGAGAGCTCTGGGTGCAGCCAACCTGATGTGTGTGGTCTTGGATGGTGGGGACAAGATGATCTGAGATGTGGAGACCCAAAATGTAGTGCTGCTTGCCTGGAGTGTGTGGGGTTAACAGAGTGCCCGAGGCAAGGCTGTTAGCAGGAGCTCACCTGGAGTGGGCAGCTGAGAACAATTCTGCTTGCCCCTAATACATGTTGTATGCCTGGCGCACACATGTGGAATAGTGAAATTCGACACCTGTGTGCCCCCAAAGAGGTGCACACCTACTGCCTTTGGGTTTTGGCCTTTATATTTCAAGTGTCATGTTAATGGGTCTTTGCTTACATGGGTGTGGTGCTTTTCTTTACTGGAAGGTAGCTCTAGTAAATGGGCTTTCTTCATCAGATCTGCGAATGGAAGCAGATCGTGGTGGTGTGTTCTGCAGAGAGCAGGGACTTCTCCTAGAGCTGTTGCTCCCTGCAGCAGTCACAAATTGGATGGTGTTGCTGAAGGTCCAGCAGACTTCCTGATGTGCTGTGCTCTGTTGTTCAGGTCTTGGTGCTGTAATCCTGTGGCACTCTCTCACTCCTACTCTTGGAAGAGATAAGTAGAGCAGCAAGGCGAAGTTGCAGTGCCCTCTTCCTTAGTTTCTTAAATAGTTACTTGCCAGCTGTTCAAGTGGTTGTGGTTACTGGAATAAGGCAAACTCCTTGCTCTGGCTGTGAAACGGGTCATGCAGCAGCAAATATCTCCACTTGAGGAATTTCTCAGGTTGCAGGGAAGATGCTTAGTTGTGTATCAGAGAAACCTCTTGTAACTAGTAGTTTTATGCCTAACAAGAGCTTTCCTAAGTGCCTGATGATCCTCAGTGTACCTTAGAGGATGAGCCGATTGTATTCCTAAAAGTTTTCACTTGAGATTTGTTTGTCATGTGTGCAAAAGGTACTTGAGAAGCATAACTTTCAGGGATGTAATTCCCAGCCTTTACAGCTGGAGGTGTAAAGAGGTGTGAAAGGTAAAAGAATGCTTCTGCTGTGAGCTGCCTTCCCATTTGTGATCTTGAAGGCTGCAGAAATGCTTGCCTTGCCTCTTGCTTCTCTGGATTTGGTTTGGAATTTCAGCCTCGGTCAGAGCTCTAGTCCACAAAGGTGAGTCTGGTTCTGTCAGCAAACAGAGCTCACAGATGAGTTGTGTTTATCCTTCCCCTGCTCCATACACTCGGGGGCCGCGTTTGTGGAAGGGCTTCCTAAATTAGCACATGGGAGCAAAGGGACACCTCTTCATGGTTGCAGAGGTAGTAGGAGGTCTAGCTTGTTTGGTTCATGCTTGCTTAACCGTTTTGTTGCTGCCTTTCTCTGGGTTTTCTCAGTTTTCAAGCTAAACCCCGTTTGCTGGATTTTTAGCTGGCTTTGCAAGGGCCCTAGGTCTGGAAGGCTCGAACATCTGAATGTCTTTCTTACCTTTCGAGACTAAGTCTTATGGCACAGAGGGATGCTGCTGCTGCAGGATGGGGACTGAATTGTGCTCAGCTATTCCCATGCTACCTTAACCCGCCTGCCACAAACTGCCTGTGGGTCGCAGCTCTGGTGCTAGTCCCTGCTCGTCCTTTCCACACAGGCTTAGGATGTAATTTTCTAAATATTTTCCTGTTTCAAATGCCTGGTCAGTGCAGCCACACTGCATACCAGATCAGGGGAATGAGCTAGGCTAAAACTAACTCCCAGTGGCTTGGTTTTAACCAGATCAGCTCCCTAGCCCAGCTTCCTGTGTGGAAACTCATCTGCCTAAACTGGTGTAAGTGGGGAGGGAGCACTGGGGTGGGGACAAGTGGCTGGGGCTGCAGCTTGTGTAAGCTGTCTGGGCTGGTAGGGCTTACCTGCAGGTTTAAGAGCTAAACTGTGTGGAGATGCTCACCTTTAAGAAGCCTTTGAAATGTCTTAAAGTTGGTGATGTTAACATTTGAAGTCTGAAAAATGCAGCTTTCCATCTGGGCAGTGGTGTGGAAAGCTGTCCAGCCTGTGCTGTGGTGTGCCCCGGCTCCAGGGATCTCCTGGACAGACAGAAGGATCTCATCCAGGAGAGCCGCCTGCTACGAGACCTGCACGGAAGTGTTTTACTAAGGACTTGCTTCTTGTGATGCTGTTGAAATCAGACCTAACCAGCTCGGGAGGTGGGAGCTCAGTCTCTCCCAGACACTTGGGCATGAGCCCAGCACAGCGCAGCTCCCTCTGCCAGGATGGTTGGCTTCCAGTGGCAACTCCAGAGAAAAATTCAGGTTGGGAAAACTCATGCTGGTTCTTTGGGCTTGGAAAAGTCTGCAGCGAAGCGTTTGGGCTGGGTTGGGCTGTGTCAGGTTGCAAAGTGAAACTATTTTCTATTTGGTAGACACTTACAACTGATTTGAGGTTGTGACTCTTTAGACTGAATTTTTTGTAGGAAACGAATTCTTCCTGCCCCAGTATCCCATTAGTTTTGTCTGCCATCAGCAACTGATTGCTTTGTTAGAAGTTTCCAGGCTCTGAATTTGAAAATAACTATTCCAGAAATCCATTTAAACTCTATTTTTTAAGCTGGTGTTTTTCCTTGATGGCCTGTATCCATCTTTCAGTGTGGCTGGGAGTGTTAAAGGGGAAGGCTGTTTGCTTCAGATGGGAAAAGGTCCAGTTAAAAAATGCTGGTTATAGAAGCAAATTCTACTGTGCTTCAGCAGTTATACCCGTAAATGAATTGCAGAGAGCTTGTCTTTAATGTAGACTGAAGTAATCGGAGGGAAACATAGATCTCTTGAACTTGAATCTGATTGGGTTCAATTAAACAAAAGAGCTTATTTCCTGAGAAATGTAGATAGCCAGGGAAAATGTGGCTGGATGCTGTGGAGTGAGCACTTCCTGTTGCTGAGGTATTTGTTCCCTACTTTCCTTATTTCTTCAGTGGTGGGTTTCATCCAAGATGTTGGATGAGGAACTCTGGGTGGGATTTGAGTTCTGCTGTCTGTCGATAATTCTGTGTCCATGCTTCCCAGAAGATGGCATAAAACCTAGCAAGATCCTGGTCCCCAAAGGGAAGGTAGTCTCCTACTGCCAGGGCTCTGGGCTAGAGCAGAGCACTTAAGCATTTTCATAAACACAGAAATGTTACATATTCATATGGGCAAGCTATGGTTGCTGTGGGAACTGAGTTGTCTGAGCAATGTGCCTTTATCCTCTCCTCCTTACAGCTGCATTATAAATGTTTTTAGGGCCTGTCCAAAACAAGCAATCTGAAAACTATACTGGAGGAGTTAATGCAGTGAAATACCCTGCTGAAGATGCAGTGTGATGCATGCTGTTACAGGTGCTTAGTAGTAATATGACTGAATTGGCACTACAGCTTGTACTAGTACTACTAGGGGAATAAGGAAAAAAACCAAACCCAGTGGATGCTACCCTGGTGAAGTGCTGTGGAGGAGGCTGCAGCTGGAAGGGGGAAGGCAGTGTGTTGCCAGCAGGTATGGTTTGAGCAGCTTTCATCCTGACCACAGTGCTTCAGCCCTCGCTGTCATCTGGGAACGTCTGCGTTCCCAAATCCCTGTGGGGTGAAGGTATAGGGTCCCACCTCCGGTGGTGGTGGCAGCCCACATCTTGCATAGGGTACCCAGCTGATGATGGGGCCTTGCCTGGGCTTCACTAGGTCACAGGCAGCCAAGTGGCATGGGGTGTGGATGTGGGTGTGGAAAAGGAGGCCGGGAATGCTGTCTGGGATGGCCGGGGCCGCACGTGAGGGATAACGTGACAGGCTGGAGCCACTGCAGCGCCCTGCTGAAGAGCCGGGGGTGGTGTGTGTGAGGTGTACATCTGATGGCACAGTGGGAGGGTGTGGGGGCAGGGGGAGGAGGAGGAGACAGCTGCTGCTGCTTGGTAGCTGGCTTATAAATGCCCTCTGACTCAGATTTCGGGTAACACAGCTGAGCATCTTGTGGTTTCATCAGCCCCCAGATCCCCGCATTAAACTGGAATTCTCAGACTATGAACCTGCTGCGTTTCCTTAGGCTGTTGGCACAGGCTTAAACCAAGGCAAGAATCCGGCGTCTCCAGTACCGTAGGCTTGTGAACACCCCGCAGGGGAGGGGAGGGCTGGGAAAGGGGGGGGACCAGGCGTGCGGAAGGTAAACAGGCCATGAAAAATTCCTGATGTGAAATTGGTCTTGTGCTCTGGCCGGTCCTCTTCTCCCTGTAGCAGTGCGATGTGCCCACTCGGGCTGGACCTGGGATAATGGGCTTCTCTCTGGGTAGCAGGGGGGTTGAAGGTTATCCTTGTTACTCAGTGGTAAACAATGCAGAGTCAGTGAGGCACAGTGGCCAAGTTGAACCAAATAGATTATGCTAGCAGAATTGCGAAGCTTTGCATTGGGCTCTGAATTGGAGCCAGCAGCTGGAGCCTGTCCAGGACTAAAGTGTTTTTGGGTTTTGTGGGTGGAGGGAGGCGGGGACAGGAGAGCTGGGTAGCACTAAAACTAACTGTCTGCTCTGTCGCTGCTGCTGCTGTCGTCATTGCTGGGGGGATTGCTGCCTCGAGCCTGTCATCTGCCGTGCCGTATTGTGGAGCCCTGCTTTTGTGCTGCCTGCCTCCCTTGATTTACCAGAGCTGCACCTCTCTTCTCTCTCCTTCCGTCTTGTCTTTTGGGGGAATCTTATCCTTTCTTCTTACCTTTTATTTTGTAAGAGCTGATGCAGTTCTCTTGCATGGCTGAGTGACGTCACTGTCAGCACAGTAAGCATCAGCAGCCTGGTCACATGCTGACCCAGTCAGTAATGCAGACGGGATAGGAAGGTGGAGGGGCTCAGGGGGGTGGGGGGCTGGTTTCTGGACATATGGTAGCCCTCCCTTTTGGGGTGCAACTGCTAGTTGCAGAAGCTGTGGCTTCAGAGCGGCACAAGACCTGGCTCAGGGCTTAACGCTTTGGAAAACTCCCTCTTTAAAAAGAAAAAAAAGCAGCCCTGAACTCTCAAGCTTCTGTTTGTTCTCAATCTGAGCAGACTTCCAGGACTCTGAAGAAGCAGTGGCAAGCAGCATGCTTTTCCCCACATCCACGCAAGAGTCTTCCCGTGGCCTCCCGGACACCAATGATCTGTGCCTTGGCCTGCAATCCCTCAACCTGACAGGGTGGGACAGACCCTGGAGCACCCAGGACTCTGACGCTGCAGCACAAACCAGCCCACAGTCCGGTGAGTCTGCTGACACATACAGCAACAGTTGTTGGATGCCTTCTATTTTTGGTCATTTTAAAGCTAATGTGGAGCAATTTGCTTGTGTAAGGGGGTGCTGGCAGTTCACTGATGGGGGCTTCTTGACCTGTAATGCTTGTGTAATGTGGCGGTTGAGTTGGGGAGGCTGTGGCTGGCTGTGCCACAGCCCCCTCTGCTCTGCTGTCAGTTCACTGCAGACAAGAAGTGCCCAGGCTTATGTTTTGCTCTGTAATGCTGGTGGAGGAGGAATAACCTTGCTAGGAGAGGAGAAATCCTCTCCCTGCGTTTGGAGGGAGTGGGTGGGGGGTGTGGTGTCAGAAGGCTAAACATGCTGGGTGGGAGTGAAGCTGAACTTCACTCTGGCAGCCTGAGAAAATCCCTGGTGGCAGGTAGCTCTGCGGGCAGGGATGCACGTGTTTGCAGAGGGACCCCCCCCACCCTGCCCGACTGCAAAAGTCCAGGCAGCACTGCTAGCTCCTACGCTACGGCAGCGTTGCCTGTCGAACTCTGCCCGCGGGGTGTGGTAGGTACAGCCGGCACCCAACTGACAACTTCAGCCAGCATCTTGCAGGCTGGGAGGAAGACTTGGAGGGATCCTTCCCCTGCTCCCCTGTTCAACTAGAAATAGCAGTCTTCTAGCAGTGGGCTGGAGGAGATGCAGTGGAATGGCTTCTTGCTTTAACTCTTTTGGTCCAGCGCAAACCTACGTGATCAGCAGGGTGTGGGCTTGCAGCCACGCGCTGCTGGATGGCTTGCCCTTCCCCCTCTATCCTCTCCAATGTGGTTTTGCAACTGGGAGTGGATGGGGAGTTTATGGGGTGTTGGGTGCTTCCCCCGGAGTGATGCAGGGTTCAGTTAACTCTTCCAGAGGCATCAGCCTTCTCCGTAAAATTGCAGGAGGAGAAGGGGGTGCTGCATGCACAAACTTAACACATCTCCTCAGCCTGGTGACAGAGGAGGGGAGTAAAACAGAGGCAAGAGTTCATTTCCCAGCCTTTGAGGGCTGTAAAAACCAGTTTCACAAATGGTGGTGTGTTCGTTCAAGTATCAGTCCATGGAAAGATCTAGTGCTTTGGCAGAGTTTGTACAAGTTCAGCCTGGTTGCTACAGAAACTCATCCCTTTATAGCAGCACACTGCTGCTTTGTTAAAAGGGTAGTGCATCTCTGCACAGACTTGGGTGACACAGGAGGCCCCAGGCGTAAAGTTGGTGCTGACAGGAATGTAGATAGCTTCTGGGGTGGCCTGGGCAGTGCGATTTGTACACACGGATGTTTGGGGGGGCAGGGGGGTACTGTTGACCACCTCTGTCCAGGGGACACTGCCCTCAGGATAGGGAGAGCTTCTGGGATGCAGCCCTGAATGTCGCTGCATGGGTTGTAAAACAAATGAAAAACCACTTGTGGGGTAGCAGAGTTTGAAAGAACAGCTTCACCAGCACAGCTCACTCAAGTTTCTACATCTAATTTCCACAAGATGTAGTGTGCAGGCTTGTGTGTGGGCCCTAGCACAGGCACTTAAGGTCTGCTTGCAGTCAGGCTGCGGTAGCTTTATTAAGCCTTGCTCTGCTCCAGCACATGGTCCTCTGGGCTTCCCCTAATGAACGAGGGAATACCACACACTTGGTATCTGTCCTCCTTTCACTGCCAGCTAAAACCTTGAAGGAGGAGGGAGAAATGAAAGGTATTAGTGTGCAGTGGCCTGGACAGGTGCCTCAGCTGTGCACTGAGCCCCTCATGGTTGCAAGCAGACTATGGGGCGCTGAATAGGATTTTTAATGTAAAGAGCACACTTAGAGCAGGCAACATCCATGCTGAAGGGTTCTGCTGCTGCTAACAGCCACAACACCCAGGGCTGGGTGCACAATGGCGCAGAACAAGGGCTGTCGCACACTGAGGTGGCTGCTCTGTGCAGATGTCCCAGCCCCACCTGATCTGCTGTAGCCATCTCCAGTGCTCTCTTGGCCGGCTTCCTGCCAGGCTGTCTTGGCAGAGGCGGGAATGTCTCTGCAGCGCTCCGGCAGGCGTGCAGTGCTTGCACCAGCCTTGGCAGGCTTTGCACCTCGCAGGTTGGGTGGTGGGGCCGAGTGGACTGTGGTGGTGGGTTTGCTGTCAAGGGTGGAGGCGCTTCTGGTTTCAGGAGGGAGATACATTTGGAGATGATTTGAAGGTGCTCCAGTGACCTCCCTGCTCACAGAGGGTGTATCTGGTGTCAGGTGCCCCCACTGACTGCAGTGCATCATGCTGGAGCTCCTGTGTGCCGCAGAGGCCTGGGAAGAGCTGCAGGAAGGATCTAACCCCAGGTACAGCCCTGGGCTTGGGTGATCTGCACCCAGTGGGTGTTTGTGACAACTTGTGGTAACAGCTGCTGGAGCATGGCACCCAATACCATCTGGAGAGGCCTGTTTCATCACTTCTCACTCCTGATATTCCCCTCAGTTTTTATGCCCAAATCCCCTCCCTCACATACTAACTCGAATGCAGCTGTACCTCCTCTACAGAGGAGCCTCTGGCCTGCAGAGGCTGTGCGGAGGGTCTAGGGCTGTATAGCTGGGGGTGCTGTGGTCCTGAGACAGTGTTCTCCTTCTCAGTCCCACCCTCCCATCCCAGGTGTGCAGCAGCTGGGTCAGGAGTGCTCCTTGGCTGCTGTTGCTCTCCTGCTCCTGAGAGCTGTGAGGATGGTGTTTGCTGGCTGGAGAAGTGAAACACTGGTATCTGTGCACGGCTGTTGTATTGCTTCAGCCTGCCCATACCTCCCATGTCTGCAGAGCATTTTCCCCTTTGTAAGGGCCCTGGAATGGCAATGTGGAGCTCCATGGAGGGAGAGATCTTGTAGTTCAGGAGCATCATCTGAAAGGCTGTGAAACACTCCTCTCTGGGTGGCAGAGGAGTCTCCTGTGTCTGAAAGCTGTATGGATCTGAGGAGTTGGCAGATACTGAGGCTTCCAGGTGGCCGGCCATGCTGTGGTGGAAAGAGGGATGGCATGGAGAGGATGCTACTGTGTCTGGGTGCTCCTGAGGCCCAGCGCTGAGCCCTGGGAGGCTGCAGCTGGCCCCCAAGGGCTGGGGTCTCCATCAGGGTGTCCTGAGGCTGTATCAGTGCTGGGCTGTCTCTTGGGGTTGGGGAGGGATGACGCTGCCAAGCAGAGCTGTTGTGGTGCTGGCGCCCCAGCATTTGGAAGGTTCCAGCAGTGACTCAGCTGTATGGACCCGCAGGGAGGTGTCTGGAAGGGTGGAAATGCAAAAAACCTAACAATCAGGCTGAAAATATTGCTGATGTGGTCCCCTGCAGTGCCTGTGCTTGAGTACTGATGAGCTGGGACCTCCTCTCCTGTCCCTGTAGTCCTTGCCATTATGGAACTCTCAGCCTGGGAAGGACCTTTGGCTGCAAACCCTTCTGGTGTCACCTTGCACTCCCAGGGCGGTGTCACCATGCAGCTTGGTGCAGTGGGATCACGTGCCTGCCACTGGCCAGGTCTAGGCCAGAGGAGCAGTGGGGATGGCTTGTATGCTCCAGTCCTGCCTACATCCCCCTTCCCAAAGGGCTGGTGAACCCCGACGAGATTATTTGTAATGCGTTTTCCTTCTGGGCCCGGCACTGTAGCATACTGAGGATGTGTGCTTCAGCCTTGAGAGTGTGCCAGATGTGCTGCCAGCCCCTGAAGCTGGTGTCTGGAGAGGGCCTCTCCAGGAGGCAGCAGCTGCTGCAGGCTCAAGCTGCCTGCATTTATTGGCTGTAGGATTGAACTGCTGTCTCATAGCAGGAGAGGCATCTCAAACCCACTGCTGCCACTAGATCTGTCAGGCTGGAAATACTTCAGCAAGTCCCAGAAACCTGCTCTGTGGCCTGGGGAGGGGCTTTTGCAGGAAACGGGCATTGAACACTTCCAGTCCTGCCATCCCTGGCTGTACTACTTAAGGCAGCATTTCCCCTTCTTTAAAGTAGCCTCATAGTAGGCAGTCACTAGTATCAAGACCTTTGAGTTCATCCCTCCTCAGGGGCAAGGAGGGGTTAAGAGGGAGTGAGAGGGAACTGCCCTTGATGGTATCCTTTACTTTCACTGCCCTGTTCTTCAAGGGGCACAAGCAAATGGGGTCTCGATCCAATTTTTGCCTGGAGAACGGGTGACAGCAGTATGCAGGCAGATCTGTGTGCAAATTTTGGGTCTCTCTGGCTGTTTTCAGCCTGCATGCCAGCTGCTTGGTCTGGCTGGTCTGTCTTGCCCTACATTGGGAGGCTGAGGCTAACCCTATGTGGGACAGGCAGACTTGCCCACTGGGAAATCATCCTAAAACCAGTCTGTTGACACTAAACTAGCAATGCTAATGTGCAAGGGCATTTTTCAGAAGGATCAGCTCTTCTTCTGGAGGGTTTGTTGGCTTCCTTGGTGAGCCCAGCCTGAGCAGGTGAGCTCTTCCTGGTGGTGTCAGATGGACCACCTTGCTCTGTCTGCCTCTCCTTGGTGTGTGACCCTAAAGCTGCTGGTGCAGCAACAGATCGGAGCTTTGTCTTGGATCTGCTCTTGAGGCTGCAGCTCCAGCTCCATCCATGCCCTCTCCAGGCTGGCTGCTGCTGTCTCATTCTCTAGCCACAGGGTTACAGCTCTGGTGCTAGGAAGGTGGCTTGTGGTAGAGAAGCGCTGCTGGATCTTTCCAGCTCTTGGTTATCCTACTTCCCACAGCACAGCGATTTCTTCCTGCGGTAAGCTTGAACATGCTGATTATCTGTAGTTGCTTAAAATCTGTTAGGCTAGAACTGCAGGCAATCTGTTGTGCATAGCCTGGCAGATAGCGAGGCCTCTGAGTACAAATTATTCTGAAGTCTTCCAAGGCAAAACCCTGTCTCTGAAGGATGAAAGAGAAGACCTGTTGCACAGAAGGAAGTGTGGTTGTTGTCATGGACTCCTAGCCTTTCCTCTTGGTAACAGCAGGAGGGACTTTTCAGACTGTCCTCAGGAAGTGTTGTCTATGTGGTGGCAGGCACCTGAGAGTTGCTGATCAGTTCGGGAGTGGGATGCTGGCTTGCTGGGCAGAGCAGACATGAAAGGCTTTTTCTGATGCATCTTCATCAGTGATAGTACGGTAGCTCTCTAGAAGAGGCATGAATGTGTTTTTTTGGCCGAGTGCCTTCATTACAAACTCCACAGTGTGTGTGCAGACCTGCATTCTTCCACCTGGAGCTGGATAGGGGAACTGCCTGGACTCCTGCACAGCTTTTGGAGCTGCGCTGCCAGTGTGCTGGGACTGCCTGTAGCAGAAGATAGGAGTGATGCCCACTCCTCCCCTTCCCCACCTCTGGGTTCATCTGCTCCTGCCTCAGACTTGCATTTATCCATGGTGCTGCGTTGTGCGTGGGCACGGTGTGCTGCTCTGATAACCAGGCTGTGTAGCGTGATGTTGAGGGATGACCTGTCACTGCGGTGACACTAGGGGCAAGGCCAGTGAGCCAGCAGAGTGTTTGTACAGCTGAAATCCCTCTAGCAGACTTCTCGTGCAGTGACTGCCTGTGGGACTGCTGTTAGAGGGCATCTTGGACCCTCTGCGGTGCACTTGACAGGTTGTCTCTTTAAAATGATAGGGTAATTTGGGTTGTAAGGGACCTCTTGAGGTTATCTAGTCCAGTCTCCTGCTCAAAGCAGGATAGAAAAGCTGCTAGAGAGTGGCAAAAATAACACAGCCCAAGGAGGGGCTGAAGAAACTGACTCCTGGGCTGCTTCAGTGTTCCCCGTTTAAATGGGCACCTCCACTGAGCTGGCTCCAAAATGATCTGCTTCCAAAAGGTGCCCTGGTCCTTGAGCTGTCACCGTGCAGATGCTGCGCAGTGCCACTGCGGGGCTGAATTATCAGCCTCCTGGAGGGTGCGGGCTGAGGGCAGGGGCACTGGGCAGGGCATCCATCTCCAGCCAGTGCTGCATCTTCCATCTCAGCACTTGGTATCCACATCTCCAGGCTTGCTCGCCTTGTGTGTGGTCCCTTAGGCGCTGGCAAAACAGCTGAATCACAGGTGATGTCTGTGCTACTGCCAGCTTGGAGGCTGCTCTCAGACACAGCAGCAGTCACCATCCGTTTGAGACAGCTGCAGAGAAATGCCCAGCTTCCCTCCTTGCCCCTCTGGCTTGTTTTCTCTCTGAGAATGCAGAGGGAAAGAAGGATGAAACAAATCCCTGAAGCTCTGATGCTGTACCTGAGGCATGCAGACCTCTGGAAAGTAACTGGGAATCTGCAGGCATCACTGGTGATGCTGGGTGTGCCAATCTAGTGATATGTGGCTTTATGCCAGCTGAACGCTTGCATGAGGCTTGCATGCTATTTTTCAAGTAAGATTGCATTTGGGACTAAAGCTTGTCTCTATATTTTTACGTTTTTCCTTCACTGCAGCTTGCTGTCTTGCCCAAAGGGGTATGGCCAGCAGCCTGCTCCCCTCAGTCCCTCTCTAAAGAACATACCTTCTAAAGGTGGTATCCTGATGGACTCAACACCCCAGGAACTGTGATGCAGCTGAGTGGTGAAAATGAGTCAGTCTCATCCTTGTTAGCATGTAAAGTAACACATGCTGCAGAGTTTGCACCCTGGATGTTGCAGCAGATAATTGAGAGGAGTTTGGTACTTAAATATAGAAGTGTTTGTTCTTGAGGTTTGCAAAGCTGAAGCTTGTTGTGCAGAATTTGACCTGAATATGTTGGCTTTTAAATATCTCTGGGACTGATACATGTTAAACCCTGCTGTATTTCAATGTTCTGATCTTTTTAAAGACAAACGCAGTTGTGGCAGTCTGCTTAGTGAATGCGATTACCTGTGCACTTCTAATTCTGAGATGTTTTAGCTGTCTTTACTGATTTTTATATTTACCTTGGGCACCTGTTTTCCCTTCCCAGAAACATAATAGTAAATTCCCTGCCTCAAGAAGCAGTGAGGCTTGTTGTCAGCCAGGTCCCACTCTCTCAGCACAGGAGGAGGAGGAGGACCGGTGCTTTCAAACACTAATGCAATAAGCTGCTCCGTGTTCCTAGTTCTGCTGCTGCTTCCATTTTTCAGGGCACGCTGGGAAAGTGACTTACCATGTTGGTGCCAGAACCAAGAATAGACCTTAGGTGTCCTGACTCTAATTCTGTGGTTCAGCTGTGGGATCGTGCTGCCTTTTTTTTATTCCCCTGCCCCCTTCTTAGCAAACCAGAAATAGCTGCCTGAATAGCCTCAGTTCTTCTTTGCCCCAAATGAGGAGTCTGCCAGGGCAGAGGTTCCTCTTTAGTAGTTCAGGAACAAAAAGGCTTGTGCTGTAGTTCTTATTCAGTTGGTGGTTACTGCTGGTTTGATCACATCTGCAGTTCTGGGAGTTGCTTTTCTTGAACACTGGCAGTTGGTTCAGGATGATGGAGGCTTCTGTTGTGATGTACAGCTATGGGGAGTGTTGCATGCATCTGACTTTAGGTGGCTTTTCTCATAATAGCAGTGACTTTTCTCCAATGGAGTAATGGGAGTATAATCAAATTGAGAGGATTTGAGATGGACAAGATCTATGGAGTCATCCAAGGATGGGGAGGGCCTAAGGAGGAGATCCCTTCCTCTCTGGGCCCTGTCCCATGTCTGCTCCAGTTCAGAGGAATACATTTTTGTGCTGCTTCCCTTACTGCAGCTTTTCCCTGTTTCTTTGGGCACCTGTAAGAGCCTGGCTGTTCCTTATAAGGAACTTATAGCTCCCTGTTAAGGAGTGAATAGAGGTGGGAGGGAGATCCAATGTCTGCCTTCCCTGTGCCAAGCAAAGCCTGTTCCTGTACTGTGTGCTGCAGCCCCACAACTGTCATTGGGGCTTCTGCTGGGCTGGGTTCAGCTGGTGCTCCCCGTGCTGTGCCTGCAGGCGTGCTGGCTCCTCGCAGGCAGTGTGAGGTCCCATGGCTGCAGGTGTGAAGTGCTAAAACTTCACTTAAGATTAGTCTGGAGTATTGATCACCCCTTCCTCTGCGGTGGGCGGGTTGTGTTTTTAAGCAGCTTGGTGCTTGTGTGTGGTGGAGGGGGGAAACTCACTGTGGCAGCCTGTCTGGCTATGTTGTAACTACAGAGACATTAACTGTAGCTGTAGGAGGTGGTTAAGGTGCCCGTTTGCCTTTCAGACATGCAAATGTTTCTCTTGCCATGAAGTTGCTTAGTGTCTGTAGGAGGTGCCGCTTTTTGGCTGACTAAAATGTTCAGCCTGCTCCCACCCCACCAGGGTAGAGTCTGGCTAGGCGGTAAAAACTGCAGACGAGCTGTTTTTCTGGAACTGCAGCAGGCTATTGTTTGGGACATCAGCCTTTTTTTCTTTACAAGCTTATTTGACAAATGACAAAAGAAACTGCACTGTGTTCAGTCTCCAGGGCCTCGGTCACGCTGCTTTCCTCCTTTGCCACCCTGCCCCAAATGTGCGTACAGCTCTGCAGCCTCTGGGTATGGCAGGTGTCTCCCAGTGGAAGCAGGAGCATGGTGGCACTGAAACCTGTCTCTTCTGACTGGCTTATCTCGGTAAGAGCTTTCCTATTGGTCTCTTCACCCCTGCTTTTGCAAGGAGATCAGGGCAGAAGGGCAGGCTTCCAGTATAAGTAGTAGTTGGTGGATGAAGGGGAGGTCTTGACAATCTGCCAGTTCTTCTGTGCTGAGTAATCTCCCAGCAGTCAAACTTTGGTACCTCCTCTCAGAAGATTGAAATGTCCCTCTATCTAACCTTGCTGGTGATGCCAGCCAGCAAAAGTGACCCTCTGAAGGCCTCAGCATCGTAGACCTGTTCAGAAAAGTCCTGGTCCCTTCTTAAATAGGCTTTTTTTGAGCCCTGCAGTGAGCTTTTAAAGGCTGGAACACGTCTTTAGAGTGTGACTTCAAAAAAACGCATGCATGTGCTCATCTAACACTTGGTGCCACTGCCAAATGCAGTGTGGAACTGCCTGCGCATTAAGCATGCAGGTGCCAGACATTACTGGTAGTAGAAGAATCTGGGGCCTGGCATGTTGTTCTGCTCAGCAGGATTTCCTTGTGGGCACACACATGGTTACGTGTGCCTTCAGGCTCATGAAGAGGCTGTGGTGTGTGTCCCCCTAGGGCAAATGGTGTTCTCCTCTATGGGGAAGCTTCTGCTGATGTTCTTGGTGTGGGGAAAGGGCTTGAGTGGAAGGACCTGGACAGTTGTACGGTGAGGGGGTTTGGTTTTTGTTTTTGTTTTTTTTTTTTCTCTGGGCAGGACTTGATTTCCAGGTAACTTGACTAAAACTTGACACAGCAAGGAGTGAAGAGCATCAGCACCGCTCTGGTCATGTGCTGTTGGCTGCTTCTGCTGGGTGGTCTCTTGCAGACCCAAGCTAAAGCAGAATTACTTGTACAGAGGACAGCTTAACAGTAGCAGAGCTTTTTGTCAACTCTAGCTGTCAGAAATAAATTCAGTGGATGCTCTGTGTGTAGTGTTCTGCTTATCTTAAGGTCTTATTCAAGGCATTAAAGCATCATTTGTCATCAGCATAGTGGTAAGGTGGTTTATTTACCCAGAGCCCTTCCCTGAGCTGCCAGCACTGGTAAGCCCAGCTCCTTAGGGCTCATCTTTACACCCATCTCTTATAAAATGGGCTTGGTCAAAGCTACCAGGAAGGTCTAATTCTTAAATGGCTGTAAATTGTAGTATGAAGGGAAGAAAGTACTTCAAGGTTCCAAGCAGGTGCTGGAAATCTTAAATTGCGAGTCTAACTGGCACATGGAAAAATAAAAGCTGTTCTGAGGCTGGTTGGGCTGGGCATTGGGCATCTTGCTGTTGGGGCACCTTTCCCAAGGTGCGTGTTGTGAATCACAGCTTGTGCTGATGGAGTCATCTGTCTGGGGCTCGGTAGGTTCACATTAAATGTAGTAGCTCAGTAGCTGGTAACCGGATTTAGAAGGTGATTTGGCGTCTACAGGACAGAGCTGGCATGAAGAGTTAAAACTAGTCACTCTCTTGGGTGCGATGGGTCCAAGATGCTTGTGTGTGCTCCACCCGGTATCTTTATGGGCTCCAGGATGATGCGGGAATTAAGAAGGATATATTGCAGCAGCATTGTCCTGATAGTTGAGCTTTCCCTAGTAAATGCTAAGGAGGAGGAGTGGTTTGTAAAATGCTTGTTCTCTAGAGAGAGAAAGGAGTGCCTGCGATCTGGAAGAGTGCCATGCTGGTATCGAGACTGCTCCACAGAGCTCTTAAATCTGTCAGTGTTTGGCTGACATGCTCAAAGATGGAGCACGCTGGCTCCAAATCCAGTCATTAAAGCTGCAGCAGTGAGTCAAAAGTCAGAGCTGAGTTTCTATTAAAAGCTACCTTTTTTGCTGTCCCCTGCAAAGGAGCGTTGGCATGTGCCTCTCTTGCAGGTCCGAGCGGAGGCTTGAAAAGTTCCAGAAGCTCTCTGCAAACTGCCACGCTCTGGACAGCAGGGCAGCTGTGTATGAGCAGATGAATGGGAATTGCATTGACCCTTCAGTTAAAATTTCCCCCATAGATGTGTAAAATACTTAGTTGTTTGCACTTAGGGTTTTTTTCATAGTCTGAGTAGTTACCTGATGCTTGCTGCTTCACTTTGGGATCTTCAGGGATGTTCTTGACACCAGAAACTGCTGATGCATCTTGCATGTGCATTGGAAATGCTTTTTCTCTTCTGCAACCTGTCTTCTTGGAGGGGAGACAAGGCTAACTTCCCTGGAGTAACTGTGGTTTTATTGAGCGTCCCCAATGATGTGAGAGCTTTTTTTTAGGTGGGCAGTCTTTGTCAGGCTCTTGTGCCCCATCTCCCAGGAGGGGGTTTAGTGGGTTAGGGCAGGGAGTTAGAGCAGGATGCCTTTGGGTTGGGGCAGTGAGAAATAAGATCTGATCTCGTATGCTGATGTTTCCTAGGCTACCTGCAAAGGCTGGCTTCAGGGGACACAACCTGATCGCTAGGCAAGTGCGGAGAAGGAAAGGACAAGTGTGGCTTGCAGCTTTTCCTTCCAATGTCCCTGTGAGTGGCTGTAGGTACCAAGTGAAGCTGAATCAGACCCACTGGGGTGATGTGAGCTCTTCCATGAGCTCAGTGAAGCCTGGCGAGTGTGTAACCAGGCACTGCCTGTGCAGACCTGTCAAAGCTTCTGGAGTGGATGAAATCCATCTGCATTAACAGCAGGATGTCAGCACTTCCAGGACAAGAGGTTAGGAGTGGGTCAGTCATAGCCAGCAGGATTTTGCTTGGTGGTAGGTGCTGAAACTCAGATGCCCAGACAGTAGATCTCTTGAAAGGCTGGTAATCCTGCTACTCGAATGCACTCATACTGGCCTTACTGGTTTTCTAGCTGTGGTGAGAGCTAAGCAGTCCTGGGAGCAAATGTGTAAGCAGTGGCTGTAGCAAGCCAGAGATGAGGATGAAATAAATGGGGCAGAGCAGTTGGGTTCTGTAACACCTTTGGGAGATCCCGATGAGCTCCTGGACCCTTGCTGGTGCATCCCAAATGGAGTTCTGGTCCCCCCCATCTCTGATAACCGGGAGTTGAGGTGTGGGATGGCATTGCCTGGTAGCAATCCTTGTGGCATTTGCTGTTCCAGGTCTCTAGGAACACTGCGCACATGGGGTCAGTGCAGGGCTGCTTGCTGCCCGGCATTATAAACCCACCGTGCTTGATGGCTGAGGAGGAGGAGGACATCAGTGCCGGAGTGTTTGGTGGTGGTGAGGCTTGGGCCATGGGATCAGCTGCTTTGCTTTGACTCTTGTACTGTTTAGTGACTAATCAGATTTTTGAGCCTGTTTAACAAATTCAGCTGTCTCCCTTGAACAATACACTGGCTGTATTTTTAAACGCATCACGTGGCTTCAGAGAAGTCGGCAAACCAGCGTAGTGCGGCTTGCCTGGGCTGGGAGATGCTCTGCCCTGCTCTGTGCTGTGACTAGGAGGGAGCAGTCTCCTCCCCGCCTCAAGCTGTCTGCGGCAGCTCTCCCTCGCTACCCACCACCGCTGGTGGGGCTGCTGCTGCTCCTTGAGCTCTGCCCAGGGTAAGTACCGTCTGGGTCTGCGAGGTTTTGCTGTGGCTGTGGGGCTGGGCGTAAGCACAGGTGCTGCTGGGGAAAGCCAAGCAGATATTCAGGGGGCAGGAGGTCCCTTTCCAAGTGTGGTCAGAAGTGAGCTCAGTCCTGTGCCACAGCCAAAATGGATCTGCACCTCTGTTGGGGAAACTCACAGGCTCAGTGAATGTGGGGAGATGCTGTGACTGTCGCTGACAGCTCCTGCAGACCAGATCTGCCTTGGGTTGAGGTAGATGCTTCAAGTGAAAGACCCACTTGTACCTGTCTGGGTGTTTTGTTGGTGTTTCGAGTTATCTCACTCTAGTGTGAGACTAGAGATGCCAGCTCCCTGGCAGGTATCCTGTGAGTCATGCTGCTTAGGACAGGTATATCCCAGCACCTTGGTTCAGCCACGCTTGGCAGCTTTCTCTGGTGCTGGCACCGAGTGGGTACTGATGTTTGACCATAGTGCTACCACTTCATTCTGGTAGCATTTTTCTACTCACCTGGTTTGGGCAGCATTTTGGACTGTTAATCCTCTTCGGTACAAGAGCTACCTGAAAATCTGGGTTAAAAACCTTGTGGTCCTAGCTGGCTGAGATCATGTGGGGCTGGAGGATATCAAGTGGATCCCAAACTTGCTTTGCTGAGAACTGAAAGCTTCAGGGCAAGCTGCCTTGTTTTGCAGTCTCTGAATAATTAAAACCATTTCTGAATGCTTTGCTCTTTTCGTTTAGTTTGGGGACACATTCAGCTTGCTGAGACTCGCTCCTTTTGAATAGAGCTGGCTGGTGTTGTGTCCCCATGGGATCCTGTGTGGCCGAGCCTGCCCTGTGTTCCCCTTCTTTCTGGGTGGCAGCTGGCCCCACGCTGCTGACCCATGGAGCTGGATGGGACTTTCACTACTCCCCGGTGGCCTGGTGCTCTGCTCAAGGGGGGAGGGCGGCTCCGTAGGGAGGAACTTGCCTGCCTCGATTCTCCTCAGTGGGAGGAGAACCTGCTGCTGTGCAAGGGAAGCAGTCTGGCGCATACTTGCCTGTCGGCTCTCGGGCAGAGGCCTGACCAGACAGGCTTGTTGTGAACACGTACTGGGGACGGTGCTCACCGCTGACTGTGAAGCGTCTCCTTTGTCAGCCAGCCAGACTGGCACATAGCTGGGTGCCTGTAGCCAGCTCCTGTCAGGGCTGACGTGCGCAGTGTCCCACCTCTGAGCCTGCGGATGCCTGCTCATGGGCCAGGCCTTGCTCTTCTCAGCCTAGCTATCGGTGTGTGCACAAAGCTGCCTGTGGGCCCAGTCTGTGCCCCGCATCACTAAGACTGCACGGGTACCTGCCCCCCCGGGTTCCAGCTTTGTCCAACGCAAGCAGCCAGAAATAGCAGCATACAGGCATGAACCTGTCTGGAGCATCTCAGGTCCATAACTGAGACCTGGAGTCTCTGATTCTGCTCCCAGATGAAGTGGGATCTCCTGGCTGATCTCCGCCTTGGGAGAGTGACCCACCCTTGTGTTTGGCAGCTACACCAGGCTGCTGCTAGCTCCAGCTGTGCAGCACTGCGCTGCAACTGAGAGCAAACAGCAGCATGCAGCCTTTCTGGAGTGGCGCAGAGGTTGGTGCCTGCCAGATGTGCCACCTCCTGGATGAGCCATAGGTGGGCTGATGGGAGCCCAGTACCCTCCTGGGCCTCTGCCACAAGAGCCAAGAGGGAAAGAGGTGCATCGTGCTGCAGCACTGACAGGCTCTTTCTCTGTTGCAGTTCTCGGCATGCTGAATAACCCTCTTGGGAGCGTCCTGGGGAAGCCCCCGCTGGGTTTCCTGCCTCTAGACCCCATTGGTTCAGACCTGTCAGAAAAGTTTTCCACGCCGACACTGAGGAGCTCCCGCCTGGATTCCCGTTCCCTCCTGGACTCTCGCTCCAGCAGCCCCTCGGACTCAGACACCAGTGGGTTCAGCTCTGGTTCCGACCACCTCTCAGACTTGATTGTAAGTTTGGGTCCTGCATGTGCTGTGCGGTTCCTGGTGTCTTGCTGCATTTCAGGGGAGCACGGGAGAGCTGTGAGGGGCTGCAAGCTATAGCCCAGGAAGGGAAGGGAGTGCTGGAGGGATCCCCATGCTGACACAGAGAGGTTCTACAGACCAGGGTTTGGAAGAAGGGCTGCTTGTGCAGTCCTCCTTCAGCACAGACTAGCACTGTCCTTATATTTATTTTTTTCTAGATAATGTTTTGGCCTTTTGGCTTTGTGCTTGCAGCCCTAATGGGTTAATGGGTCAGACCCAGAGGGGTCTGAGTCCTTGAGCTGGTGTATGGCAGGAGGGTGTCTGTGCCCTGATCCCAACAGGGAGGTGGTTGATCAGCACAGCTGCCTCCAGGCTCCAGTCTGGGCTTCTGAGGAGCTCCTGTCTGCCTTTCATTGCCCTTCCCATTTGCTGACTGCACTTCTCCATCTCAGGGCTGTTTCTTCTAGAGCAAACTGGGTCTAGCCTGCTCCTGTTCCCTAAAGCATAGCTAAATTTGGAAGCCAGCAAGCGAGGCGAGTGTCTATCTCGCTGACCCAGTCTGTGCTGCTGGGTCTGTGTCGCAGTGTGAGCGGCAGCTCTGGGTGCCAGCAGGGCAGCCTGGCTCCAGCCACCTCTGTGGGTGCTGCATGGCTCCTCTGCAGGACCTGAGGCTAAAGCCAAGGCTGAGCTGCTCCTAGCTCTGCCATGGCCTTGACCCCAATTTTGGGGTGGGTGTGAAGGACACAGTTGGCTTGATGTAGAGTTGATTCTCCTGTGATCCATCCTGGAGAATTGGATGGTGCTGTAACTGGCTGCAGCCCCCTGGGCTCTGATGATGGCAGGTGGTGTGAGGCGGCAGGGTTTTGTGCTGGCCTTGTTCATGAAGGTCAGGTCTTCCCCAGCATGGCCTCAGTGTGGGCAGCTGAGCCGCAGCAGCACACGGCTGGATCTGCAGAGTGGCTGGCACTCGATAAGCTGCGCAGTGTCTCGCATCCCTGCTGTTCTATTAATCCATGCTTTTACTCCTTCCACCCTGGGAGAGGCATGTTAAACCTGTGAGCGGTTGGGTCTGCGGCCAGCCAAGCCCACACCCTGGTCAGGCAGGCTGGGAGCTGGTCTGCGGAGGGCAAGAGCCACCTCTCTGCCTGCAGAGCTCCTGGGTGCTGCTGTCAAGCCCTGCCTGCTGTAGGCAGGGCCTGAAGCAAAACATGAGGGTGGTTGGTATTCCCTGGGGGTGGCAGCTGTCCTTGGGGCTGTGCAGGCAGATGGTTGCTGTTGGTTTTGTGGTCTGCTGTCCTGCTTAATGCTACCCGCTGCTGCTAACTTGGCTTGGGTTCAGAGGGAAATGGCTGTAGGGGCAGACCTTTTCCAGGGAAACAGTGATCCCATCAGGCTGCTGGGACAGGTGAGGTGACTGCTTTCCTGCCTCTGCCAGACCTCGGAGGGTCTCAGAGAACAGGAGATCACTGAGAACACCACCTCCTGCTGTGGGTGAGGCAGGGCCCCAGGGTGATGCATGACCTTCAAGTATTATGTGCTCCTACTCGGAAGTTGGGTTTTAATGTGGACTTTTCTCTTGCAGTCAAGCCTTCGCATCTCCCCACCTCTGCCCTTCCTGCCCCTCAGTGGGGTGTCAAGAGACTCCCTAAAGATGGGAGTGGGGTCCCGGCTGGATCAAGATCAAGCTGCCCTGGCTGCAGTGACTTCCTCCTCAGCCAGTGCATCAAAAAGATGGCCTGGAGCATCTGCATGGCCTTCCTGGGATCTCCTGGACTCTCCAGAAGACCCCTTCAGTATTGAAAGAGAAGCCAGGCTTCATAGGCAAGCAGCAGGTAAGTTGGATGGTGGGTCTCCACAGGCTTCAGTGTGCTGTGACGGTCCTGTGCTGCTGGGAGGGAATGGAGGTGGCTTCTGTGCAGATTATGTGGCTGGACATGAGTTTGCAGCAGATCAGACCTTTCTCCATGCACAAGCCTGACTCTGGGTCTACCTGCTGGCAGAAAACCAGGCAGGATGTACGGGCCACTACCTGTTGCTGCTGCAGCTCTGCTGAACCTGTAGTTGTGGAATATGGGGATTTGCTTGGAGACCTGTGGGAGAGTGGGAAGTGAATGGTCCTGTACTAAGTGTTGCTTGTGCTTGTCCCAGCTATGAATGAAGCAACCTGCACCTGGAGTGGGCAGCTGCCTCCCCGACACTACAAGAACCCCATCTACTCCTGCAAAGTGTTCCTGGGAGGAGTCCCGTGGGACATTACGGAAGGTGAGCAGCCCTGGGCCGGGCACTGAGGCCTTGGATTTTGACATCAGGAAGGTGTAGGGTGAAGCTCTTTAGGGGGACGCTGACTTCTTTCCTTCTGTCTGTAGCTGGACTTATCAACACCTTCCGTGCTTTTGGCTCACTGAGTGTGGAGTGGCCTGGTAAGGATGGCAAACACCCACGCTGCCCTCCCAAAGGTAATATGCCTAAAGGTAATAGCGACACGGTAGGGTTACTCTTTTCCCATGCTATGTTACAGCACGGATGCTGGGATGGTACGGCTGCATGCTGGTGACTGGATGGTACAGAGCACCCTAGGGTAAATCTCCCACTCTCGCATGGGTCAGCACCAGGGTTGCAGAGCACTGTCACCTTGAACCTAGTGTCCCCCCTTGCCCCCTAGCAGGGCTGGACAGGAGCATGGGCTGGGGGAAAGCCTCTCTGGTGCTTCAGGAGCCTCACATGGGGCTGTCTTGCTCTGGACGATAGCCGCTAGTCCCCACTGACAGCACAAGCACTCAAATCGGGCACACTCTTGGTGTAAAGCGCACACAGTGAATCCAAGTGTGTGTCTGCAGCAAGCTGGTAGTTGTGGGTACTGGTGAGCCCAGGAGCCCCTGCAGCATAATCCTGGCTCAGGCAGCTGGGCTGATGTGTTGTGTAAGCAGTAATGCATTATGGGGCAAGGAGTGACTAGTTTGTAGGTTTGATGGTGCCTAATGGCCTCATTCAGTGACCAGAGCACTGCGAGGTACAGTGTGCTGGCACTGATGGAATGGACTTTAAAGCCCTGAACTTCTATTTCTGGGCCAAAACATCTTAAATGTGAAGCAAAGTCTGTTTTCCTGCAGGCCACGCTGTGACCAGGCTGGTGGGTGTCCACTTGTCATGTCTAGATGTGGCTTTGGGCGTGGGTAAACCTGTCCCTGATGGCTGGGCAGCCTTGTGCTGTGCTGGGGCTCTCTCCCAGCTTGGCCAGCCTCTGTGTGTCACGGGTGGATCTCATATGTAGAGTTGCTTTGGGCAAGTGCTGCAAATCTCTGCCCTCCCCTAGAAAGGGTTGAGGACAGCAAAGGAGATGCAGTGCAGATACTTTGGGTGGCATCTGAGAGTGATTTTGAAGGTGTCTGCAAACTGGGATGATCTGGTTTTCCTCTGCTACAGTTCTAATAACTGTTTCTTTCCTTTCCCCTCTAAAGGATATGTCTACCTGGTGTTTGAGTCGGAGAAATCTGTGCGTGCTCTGCTCCAGGCATGCTCCCAGAACCTGCTGAGCCCTGATGGGCTCAGTGAATACTACTTCAAGATGTCCAGCCGCAGGATGCGCTGCAAAGAGGTGAGCAGACCCCGGAGAGCCCTGCAGCTGACAGCAGGGGGTGCTGGTGAGATCTTCGGAGACAGGGGGGTGCACAGAGTCACTCTGCTCCAGGGCTGAAGCAGAGCAGAAGTCAAACTGGCTCTTGGCCATCTTTAGTTGGTGTATTCCTGTGGTAGGGCTGGACGCAAGCAAGAAGGGAAGTGTCAGATTGGTGTTTGTCCCCTTCACAATAGCTTGTGTCGGGAATTGTGACCTGGAGCTCCTGGATCTGTGGGAGACCCTGACCTCATGAAGCCAAGCAGCTTAGGTTACCTGGAAAAGTAGTGCAGGAACAGGGGTTTTACTGCTGGCTGCTTCATTCAGCATCACGCCTTTGCTTGCGGAGACAGACTTCGATCACTTCGGTGCTTTATTAGATCTTGTCTGCTTGCAGAATGAATGGATTTCATGCTTAACACAGGTGAATGCTTTGGATCTGCAGCTGTAATTGCAGCTGCTCCCCAGCACAGCCTTGGCTGGCTGATCTGTGTGCTCTGGAGCTGGGGGTGCTGAGGCTGTCAGAGGCTCCGGTTGGCCTTCCAGTAAAGGAGGGGACCTTAGCTATAGGTGGGGTACAACTGTGTGAGTTTGGAGTTCAAGAATTGAGAAGTGGCTCTTATCTAGACAGGTACAAACTAATTGCACTCCAGACAGCTCTCCTGGTGCCTGGCTTTTGGCAGCACTTCCATGCTTGGTGATTGAGCTCTGGCAGAAGTTTCTCCTCTTCGGAGCCCTATATCAGCTGTCTATCAGATGGAAGCTCCTGTCGAAATTGGCAGCGGGTGGGTTGTTTCATTGATCTCCTCCAACTACAGGCTTCTGTGCAGGAGGCATCTGACTGGGCTGTAAATGTAGGTGCAGGCAGTAGGTAAAATCCACTCACTCATGCATGGATTGCTTCCTCGTTGCCAGCCCTGAGGGACCAGTGTTTTGGATTCCAGTTTGGCTGGAAGCAGAATGCTGTGGCGGTTGGTTTTGTTCCCTTCAACAGCCCTGTGGGCTCTCCTGAGGAGCAAGGCTGGAGCTCCAGAGCTGTAGTGCCCCGGGCATGGACCCTGAGTAGCAATAACAAAGTGACACCTGCAGGCTGGGTGTAAAACCCGAGGATCTGGGATGGCTTCTGATGCCAGCTGAGGGCACTGTGGAGCAGCACAGCCTGTGGCTTTGCAGGCCCTTGGCCGACCCGACCTGCTTGTGTGTGGTTCCAGGTGCAGGTGATCCCATGGGTTCTGGCAGACAGCAACTTTGTGCGCAGTCCGTCGCAGCGGCTTGATCCCAGCAAGACGGTGTTCGTGGGGGCTCTGCATGGGATGCTGAATGCGGAGGCCCTGGCAGCCGTCATGTGTGACCTGTTTGGAGGGGTGGTCTACGCTGGCATCGACACGGACAAGCACAAGTATCCCATTGGTAAGTGTCACTCACAGGATGCTCTGTGGAGGCTGCAGCAGTGCCCCTGGCTTGGTCCCTCAGTGGGGGAGACTGTCCAGGGCATGTTGGGCAGGGCTGGCAGAGCTGACATGCCTGGGAACTGGAAGGTCCTAGATCATTACAGAGCAGCTCAAGGTTTTAAATATCTCTTTAGGCGTTGCTAAAGGGTTTTCTGCCCTTGTTCAGTGCTGTTGATGGTCACTAGATGCTGTTTTAGCTGCTCTTCCATCCCCAGAGTGGAGATGGCTGTGGATTTTACCCCAGCTCTTGCTGCCTGTCAGGTCAAACTCAGGCCCACTGGATGCTGGAGAGGTGCCAGCTGCTGGGTAGCAGAAACAGGGCAAGGTTATGGCTGACTCAGCACTTGTGGGCAGCATCCTGTCCCCACTCTCCTCTTTGGTTCTCCTTCAGGGTGCTACTTGGGCTTGTAAGGCAGCTGGTAACACAGGTGGAGAGGCTTCCCAGAGCCTCCTGACTGGGTCTGCTGCGGGGTGGCATGCCTGCCTCTGCTCAGGGCATCAACCTGCCTAGGGTCAGAGGTGCTGGGGATGAGAGTGACTCTTGGACAGCACTCCCCTCCTCTGATGGGGCTGAAACCAGAGACTGCTGCAGGCAGCAGGGAGGCTCAGCTGCCTCCTCTGCTCTCATGAGGAGGGCTGCTGCCCCAACCCATTACCCTTGGGTCAGATAGACCCACTGCATTCTTGCAGGTGGAGAGTATGAAGCTTCTGAGATCCCACCTCCCAGACAAGGCTGTGTGTTTGGGAGGGACAGGTCATGAGGGCAGCCCTCTCCCCATGCCCTGCTGAGATGGCCTCACAAATGGGAGTTGACCACTTGCCACTCATGTCACCACAGTGTTCCCTGTACCTTTGTGGTGGCCTTATGGGGCAGGGGACAGCACTGAGGTCACTGGTCTGTATGGAGGAACCCTACTGCTGAGCATGAGGTACAGCTTTCCAGGCTTGAGCTGCAGCAAGTCACATACTTAAGAAGGGACCATGAATTTCCTCTGTGTTGCCAGGCAGGAATAATGTCAGAGCTAGTGCAGAGCTGTCTACTGCTTGTCACTGTCCTTGGACAGCTTTCAGGCTGTTCTGGTCAAGGCTTGGTGCCCAAGGCCTGGGTTTAGGACGTGCTTGTGTTACTGAAGTGGCTTTTGAGGGGGACAGTCCCAAAGGGTTAGGAATGGAGGTATGAGACTTTAAGCACAGATGAAGTCTTGCACACCGCCCCGTGCTGGCACTGTGAGGTCCTAGAGCATGACCTTAACACCTCCTGTGGCTTCATGCAGAGCCTGGCTTGCTCTGGCTCCCAACAGGAGACTGGCATTTCCACACTTGAAGTTGTCTTAGAGTTACAGTAACATGAACCCAATAATTAAACTATACCCTAATCTTGTTTCGTGTTGATTGGAGCATCTCCTGGGCTGAGATGCTGCCCCAGGCTTGCTTGACCGCTGCCCCTGGCTTGGCAGAAGGCTCCTGAAGGGAAGGCCACTATATGTAACCTGCGGAATCATCTTGAGTGGAGGGTGATCCTGCTGGCGGCAGGGAGTGTGAGAAATCGGTGTCTGACCACAGTTATGAGGAGCTGCCTTTGAGACCAGCCAATCATCAGAGAAAGCCATTGCCCAGATGGTTTTTGGGGGGGTCCCACTAGGGGGTGGAATTGACCCTTTTGGAAGAGGAAGGATTCCCCCTGTGTGTGGCTGCAATCCCAGTAGACAGCGTAACCCTGAACCAGATCCGGGCCCTCCAGCCTGTGCCTGTGTGATGCTACAGGAGAGGAGTTACAAGGGTTCTGGGTGATGCTTTGCAGTGTGGCTGTCAGTGGTGAGCTGAGCTTTGGCCATCTGCTGGTGCAGGACAGTCTTGTAGCAGCCAGAGCTCCCCTTACACAGAGGAGAGAAACCCGTAGGTAAACAAAGATACATTTTCCTGGAGCTTAACAAAACTTGGCTGGGAACGAGTGGTGCAGGAACGCTGCTGACTTGCAATAAAGCTGCAAAATGCAAGGCTCCGGGATGAGTGGGAGGCTCAAAATAAAAGCTGCTGAGCTGTCTCGGCACTGGCTTATTTCAGGTGCAGGTGTGGAGCCCGCTGCTGTGCTGCACTGCCCTCAGCAGTGCCCTGGCAGCCTCCTTCCCTCTGCCTGGCTGCTGCTGGCCCTCCTGGGGTCACTGCCACCTGCAAGCTTGTGTCTAAACCAGCCTGGAGGTGTCCGTGGAAAAGCCTTTCTGCTCTCTGCTGCCTGCTGTGCTTTTGGTACTGCCTGGGGAAGGAGGCAGGCAGAGCCACGGGCCTTGGATACCATCTCCTTGCAAAAGCTGCTTCCCTGCTAGGGGCTGAACTGCGCTGGGGGCTCGCTTGCAGCCTCCCTGGGTTCTGGCCGTAGGTGCCAGGTCAGTCTAACCCTTGTGGCCTGGCTTCTTCCAGGGTCTGGCCGTGTCACCTTTAACAACCAGCGCAGCTATCTGAAGGCAGTCACTGCTGCGTTTGTGGAAATCAAAACTACCAAGTTTACTAAAAAGGTGAGTGGAGCTGCTGGGGCAGCCTGAGGGGTTGAACTTGTGTGTGACGGGCGGTACTGCTGGGAGCACCATGGCCCACAGAGCCTGCTCCATATCCGTCTTTGCTCTGTACCCCTGTGGCAGCAGAGGGGGGTGGTGAACTGCTGCTCTGCCAGCTGTGAGGGGTGCTGGTGGTAGATTTGGAGTACCCAGGGCGGTGGGTCGGTGCCGGTGGGGCTGCCCGGGGAGTGGGCAGTTGCCCCCGGCACTGCTGTGTGCTCAATGCCTGCTTCTCCTGCAGGTTCAGATCGACCCCTACCTGGAGGACTCCTTGTGCCAAGTCTGCAGCACCCAGTCCGGCCCTTTCTTCTGCAGAGACCAGGTGAGGTTTTCTGCTGGTTCTGCTCAGCTCCTGGCTGCTGCACTGGGGGGAATTTGTCAAGGAGCAGCAGGATCTGTCTGCGGTACACTAGGGGGAATTCCTCGAGGAGCAGCAGGATCTGCCCGCAGCACTCGCTTTAGTATCTGGGGATGCCTGGTGTTCCTTGCCAAGTGGGGAGGATGAAGTGTTCCTGCAGGAGCCCCAGGTGGGCCCTTGTTTTGCAGGAGGTGCAGCCCTCCTGGGGGTGGGTGGTGGGGGTGGGTGCTCTGGTGCTCACCAGGAGGCAAAGGCAGCTTCCACCCTGCTGGGAGCTGGGGATGCTGGAGCTGTGCTGGTGCTGTGCCAGAGCACCAGGGCCCACTGTGGGCAGTGGGCTGGCCCAGAGGAGAGGCTGCTGCTCACCGGGCTGTGACAAGCTGGAGTGCCGTCACCCTGTCCTCGGTCCTGGGGCTGCCCGAAACGGAGGGGACTCTGGCCAACCTCCACTCGCTGCAAGCAAAGGAGATCGGCCAGGATCCAGTGGCTTCCTGCAGAGTCTGGATGGGGGATGAGCAGCAGCAGGCTTTGCTCCGCTGGGAGAGGTGGGAATGCAGCGAGCACTGGCAGAGCCCGGCTGCTGCCCCCACAGCCCCTGCCTGCAGCTGCCCCCAGGAGGCTGTTTCTAGACAGTACCCAGATCCTGGTATTTCAAACCTTTTTAAAAAGGGGCCATGCTGGAAGCTCGGCACAACGCATTCTCCGGCAGCATTGCTGGAATTCCCTCCCTCCGCTTCAAAGATCCACTGCGCTGGCGTGGGCTGTGAAAGTGGGGAGGGAGGGGATGCCACTTGGCCAGTGGGATGGTGTCCGTGTCCCTTGCCCCCACGGCATCACCTCTCTGCTCTCCCCACAGATCTGCTTTAAGTACTTCTGTCGCTCCTGCTGGCACTGGCAGCACTCCATGGAGGTCCTGCGTCACCACCGCCCGCTGATGCGCAACCAGAAGAACAAAGACTCCAGCTAAAGCAGCCGCCGAGGCTCTGGGAGCTGCCGCAGGCGCAGGAGAAAGTCCTTTTGTGAACCTGCCAAGTGGAGAGCGCACGAGCGTGCCTGCTGGTGCCAGACCCAGGCTGGGAACGCGCTTCCTGAGGACTAATGGGGAAAAAAAAACAACAAAAAAAATCTTACATTCACGTTTGCACTTGCTGGTCTTTTTTTTTTGTTTCTGCACTAATGCACAGTGAATTTTGTCGGGTTTTGTTTGGGGGTTTTTTGAGGGGGGGAGCGCCCCTCAAGCGATTCTGCAGTTCCCAGACTTTGGTTCCTAGTTTGCTGACAAGAAGCCAAAACAACAAAAGGGCCACGTGTTGAGAAGGTGTTGATGCAGATGCCTTCACCTAGGTTTTTTATTTATTAAAGGCGCTTTTTTACATTCCTTGCAATACTGATGGTAATAATGCAGGTCTCATTGGCTCCATTTTTTTGCAGTTGCCATACAGTGCCTTTCCATTCATTTAACCCCCATCTGAACGGCATAAACTGAATGTTCAGCTGGCGTTTTTTACTGTAACAACAAGGAGACTTTGCTCTTCATTTAAACCAAATCATATTTCATATTTTACGCTCAAGGATTTTTACCAGTTCCTTTTTACACTCTTAAAAACAGTTTTTAAGTCGTTTGAAATGAGAGATTTTTTCTTTCCTGGCAGCTTTTAACATTATTGCAATTTGTGTCTGGGAGCTGCTGGTGGAAAGTTGTAAATCGAGGGGTTTGCAACAGAACAGGATGGCTTTTTTTTTTTGGATTTGAAACTGGACCGGATAAATGATCTCTGAGCTGCTGTATATAGTTTTAAATAGTTTGTTGCACTTTTTTAAGTTGCACTTAAGGGGGGTTGATAAAGGTTTTTAATCACACGAAGTCACAGGACTTACTTTTCTTTTGTAACTAGCTAAAAAAGGGCTGCGTTTCGGTGGACGGATGAAGGTTCGTAGGAGCCCTTTCTCTTAGAGGGGACAAGTACTTTTCCTTTCCTTTGCGGAATGTGCGGAGTAACGGTGCAGTCGACTGAAATGCTGCTGCTGGGATTTGAGAACTTCAATTACTGTTGGTTTTTTTCTTTTTAACTTTCCCCTCTATTGGAAGCTGTGTGCCAAAGAACCAGTGTCATAATTTCTCCCTCTCTCTCTATTTTTTTTTTCCTGCTGAGCTGATGTTGCATTGTTGCATATCCCAGCTGCTCTTTGTGGGGTTTCGTGAAGCTGTGTGTGAAGTCTCTACCTCATTGTAGTATATGCAGGCAAGACTGTACTCTCCTACAGACGCGTGGAGTAAGCTGTGGTGTAGTTTTTGGCACATAATAAACACGTTGCAGCAAAAAAAAAAAATCCTCTTGTGCTCTTTGCTTGGGTGCCTTGTGTGAGATCTCTACAGCCTCGGGGGCTGTGGGGTCTTGTCTTTTGGTGAGATACAAGCTAGGAGAAGCTGAGGCTGGTGTGGTGGGGAATGTATGGATGCTGTAGGTGACTTGGCTTGGGGATGAGTTTTTAGGTACCAGTTACCAAAAGAGTTACCACCCTCAGTGGGTGCCTTTGGGACCCTTGGGCAGAAGCAGCCTGGCTCCAGCTGGAGCTCCCCAGCTCACAGCAGGGAGTTAATGAGGTTGAGATGTCCCACCTGCTTGGAGGGGTGACACCCAGCTGGGGTGGCTGGCAGGGTTGATGGGCTCCAGGGCTCCTCTCTGCAGGGGTGAGCAGGACTTGAGGTGTGGTGGGGCTGCCCACAGCAGCCACCCTTGGGTGCCCCATGGCCCTGGAGAGGGACTTTGGGCTCCTTCCTTGTGTCACCCTTCGCATCTCCTGCTGTGAGTAACTGCGGGCAGCTGGGGGGGCCACCCCTCATCTCTTTGGTCTGGGTGCTGGTCCTCTGGTGGTGAAGGCAAAGCAGGTGAGATCTTGCCAAGGAAGAAAAGGCAATCAAGGAAGACAAGTGTGGTGTAGCAGCCTGTGGATAGTGAAAAGACATAAGGAACCCAACTTGGGGAAAACTGCAGCATTTTTATAAGGATTCTCTTAAAACAGTGGCATTGCTGGTTGTTACAAAGTGATGGAAATAAAATCTGTCTGTCCTTTAGGTGAACCTGGCTCATTAGCATGTGAAAACCACTCACAGCTACTCACTGAGGCTTATGCAGAGCACTGATGGTAACTCTGACATAGGTGGAGGAGCTGAGGGGCAGTGCTGGGCCTTGTGCTGGCAAAGAAGGGCTGGCTGGGGAGGTGAAGGTCGGGGGTGGCCCTGTCTGCGGTGACTGTGAGGTGGTGGAGTTCAGGATCCTGGCTGTAAGTAGACTAGATGATCTCCAGACGTCCCTTCCAACCCCTGCCATTGGGTGATTCACTGAGTGAGCACGGGAAATGAGGAATGAGCTGTACCTTTGATTCAAAGGGAGAATACAAGCAGCCCATAGGAGCTTCTTGTGAAATAAGCAGCCAGTAATAAGTGTCATGTGCTAATTAGTTGATTTTTGTAAAATATAACTGCTTGCAGTGCCTAGGCCGAGGTGGGCGGGCTTTGTGGAGTTTCTGCCCAGCGCCCCTCCTTACACAGACCTGAAATAAACCAACATCTCGGCCCTGGCTGTGGGTGGGCTCTTTGCACCCCGCGTCTGGACCCCACCTTTGGACACACACACACTCCCTCATAGGTGGGATGAGTTTGTGGGAGCTCAACCGGCTCCTCCATTCATCACACAGCCGGATCCGGGATCAGCTGCTGCCACCTGCTTCCCCCAAAACTGTCTCTTGGGCTGAGCAGAGCGGTGCTGGACCACCTGTNTCTGCGGTGACTGTGAGGTGGTGGAGTTCAGGATCCTGGCTGTAAGTAGACTAGATGATCTCCAGAGGTCCCTTCCAACCCCTGCCATTGGGTGATTCACTGAGTGAGCACGGGAAATGAGGAATGAGCTGTACCTTTGATTCAAAGGGAGAATACAAGCAGCCCATAGGAGCTTCTTGTGAAATAAGCAGCCAGTAATAAGTGTCATGTGCTAATTAGTTGATTTTTGTAAAATATAACTGCTTGCAGTGCCTAGGCCGAGGTGGGCGGGCTTTGTGGAGTTTCTGCCCAGCGCCCCTCCTTACACAGACCTGAAATAAACCAACATCTCGGCCCTGGCTGTGGGTGGGCTCTTTGCACCCCGCGTCTGGACCCCACCTTTGGACACACACACACTCCCTCATAGGTGGGATGAGTTTGTGGGAGCTCAACCGGCTCCTCCATTCATCACACAGCCGGATCCGGGATCAGCTGCTGCCACCTGCTTCCCCCAAAACTGTCTCTTGGGCTGAGCAGAGCGGTGCTGGACCACCTGTATTTAGTAGCCCGGGGCCAGCGCTGGACGCGGCCCTGGGGCTCCCAGCCGGGCGCGGTGCCGGCGGGCGCTGGGAGCCGGGGGAGCCCGCGGAGCGTCTAGCCCCGCCCCCCGCGTCCGAGCCCCGCCCTTCCCGCCGCCGCAGGC
>VWZL01005842.1:1128675-1141390 GCA_013396915.1 Stercorarius parasiticus
CCCCTCCTGCTGGAAATAGCCCCAGGGAGCCGCCCTCGCTTGGCTCTGTTCTTGCTGCAGCACGCTGGGTCACCACGATCGGACCCCAGTGCTACATCCTTCTTTATATTCACCAAATATAGAGCCAAAAAGTCATTGAACGACCCACCTCTTTGTGGGCAAGTTCTCCTAGAGATTAGAGAGCTCCACTGGGAACTGTCAGGCACAGCACAACCAAACACCTACAGATAGGAAATACCAAGGAAAATCTTCCCTGTCTGCTACTAATGAACTCTTTCGTGGGTACGGATGCAGTCTTTTCAGCAGCCCAGCTGAAATCAAGTTAATCTGCCACCTATTGCACAAGGCCTTCAAAATCCACCCCATTATAGCACCCTGAGAAGGGGAACAGAGACACTGTGGATATGAATTAACAAGCTCTGGCTCCCGGACACAAACAGCAGGCAAATCTTGACGAGGAAGGCACACCATACCCCACTGGAACACCTGCGGCTCCTGCAAGGCGGAATGGGCCACTTTGCAAGCGTAGACATCGCCCTTCATGGGGGTGAACGGCACGTACACCAGGCGCTGGAAATGCCACTTGTCATTGAAGGACATGTCCGCGTACTGGACGTTGCTCATGGGCTCCCCATTCTTCAGAAGAGTGATCTCGATCTTGGGAGGGTGGAACCCACTCACGAAGCAGTTGAGGGTGTTCTCCTCTCCCACTACGGCACGTTTGCGGGAGTACACCTCCACCTTCGGCGCCTCTGGAGAGGGGGAGGGAAGGAAGGAGGTGGTGAGAAGCCTTGGGGAAGCCAACACCCATCCATCCATCCACCCATCCATCCATCCATTCACGGTAACCGGTGCCGGAACCCTCACGGCCCCTCCCGTCCCCGCGGGCACTCACCATCTGCCGCGACCAGGGCCACCAGCAACACCAGGACGGACACCTTCCCCGCCAGCGCCATGGCCACTCTGTTCCGCTCACCGCGCGGAGTGGCCCGCCCCGCTCGCCCGCCGCCTTTTATAGCCTCTGCCGCCCGCGGCCAATCGCCGTGCGGGACTGCCCAGCGCGTCATCAGTCTCCAGGCAGGGAGGGAGAGCAGAGGTTGTGCGAGCCCGCCCGTTTGCAGGCAGTCGCTTTCGGTTTCGCTTCAGGTCCGAGGCACCGCCCGGAGCCGGCCCAGCCCAGGGCCTTTCCCGACCGCGGCGGGATGGAGGCCTCAAAGGGGTGAGGCAACACAACCCCCGGCCACCGCTCCCCCAGGCCTGCAGCTGGACGCCTGCGGTCAGGAACCCCCGCCGGGAGCAGGTCATGGAGCAGCGGCTACAAGGTGCTCACCTGGCTCCTGCCCCCCACCAGAAGCAGGGTGAAAACCACTTTTCATGGAGGAGTTTGTAGCTAGAGCCAGTACTATGCCAACAGCCGATGCTGGCACAGCCTAGCCGCCTGCCTTCCTGAACCTTGGCTTGCTCTCTGGGCATCAGTGTGTCAGCCCAGCGGCTGTGGGGTGGATTGACTCTGCCCTTTGAGTGCAGCATGGACTCCCCAGCATCAAACACAGCAACACAAAGGTCAAAGAACCGGGTTCTCTGGTGCCTCCTCCAGAAAAGCTGCAAGAACTGTAGCCCAGACAGGCTGGGTATCCCTCTGGACAGCCCTGTGACACTGCTTAGAGGAGAGAAGTACTCTGAATATCTGTTGAGGAAACCAGCATTAAAAAAGGAAAATGAAACCGTATTAAAGAACACATAGATATTTTATACACTCAGGAGCTTGTCTGCTTGCAGTCCTACAGGTCATGTGCTGCTTATCTTCAGTCAGTGTTTCAGACTGGGAAGCAGATTGTCTTTCATCCAGCTGTGTAAGGATTAAAAATTTAAATAAAAAAAAAGGAAGGGAAAGAAAGTCACTGCTAGCAGGAAGAAAACAGCAGTACCATGGAGCTGCTCTAACACTGAGGTTCTCTAGGATTTGCCATCATAATACATCCCATTTAAAGACCCAACTTAAATCCATAAAGCGCGAATGGAGAATGTCCCTCACCCAAAGGCCACAGGTAAATCATCAGAGACCGAGCACAGGAAAAACATGCAAATGCTCATTACCGGTCCCCACCAGACTGGCTCTGAGCCGAGCTCCAGCTGAGTCTGCCAGCCACCCAGCTGCCCTTGAGTGCTTTCACAATGAGATAACGGGATGCAGCTGCAGCCAGAGCCTTATGGGACTCTCATGGGGATGAGGGCTGACCCCTATGTGGGTGTCGCAGCCCAGCCTGTGGGCCAGTGTAACCCTCCCTGGGCTAGCCTTCCCCTGGGCTTGGGGAGGATTAATTACACAAATGGCAGGATACAGATCCTTTCTCAGTGCCAACACCTGGGATCTGCCCCTCGGGACGGGAATCCCTGGACATGGCTCTGCTGTCCGCAGTGGCACCCGGTGGACTTTCCCCAAAAAGAGAAGCCAAACCGCAAGTTTATTCCACATGTTGGCTGCACCAATTTGGTTAGAACATCCAAATCTTCCTTTTTTAGGCACTCCCACTTTTATTAGCAGAGGGAAATATCAAAGGAGCGGGTGAGGTCTGCCACAGCTGAGGCACTGCCAGCGTTTGGGGGGACCGAGATTTGCGGCGCCTTTGCCTTGGTTTTTCTCCCCCGTGCTCCCAAATCTACTACTGCAAATCCACAGGACGCGCTTCCAGCCGCACCGACCATGTCCTGATGGATGGCCGTGACTGCCCGGGGGAGCATCAGTTGGGAAAACGCCGTCGCTGTCAGTGAGCGACGAGAAAAGTGGAAAAAAAAAGCCGGATTGCAGGTTTCTGCGCGCCGCAAAACGCGTGCAAAACCCCTTTTCCCGCCACTTTACCCCATCCCGCTCCGCCGGCCGCGGGGGCGGGGCCTAGCCGAAAGGGGCGTGGCGACGCGACTGCGCAGGCGCGGCGCGCCGCTGGGCGCCGCCATGCTGTACGGCAAGTGGGGCTCCGTAAAAGGCGGCGGCGGGGCCACTCTGGCCCCGTAGAGGGACGCGGGCGGGCGGGCGGCGCCGCGGCATGGCGGAGGGTGGCGAGCCCGTTGTGAGTGTCAGCCTTGGCGTGCTGGCCCGTCCCTGGGGCCGCCTCCTTTTCCGCTGCCCCCGGTTACGCCCCCCCTCCCCGGGGCCGCCTCTCCCGGTGCTGGCTCTCCCGGGAGCGGTCGGTACCGGAGAAGACACCGTCCCGGAGGTGCTAGTAGGGGTGCCCTTCCTTGCATTGTGCTCGGGTGTTTGTTCATGCCCTGGTAGTGGGGTGTTCACTCTGAAGCCTAATGGTCCCTCGGTGCTAGCCACGCTGGTGCTGTTCCTGCGCTGGCCACCGTCGCCTCTGGGCGGCCGCATCCCTGGTCCCGGCAGGCTTCGGCGAGCTCCTACCCTGTGCCGAGCCAGCGGTTCCTGCCTTCGCTGGCCGTGCCTGTGGCTCCCGCTTTTCCCTTTTCAGCTGCGGAGCAGCCATGAGCCCTGCCGGCTGCCCGGCGCTGCCAGCGGTGCGGGGAGGTTGGGTGCCCCACGCTTGGGGGTGGGTTAAGGTTACCCCTCCCCTGCCTGTCTTATCTTAGCGGGGACCCTGATGCTTTCCGCTCCAGATCCTAGAGGACTACCTGCTGGTGCAAGATGCGCCTCTGCTGGAGGAGATGGCTGAGGAGGATGAAGAGCTCGACCTGTACAACGAGATGACTTTTGGGTTAGGTAAGATCTCAGGGGAGCCCCAGGGTCAGGACCCCCAGCCAGCACCCAACATGGTGAGGAGGATGGAGGCGGGGGGGTAAGGAGCTGGGTTGGGAGCAGGGACCCTGGTGGGCACTGCCCAGGCTCTCCCCCACCCTGATGTCCTTTCCTTCCCTGCTCCAAGACCGAGACTCCACTGAGGAAGGCATCACAAAACCACTGATGCCTCTGGAGATGAGCCCTGAGCTGGCCGAAGTGGTGGCAGAGGAGACCGAGGCCAGGGAAGAACTGGAGCCCGAAGTGGCTGAGCAGCCGGAGGAGCTGGGAGAGCCCCAGGAGGAAGGTGGGATGGAGTCAGAGGTTGAGCAGGTTGGCTGTGAGTTGGAGGAAGAGGAGGAGGAGCTGGGGACTGAGGAACAGGAGGAAGACCAGGAGCCCTGCGAGGAGCCCAATGACCTGGGAGACCCAGCAGTGATGAGAGCTGTGCAGAGCAAACCCACACTGGAGGTGATGCATCGGCAGGGAGGGAGGGGACCCACACCTGTGAGTCCTGCCCCACAGAGGGGGTGATTTGATTCCTGCCTGAGGGAGGGAGTCCTACCATGCAGTCTGTAACCACCTCTTTGCCTGCAGAGCCAGGACTCGGCAGTGTTGGACAGCAGGATTGGTGCTTGCTGGGTAGAGTTTGGCAAAGATGACATGGTAAAAATGTCCCCCTGCATCTGGTGGTGGGGCTGAGGGGCCTCTGTGGCATCCCCTGCCCCTCTCCTCTTGTCCTCCTTCCCCTTGCTGATCATCTCCCTGTCTTCCAGCTGGCGATGGATCCTGCATTGTGGGGCTCCTGCCCTGGCAGCATTCCGCCCCACCACGTGCTGGAGGTGGGTACCTCCGGCCAGACCCTTGGGGAGCGGCTGAGGGCTCTCCAGTACTGTGGGCCAAGGGTCATGCAGGCAATTTGGGGTGCCCAGGGGACCTCCAAAACCTCATCACGGGTCTGGGGGTGCATGGGCATGTCTCTTGGGTGCTAAAGCAGTGGGTAGAGGTGCCCACCCTAAGCAGAGTCTGGGTTTGAAGGCAAAGCTGTTGAGTTTGGGGGGACTAGAATCCCCGTGCTGGGTGTCCCCGTGGGTCCCCTGCTGTTGCACACCACTAGGATGGGAGCTTAGCTGGTGCATGGCCCAGTTGAGCAACAACCAAAGGTTTTGGTGAGCTGCTTCATGCTGGGGGAGCTAAATTGACCCCAGGTGGGCCCCGTTCCCATCTCCTGCTGCCTCCTCCCTGCAGGATAAAGCCATCATCCAGGTCCTGGAGAGGCCCCCACCATCCACCAATGTGGCCCTTGACTTCCTTGGCTCCCCTGTGCAGCAGGGCTATGGGGGCTCTCCACGGCTCAAGCGCCCTGACTTAAGACTGATGTCCCCCAAGTCCTTCCCACAGCACTTTCTCCGGCAGGTAACAGGTTTCAGGGGGCTCTTGTGTCCCCTCTTTCTCTGCCCTCCCCTCCCCAGAGGTGCAGCCTTGAGGACAGTCTTGTCCGAGCAACACCTCCCCGTCTCCTGCCCTGCAGCAGCCGCCGCTGATGCCTCGCTCCCACTGCTCCACTCGGCCCTTTGCGCCAGCTCGCAGACCCTCTCCGCTTTTCGCTTCCAACCAGGTAACACAGTGGGCTGTGAGCCACCACTGTGTCCCCTCTCAGGTGGCCCTGGAGCAGCAGGGAATGGAGATGGTGCTTCCCCAAAGCTCTGCTGTCTGGGGCAGACTTTGCAGCACCATCTAATCCTGAGCACCCATCTCTGGCGTCTTGCCAATGGGGAAAGTCCGGCCACCTGTTGTTTCCTAAGTCTATTTATCCTGAAGTCCCCACGGCACCTGCACTGGGCATAGTGTCATGCTTGGTGTCATGCTGTGGCACTGGTGATGGACTTAGGGCACACAATCCCTGGTGACACCTGGGTCTCCTTGCCTTGCTCAGCTGTAGTGGCAGGATCGCTGGGGAGTATCGCTTTGCTGCAGTGCCCCACACAGCGCCTCTGTGCAGGGAGAGGGTGCCCTATGCAAGGACAGGAGCCAGAAGCCAGCATGGAGCTGGCAGACCCCTCCAGGACCCTTGGAGGGAAGGCTCTGACACCTGGATGCTTCTCTCTCCCTCTCCAGACCACAGGGTATGCATCTCCAACTCCTTTCCGGCCCATGTCACCCAAAATCAGCAGCCCGCCGCGGCCTCTCGGCATGCACTTTGGTCCCATGTCTCCTTCTCTGGACCCCGCTCTCTTTTTCACTCCGCCAGCCAGCGGCCAGCTGAACCTCAGGTAGCAGGATGGTGAGCGGGGTGCCCGGGTGGGACCAGAGGAGCCCTGCAAAGAAGCTGGGGGGGTGTCCCTCCTCTGAGGATGGCTCTAGTGCGGGTGCTGAGTCCCCAGGCCATGTCTTGTCTTCCTTGCATTGCTCCCAGCCATATGACCCAGCTGCACCCCCAGCACCAGCGGATCCTGACCCAGCGGCAGCAGCAAGGTGGGCAGGCACAGAGGTAAGGGGGTCCCGGGGGAGCTGCGGGGCAGTGGGGGGGCTCTGGGCAGTCCCAGCAGGTTGCGATCTTCTCCTGTGCCAGCATCTCCCCCAAGAAGGTGTGGTCTCCTAAAGCGGACCCTTACGCTGGGCTGATGACATCCAAGGAGAAGGACTGGGTCATCAAAGTGGAGATGATCCAGCTGCAGAGCGAGAACATGGATGATGACTACTACTACCAGGTGAGCTCCTGCCGGCAGTGCCAGTGGCTCATCCTGCAGCTCAAGGCTGGGGCTTCATCTCTCTGGGAGCAAGAGGGTGCACGGGCTCATGGTGCCTCCCCTCCTGGCTACACCTGTCCTTACAGACGTACTACCACCAGCTGGAGCGCAAACAGGCGGAGGAGGAGCTCCTTGGCGGGCGCAACAAGCAGGAGCCCCCCAAGCTGATCACGCCATTCATCCAGAAAGTGGAGACATACGATTCTGGTGAGGGGCTGGTATGGGTGGCGGGGGCCAGGATGAGGGGATGGGTTGTGGGATGTGGTCTCACTGTATCCCATCTCTCTTCCAGTGGTGCGCATCGCGGGTTCGCTGGGCCAAGTCGCGGTGTCCACCTGCTACAGCCCTCGCCGGGCCATTGATGCTGTGCACCATGCCCTTGTGGAGGAGGTAGGTGAGGGAAAGCCAGGCTGGTGGGTGCCCTGGATGCCTGGGGACGCAGCTCTGAGCTTTCCCCAGGCCCTGGAGCAGCTTTAGCAGGAGCTTTAGGAGCTGCTGTGACCCAGCATGGGTGCCACCCTGGCTCTGGGTGCTGTCCTGAGCTGCAGAATGGAGCAGGTGCTGCCTTGGTGGTGGCAGCTTGTCCCCTCCTGAGGGTGGGATGGGGCTCCAGACAGTCGGAGCTGGCCGTAGCCTCCCCATGGGATTGCTCTGTGTCCTGAAGCCACCTCTGATCCCCAGGGAGCAGCTGGCCCAGCGCTCTGCCAGTGGTGGTGTCTGGTGCTGGCTGTAACTGTTGTGCCTTCCTTTCTCCCCTCCTGAAGGCTGCGGGGAGCCATCGGCTACGGGCGCTGCACAGGATCGAGAAGGTGAGTGAGCTGCAGTTCGGGACAGGGTGGGATGGTGCAGACACCCTTGGCTTTCATTCAGGGAGCTCTGTGAGGGGACATCTGCCTAGGTGGGGGTCCTGGATAACCAGTTGGTAGATGTTCCAAGCTTCCCCCTTACCCTGTGCTGTGTCTCCAGCTCTTTCTGCAGCTGCTGGAAGTGGAGGAGATGCAGCGGAAGATGCCCCTGGCGCCTGAGGAGGAGCAGCCCTGCTGTCAGGAGCAGAAGAGCCAAGAAGTGGAGCGTATCTACCAAGTCTTGAAAATCAGAGCTTGCAGCAGTGAAGAGTGAGTTTGTGCTGTGGGGAGAGGGGAGCAGGTGGCATGTCCTGGTCCTCACAGGGCTCAGATGGTCACAGATGAGTAGTTCTGGGTGATGCTGAGAGTTGGATCCTGTCCTCCATGTGTCACCGTGGCCTGTGCGAACTCTGACCATGAGCCTCGTCCTCCACTGGAGCTGATGCTGGTTCTTCTGGATGGACAGAGATGCTACGGGTCCCTTGGGATCTGTGCCAACAGAGCCTTCATCCCCAGGGAGGCGGAGGATGAATTCCTGCAACTCCTGTGTGTGCGGAAGGGCAAGAAGCTCACAGCCCGGCTGCTGCCCCACCTGACCCAGGAGCAAGCGGAGAAGATGCTACTGACCATCACCCACCACCTACCATTCCTCATGAAGAAGGATGTGTTAGACGAGGTGAGCACCTCCAGGCAGGGCAGGGACGTCCCGGGCTGCCTCCTTCCCCTGTCTGCTCTTGCTGTGGTGGGGCACTCTGGGCAGTGGTGGGGCCTGTCCTGCTGGATCCCAGCACAGCTAGGCAGCTGGTGGGGTTGGCCTGAGACAGGAGCCTCTTTCCTTCCTTCCGGAGGAGGAGAAAGGTTTCCAGGAGGGATTAAAGCAGTCCTGGTGGCAGTCTACCACGAGGGGGTGCAGTGTTGGCCTTTTCGTGTCCCCCCCCGCCAGGTGTTGGGATGGGGCTCAGGGATGGGGCTGTGGCTGTGATGGGTCAAACGGTCTCAGATCCCTGCTCTCCTCTCTGCCCTGCCCAGTCTCTCTCCCTGCTCTACGGCCCATTGAACAAGGTGGTGGGCGGGATGACCTTCAGCAGACTCATTGAGGTCCTGCAGGAGATGACGAGGCCTCTGCCTGAGTCCCCTGAGCTCCCCCTTGCCATGGCCTTGAAGAACCAGGTAGGTGGCCCCAAGAAGGGCAGAGCCGTGTGGCATCCCTGGGAAGCCAGCACTGCCAGCTGCCCATGACGTTCCTCCTGGTGCTTCCCCGCAGTTTGGGATCTCCTTGCTCTACTCCCTGCTGAGCCACGGTGAGAGGCTGCTGTCCTCTGACACGCCACTGGAGCCATGCAGCGGGGACTTCGAGATGTGGTGAGGGGCTGTGTGAGCACCGGGATTGGGGTTTACCGGCCGGTGGGGTGCTCACCCCCCTGTGTTGATGCCCCCAGGACGGACACGGTGTTCCTGGTCGCCCGTGAGCTGTCGCAAGTGCCCAAGACCTCACTGGTGGAACCTCTCTTCTTGCCCAGCAACCTTCTCTCGCTCTTTTGCCGCTACCTGGACAATCAGACTGTCCACCACCTGGAAGCCAAGATGGAGTGAGTACCACCTGGTGTGGCTACCTGTCTCCCCTGGGGATCCCCTGGGAGAGGAGCAGCAGCAGACAGCAGTTCGCCACTTCTGTCCCCTTGGGGACCACCCCATTGGACACATGTCTCCAAACCTCCACTGGGCTGAGAATGACACCTGTGGCTTTGCTCCCGCTTCTCTGGGACAGGTTGGCATCAGCTGCTGGCAGCACGACTGTGACAACTAGATACTCCAGCCTTGTCCTTTCCTCCCAGGTGCTCCCTGCTGCCATCGGAGGCTGCCATGCCATGCTGAGCCCTGGGAGCTTGGGAAGGGGAGCTGGGGCCAGTGGTGCCGGGAATGGGCAGGGCCCAATGCCCTGCCATTGAGTTTCAAAGCAAACACTTAACCCTGGTGCAGGGCACTCTGGGTGAACCGGGCACTGGCCGGGCCGGCGCTTGAGGGCTGATGCCGACCTGCCCCGGTGCCCGGGAGTGCAGCACGGGGAGGCGGGTAACTTATTTTGGCCTCGCACCCAGCAGCGGTGAGCATCACGGCGGGTGTGGAGGCAGGGGTCTGCACAGGGGCGCTGGGAGCACCTGGGGGTGAGTGACTTTGTGTACAGCAGTTGAAATAAAATAAAAAGGTGATTAACGAGCTCTTCTGGCTCCTGTGGGCAACTTCTGCTGTAAGCACAGGGGGGTCTGGAGGCATCACCTGGGCATGGAGACCCCTGGTCGGGGATGGTGGGGATCCAAGTGTGCAGTAAAAGGGAAGGAGAAGCAGGGAGGGATGCACAGAGGACTCAGGAGGAGGGTGAAGGAGGATGGAGGAGAAGGCGATGTGCTTGGAAGGGAGCAGAGGGAATCGGAGGACCCCGTGCTGCTGGGGACAGAGGGGAATTGAGCCCTGAGGGAGGGGAATGGGCTGGGAGGAAAGGGATGTGGTGGGGATGAGGGGTCAGAGCTTGCTCCGAGGGGAAAGGAAAGATCGGTGTGTGCAGGAGGGCACATCTGGGTGCATGGGGGAAGGATATGGGGGATCTTAAACACAGGTGGGTGGGTAATTAAGCACCTCTTCTATTTGCTGAGGTCTCAAAGACTAATTAGTCTAAAGGCTTGCTGAGATGGTTGTGGTGAAATACCTCAAAGTATCTTTCTTGAGTGATTTTAACTGACCATGACTACCACAAGCTGACCCTTGCTTCTGTGTTTTAGGGCTGAGGGGGTGCCCAGGTCCCGCTGTAGAAATCTCTGTGGCTCCTGCCTGCCTACATGGTGGGACTTCCCCTGATCCTATGGGACATCCGAGCCTAGGCCACCTCTGTCCATCCTGAGGTCTAAACTTGACACCCAAAGCCTGGTGTATGCTCAAAAGAGGTTTGCACCAGAAAGTTGTCTCATCCTCAGACTGGTAGCTACCAAGTACCCAAGCTCCAGTGCCAGGTAGATGAGAGCAGATGAAACTATTCCTTTAAACTGACATCCTGCAGAGGTCAAACTAATGTACAATGAGAATTTGCAGAAAATATTGATGTGAGTGGTTGGGTGGGATTTATCTCCACTGCTTATTAAGGCAGCTTGCGTCTCTGCTTCTGAAACATGCTTCAGAGGAGCAACTGAGATGCCCAAATACAGTTGTGCAGAGACAAGAGATGCTGCAGATGTGGTGCAGGACCTAGAGGAGGCTACTTCCCGTAGTGCTATAGGTGGGGTGTAGGCTATCAATCATCTAAAAGGGTGTGAGGTCCAGCTGGAAGGAGCTCCAGGTCACCCTGGCAGCTGCTTTTGTCATCCTGATGCCTCTCCTGCTCATCTTGGTGTCCTGCAGCCTTTTCCCTGCCCTCAAAATCAGGTCTGCCAAAAAGCAGGCGCAAAGCATTCTCCACTTGTTCCTCATGCTTTATTGTTGGAAGGTTCTTCTTTGGGACAGCTGTGTTCATCCCTACACGGCCCTAGCCCTCCGCTGCTACATTGCTTCAAAAGAGTGACGCTGGCAGGCTGTCACTGTCATCAGGGTGAAAACCATAGTTTCAAACCCACTAAGGTCATCTGGGAGGATACCTGCGTGGTGACTCACCTGCAAGCAAAAGGATGGACCTTGCCACTACAAACCCTAGAGATGATTTCAGACAGAAGGGAACTAGCAGCCGCTCACTGATTTGTAGAAAAAAGAGGAGGACAGCAGCGAGTCCTTCAAGATAAGGATAAGCCGTGTTATGTTTTTCCGTTTGGAATGGAGCAGAGTGCAGACCTGGCGTGGGTGTTCCTCGCCTGAGAGCCAGCAGGGATGGAGGAGTGTGACACAGTTGCAATCACATAAGAAACCAAATGCTCCAACGCAGGAGGTTTCTACTGGACTTTGCTGCTTTGTTGCAGGAAGCAGCTGAGACGAAAGAAAGAAAATCCATCTCTTTCGGTTACTCTCCCACTCTCTGGCACCACCCAGCAGCTCCCCTCGGTGCTTCCCACCTGGAGAAAGAGACCCTGTCCCTGGGGCACCACCTGGTGAATGAATTCAGCTGAGGGGTGTCTGGCAGCTAGGGACCCCGTCTGGTTTATCTGCATTGGGGTTTTCTCCCTTAACCCAAAGCTGATGAAAGTCCAGCTCACATGGCTCTGCTTTACCTACTGCTCTGCCCGGCTCCTCCTGGCACTGTCCTGAAAGAACCACCAGCCCCATGGGGTGGTGGTGACCCGTCACCATGAGTGAGCGACTGGAGCAAGGGCGGTCACTGTCACAGGAATATGGGGCTCGTTCTGGGATGTTTTGAGGGGTGTAGGGCTCATCCTGATATGTCTTCAGGGTACGGGACTCATCTTGGGACGTCTTGGGGGGGTATGGGACTCATCCTGGGATGCAGAGAAGGGTATTTTGGGCTTGCACAAGATGTATTACTGGATGTTTAGGGGAGGAATCACAGATGGGGAGAAGGAGGGATCAAGGTGGTTTGTGGCACAGAGAGGACTGTGGCCATCTTGGTTGGGACATCAAGGGCACTGTGGTGTCTGGATCAGGTTGAGGGGTTGGCAGCCATCTCAGCTGGGTCCCCTCAGTGGAGGGGACCGTGGCCATCTTGGTTGGGCATTGATGGGGCCGTGACCGTCTTGACTGGGGTGTTGAGGGTACCAGGGCCATCTTGGTTGGGGCATTGAGGGGACTACGACCATCTCAGTTGCCCTGTGGAGGGGACCATGGCTGGTAGGATCATTGAGAGGACTATGGCCATGTCACTTGGATTGTTGAGGGGACCATGGCCATCTTGGCTGGGGCACTGAGGGGGGCACAGCCATCTCAGTTGAGGCATTGAGGAGACCACAGGTGGTTGGGGCACTGAGAGGACCATGGCCAACTCAGTCGGTGCACTGAGGGGACCACAGCTATCTCAGCTGATGCACTGAGGAGACTATAGCTGGTTGGTTTGTTGAGGGGGCCGTGGCCATCTTGGCTGGGGCATTGAGGGGATCACTGCCATCTCGGTTGAGGCATTGAGGGGACCATGGCTGGTTGGGTTGTTGAGGGGGCTGTGGCCATCTTGGTTGGGGCACTGAGGGGCCGGGGGGACGCACGCTGCCACCCCGTTGGGGTCACCCGCGCGCCACCCTCAGTCCCGTCAGGCCGGGACTCGCCCACTGCCCCCCGGGGGGGAACAGGCTCCCCCTCTGCCGCCGCAATGGTACGGCCCGCCGCCCCCACCCCTGCCAGGTTCGTGGCCGTTTCCATGGGGACGGAGCGACGCCTGCCAGCGGAGGAAAAGGGCGGCTCTCATTGGCTCCCCCTGGCGGGGGAGGGTGGGCAGGCGGAAGCACCGCCCAATCTGGAGGCCGCCC
>VWZL01005842.1:1141397-1157593 GCA_013396915.1 Stercorarius parasiticus
GGCAGCGCCCTGGGGGTAGGCCCGGCCCGGGGCAGCTGTGAGGGAGGAGCTGTGAGGCTGGGCCCGGTGGTGCCTGTGGGTGGACCCTTCTCTGAAGGGCGGTCCGGTGCCTGCAGGCAGCGGCGTGGCATCCTCTAGCTTTGGTTAAAAAAGGGAAGAACCCCCAAAAACCCCCAAAATAAAACTGGGGGAGGGGTGGGCGGTTCCTCTGGGCTCTTGCTCCAGTAGGGAGCCCAGCATCTCCTTCCTCCCTAAAAGCACCTGAGGTGCCTTGGGTGGCTGTAGAGGGGGGTGCTGGGGAGGCCAGGTGTGTGCCTGGGGGTCAGGGAGCAGGCCCTGGGGTCCCCTTCAGCTGCGGGACTGTGCAGCAGCTTGTGCTGGGCTGGTCTCTGTGTCCCTGGGGTTATAACCTGAGATAATTCTTGCAGAACCTGAGCATCTTGAAGGAGCCTGTCAGTGTGAAGATGTCCCTGTGTGGCTTGGGCGCAGCGCTGGGGGCAACTGCCAGCTTCTCGATCCCACTTAGATCAGGGACAAAGTAACTCGTGAGCGGGCCACCTCACTGGTTTGAAACCTGGTGGCAGTCGCAGCTCAGTGTCTTTGCTGTGCAGCTCGTGAGACTTCACGAGGGAAGAGCCCTCTGTCTTCCTTCCCCCGGCATCAGCTCTTGTCCCTTCAACATCCCGACGTGGAGGCTGATGTGGTGCTAGCTGCCTTCAGTTTGGTATTGGCGGACAGACCCCTCCGTGCAGCAGGAGTGAGGTGACAGAAGGCTTCTGATGTCCTGCTCATGGTGAGGAGAGTCACCAGCACCTTGGTGACCTCCTTTGCCTTGTACCAGCACAATTGGCTGCAGGAGGGTCTAGGAAGGTTTGGTGTTCAGCAAACAAGGTCACTGTGGTGCTGCACAAATTCCCTGCAGAATGTGGAGGTGTGAATGGTGAAGGGTTTCAGTGCCTTTTCTTGTTTGTAATAGTCTCCTGTGTGTGAATCCCTGGTTGTTGAAGGCTGTTGGTGTTAACTCTTGCCAGCTGTGCTGGCATTTGCTCCAGACAGTGATCAGCATCCAGGAGGTGAGTTAAAACACTGGCTGGTGCTTTCCCAGTCTGAATTCCTTCCCAGCCAGCTGTTGGCCTCAGGTTCTTGAGCTCAGTGTCTGCACCGAGCAAGGTTCTCTGCTAGAGGGGGTGCAGAAACTGGCTGCTCCAGCAGCCTGGTTGCTTGAATGCTGTAAGTTCTAGCGTTGATTTCCTAACTCTGCAAGCTGAGGCTGGTCACGTTGTCCCCTGCGAGGGCTGACACTGTGGCCTTTGCCTGCCTCATTCAGGCTTTTTGCAGCCTGCCTGCTCCTGCCAGCAGGGCAGGAGGAGTTGGTGTCTCTGGCAGTAAACTCTCCAGAAACCTCCTGTCTGAAGTTTTCCAGCCCTGGTTTTCCCTGGGCTGGGCTCCGGGAGGCCTCAAGGAGGAGACCGTGGCCATGAACATGCGAACCTGCCCGCTACTGGGAATGGAGCTGACTTGGCCAAGCTTCTCCTGTCACCAGCACAAGGCTGGAGCTGTCTCTGCCCCACTTCTGGTGGAGCTCCTGGCCTGGTGCTGCCTGGTGTCCTTGAGCCATGCTCACTCAGCAGCAGGCTGTCTTCTGCTGGTGGCTTAGCAGCAGGCAACAAGGCAGATTTGGGGAGATGTGGGTAGATTCTGCCCTGTGTGAGCTTGAGAGGATGGAACCGGTACGTTTGTCTGGGCAAAACAGAGCAGCGGAGTCATATGTTTTGAAAACAACATGGGAAAGTGTAACCCTGGCCTCGCAAGAGGAAGATGCAGGTAGCTCTAGCTGGCACTAGGGCATGGTGATGGTCTCGAACTTCTCAGGACCTTTCTCAAAGCCTCCCAAAACAAAGGAGTGCCAACTGCTGTGGGCTTTCATGCAAATAAAGTGGTCCTTCACCGAGACTGGAGTCTGTTAATAAGCTAAAGCAGCTTATCAGGTGCTTAGTGTTGTTGAAGTAACTGTCATAACTAATACTTGGCTCTTCTGTGCAACCCAGTGGCTTTGCTTGTCTCTCTGCCCTTGAGCATTAGAAAAACACTTTGTGTGAAGCAGGGGAGTCGGGCTGGTGAGGCAGATCCACCTGGCTGCTGGTGTTCGGGTGGCTTGACAGCGCTTAGCCGTAACACAGTAGCCAGCAAAGAAGCATTTGGGTCCGACACAACTATAACCAGAGCTGGACCTCATCTATCTGTTGACAAAAGTTGGACTGCTGCGTGACCACAGATCTCTCTAGGGATGCCCTCAAGTGCTGGCTCTTCTGACCAGAGGTCTGGTTCCCCGTGGTAGGCATCAGGCTTGCACTGGGGGTCCTAAGGAGCTTCTGCCTGCATGCGTGATGGTGTGCTAAATCAGGGTGTGCTAAATCAGACCTCTGAGATGGTGGGTGTTGTGTCATGGGCTGCAAAAGAGACCGTGGCTCTTTCTCTAGTAGCAGATGGAGAAGCAGGAATAGGGCGTGGTACTTTCAGTCTTAGAAACTAAGTCTAAAACAAACTGAGAACTTGGTCGCAGTAGAAAAATAGATAGTCCTTTTCTGCATTTGAAAGCTGGGAAACTCATTAGGGAAACTTCAGAGCCCACCTTAGCTTGTCCACATTGAGTGGGGTTTCTTTACCAGCTTGGGAAGCTCCTGCAGAAGCAGAGGATCTGAATGAGACCTGCTACAAATTTCCCTGACATAGGTCACTGTGGTGTTAGCAGCCCTCGTGTTGGCTCGGCTGCTGGCTGGAGGAGGTCCCTGTGGTGGTTGCACTGTTGTTGGCTTGGCCACCAGCTGGAGGTCCATCTGGAGGACCCTGTGGGAGTCTGGGTGTGATGTTTGGTGTGGGTCTCTCTGCTCCCCACTCTCCATCACTAACAAATGTAGCTCCTGTCTATAACTCTTCTGATCCAAGCTGGGAGCAGTCCCAGCTTTCTCCTCCAGGAAAACATCCTAAAATATAGGAGGACTCGCCATCAAACAGAGCACTGGTGTTTTATGTACCCAAAGACTTGGGCTCACCTCAGAGAGGAGCAGCATTAGCACCACTTTACTCCTTCGGGAGCAGTGCGAGCTGATGTTTCCTTGATGAAGAAAATGCCAAGGAGCCTGTCCGTTCGCAGTAGCTGCTAATAGTGCTCCATTTACTGGCCATCAAAGACCTGTTCTGTTCTCTGCTAAGTCGTTAAAGAATAGCGCTTGCTGTCCCATCCTCACTTGGAATAACTTGTACTTGCTTGTCTGCCTGCAAAATGAGGGATGATTCGTGATGCCAGTGTCTGTAGCGCTTGCCTGCAGCAGGAATGCAGAAATAGCTCTGCCTTCTGGTGTGGTGGACTGGTTGGCATACAAGCTCTCAGGTGGGCTTTCACCTTGTCCCCAAGCCTGCTCTTGGTAGCCAGGATGGTGTCCCCCAGCAAAGCAGCATGCCCAAGGGGCTGTTTGCTGTGGCAGGATCCAGCTGTAAGTCCCAGCCCTGTGGTTCGGGGCTGGCTTGTCCCAGCTGAGCCATTCATGGGGAGCACGAGCTTTGGGTTGTGAAACGCGATGTGCAAGACTTTGCCAGCATCGCTTTGCGAAACACGGAGAGCCATGCCCGACTTTAGTCCAGCCTTGTCTCTGCTGCGAGGGGTCTTGCAGGAGGGGGTGGTGCGGCTCCATGAAGCAGTGCCAGGGCAGCAGAGTCCTGACACCCCTTGGAACTGAGCTGCTGCATTAAAGCATGGCCCAGCAGCTTCACACGGGCCCTACGCAGCCCTCTGGGGAAGGGCAGCTGGGCTGGTGATGGTGGTTGAACTGCTAGCACAAGTTAAGCTGCTGACAAGGCTTCTGTGATCCCCGGCGTCTTCCCTTCAGGCAAGCAAATCGCTGCAGGTCTCTGCCACCAGCAGCAACAGCTCAACTTTCCCAAGGGATCTCCTGTTGGCATCGTGCTTGGTTACTACGGTTATCCCCAGTGCTGCCCACTGGCCTTGGTGTGGTGTTAGTGCTGGTGTGCAAGTCACTACCTGGAAACGGCATGGCTGGGTGCGTTATGGGTGTTGTGAACAGGGGCGCTTGCGTGTGCTTGACTGCCTGCTGCTCCTGACAGCTGTAATCGCCAGTCAGGGACTGGGGATGTGACACTTGGCCTGGGGGCTGGCACATCCCAGTGACCTGCTAGCTGCTGCCGTTCTGCTAAAGATCAGGGTTGAAAATGGCTGTGAAGTTCTGCATGGTACTTGGTGTCCTTAACAGCTCTGATGCTGCAGTACAGCCTTGCTGGCAGAGATCATAACGCTCAAGGGTGGGTGGAAGGGAAGCAGGCTGTGATGTCCTCTGGCTGCTGCATTCACATGAGATTTGTGGCAGTGACCCTGTGTGGCAACAGCTAGGAAGATGAGCTGTTTAGTCCTCCAGCTTCCCTTCCTCAGTGTAAATGACCTTTTCTTTATGTGCTTTTAATTCTCTTGCAGAGCAATCCCACACCACCAAAAAGGGTATCTCTTCTCCCTGTGAGCAGCACCTCCAAAGAAAATGGTGTTCGTGTAGAGCAAGATGATCAGGACTTATTTGCAGGTGAGTCTGTATCTACTGGGTGTTTGCTGGGGCTTTCTGAACTCTAAGCCTGGAGTGATCTGCTTTGTATCCATGACCTATGTGTCATGCTTATTCTGAACTATCACAGGTCCTTAGCTCAAACTCGTGTTCCAGTCTGCTTTGGAAGCACTAAGCGCTGGTGGTGTTTTTGAGAACACCAAAGTAGCCTCCTCCAGGTCTCTAGCATAATCATGCAGCAGGATTAACTGTTTGGAAGCTGAAGAGCATTAAAATGAGGTTTGCTTTAGTTTTGTTGCCTTGAACTGTAAGGTGCCGAGTGTCTTCTCAGAGTTAGAAGAACTTAGTTCTCTCCCTTCTCCTCCCTCTGTGCAGGTGGAGGAAGCATCTCTAGTAGATATGTGGCTGTTCCCAAGGAACAGGAAACATAACACCCCTCAGCAGGGGAAAACGAGGAGGGTCAGACCTTCCCCAACACTGGCATGGCGGGACACCTCTGGCAGAGGCGTCTGAGAGTCAGTTCTGGAGAAACCTGCTAACAGATAGAAGTTTTTACTTCCTCTGGGTGGAGAAGTATACCGGGAAGGAGCCTACCTTCCAGGCCAGCCTACATGCCATGTAAAAAAATTCCAGCTTGGCTTTAGCTGTTCTAGTGGAGCTCCTCTAGCACACAGCAAGGAGGTAATGCCTGGCTCCTTCTAGAATAAGAAGTTCATTGGATGAACTTAATGTTCTCCAGCAGGATTGGTCAAATGCTCTTACTTCAGTGAAGATGCGTTAAGTCATGCTCTTCTCAATGCTTGTAGGTGTCCTCCCTATGGATTTTTTTTTTTCTAATTAAGACTATTGTTACTCTCTAGATCCCATGAACCTCTTGGAGCATATTGAAATTACCTTTCCAGAAACCTAAGGCAGAGAGGCTGACCCTTGCAAACTTCTCTTGACAGATGCCACTGTGGAGTTGTCTCTAGACAGCACGCAAAACAACCAGAAGAAGGAACTGGCCAAAGCATCCAATCCTGCCCCCTCATTAGAAGTAGCTGCAAGCTCCTCTTCTAGAAACCCTCCAAAGAGCTATGAGGAGGTGAGAATTGCTCTGAGCTTTCCAACTTGCCCTGCTGGTTTCCAACTGTAATTGTCAGGAACCTGTCTGTTTACTTAGTTATAAACATGCATCTTAAATGATGCAATTAATGTAATTGCCATACTGGATACCCTGGCTTGTATCTCAGGCCATCAGTCTGGGACTGATACGGCTGAAGTGGGGCTCAGGTCAGCCTGACAGCATTCTTGCTCGTGTGGTGGTGTAGATTGCTTCCAAAGCTGAAATAGCAAGCCGCTGATCTGGTCCTGAGGGTCCGAGCTCTGACTCGGAGCTCTAGCACGCTGTATTGCCACAGATGGGGCAAGTGGTGTAGCTGCTCTTGTCCATGTTTTTAAAAGAAACAGCCTCCTGGGTGACGCGAGAGCATAGGGTCCTTATGTGGAACTTGCATTCTGGTTGCCAAATCCAGTTAATCAGATGGTACTTGGCCTGAGTCTGGGTTCTCCCTTAAAGAGACTGAAACTATTTTGGAGACAAGGAATCTGTCACAGGCATCCCTGAGCTCACGAGGACAGGCTCTGCAGTGCCGTCAGGAGTAGTGTCTCAGGTTGGCTTCAGACTGGTGTAAGTGAAGGAGCAATGCAGAGCTAGGCTGGGATGCTGAGCTGGTCAGTGAACTGATGAGCTGTCACCTTCTGGTTCATGGACCAAAGGCCAGTCTCAGCTCTGCTTTGCTCACTCTTACTACCGTTCCACTAACGAGGCACTGCAATGCTTGCTACGCAAGCCTGAAGCCTCTGTGGTCTGTCAGAGGCATTACTGCTGGCATAGCTGCCCACTGGCCTTTAGCAAAGCAGGGTATGATGGAAAGACCCGTTCAGATGGCATCTGCTGGTTGCTATCCTGGCTCTCCATCCCTGTGTGCCTACACAATACAGCTTACCTTGGGCATACGTTCAGTATTTTACGCTGTTTCAGATGAGAACTGAAATCATGATGTAGAAGAGCCCAAAGGGAACTATCTTGTGCAGAGCTGAGGCTGGAATCTGAGTTTCACCTTGGGGCTGAGCACTTTGTACATCGGTCGGTGTAGATAGCAGTGTTGTAAGGACAAATCCACTTTAGGATCCTTGGAACATGTGGCCCAGGCACAAGTGAGAAGCTCAAGGGCTTTATAGAACGGCCTTGGCCAGACTGAAGTGCCAAACGTGCCTTGGCAGTGTGACAAGCTCACCGTAACGGATGTGACTTCGTGGTTTGGGGTGGTTTGAAGCCTGGCTTTCTAGTTTTAACTTGCTGTCTTCGTGTGCTTACTCCAAACAGCTAGAAGAAGAAGAACAGGAGGACAAATTTGAGCTGACTGTAGGAGTGAGTGACCCAGAGAAAGTTGGTGAGTTAACATCCTGTCCTGCTCCACGGTGAAGCAGTTAGACAAGCCAGGCTTGGCAGTAGGACCGAATGCAGCTATCACCTCCACGTGCCACAGCTCCAGCTCTCGAGCTGTCTCTGCAAGCACAAACTTAATCCCAGAGTAACTTCTCCAAGACTTCTTCCAACAGCTAGAAAAAGCAGAGCTACACAAAGCAAAATGACTGTCACAAATGAGCAAGGCAGGAGCAAGTTTTGGAAAGCCAGGGACCTCAACGGCAGGGAGCTGGGAGTGGGTTTTTTGGGAGGATGAAACGTGATGCTTGCAGTAGCAGAGCTTGGTGTCTGGAAGTGTGGTGACCAGCTTGACTTGACCTCCAGGCAGCAATGTCCTGTGTGCAGCTGGTGAGGGGGAGGCAAAACTGCCTTAACCTAAAAGTAAGTGTATTATTCCATGCTCTGCCACCTTCCCTAGCAGCTGTGCTTGCCAGGGAAGCAGCTCTGGCTTCAAACTGAGAAGCAAGAGGGTTTTTCCTCCATTGAAAGTGGAACTCAAGCCAGCTACGTGTCAGTCCCTGGGGTGCAGAGAGCCCAAGGAAACATCTGATCCCAGCCAGCGGAGCAGCCTCATGAGGGGCAGCTTGTTCTCACTCCATGGCTTGTGATCTCTGGAGCTGGGAGGTGCACTGAGGAGGTGTACTAGGTGTAGCACCAGACCTCTGAGGATGCCCTTCAGTTGAACTACCAGGTAAACAAGGGAATTTCTGTGTTAACTGGAGAAAACTGCCTGTGATGTTTCAGAATCCAATCGCATGCAGCCAGGGGCTGTCTGACTTGCATCCTCTGAATAGACTGCTTCATGTGCTGTACAGCCACTGAATTGTTGCATGCTGAGCAGATGCGTGGAGTCAGCCCAATTGCTGCCGGTGTAACAAGCGACTGATTGTTAGTGTTGGCTGCCTTAGGAAGTAAAAGGAGGGCTGAGCAGTCAGGTCGGGGAAATGCCTAGCGGGCAGGAGTCCCGGGGCCCATGGTGAGATGCTGCCTGTGGTTCTGTGCGAAGGTTTGGGGCTCTCTCAGGCCAAAGCTCAGAACCACTGAGGCAGGCAAAGGCCAGGAGCCTCGTGCTTTGCTTTCAGGTGATAGTGGAAAGTGCTGTTCTTGTGATACTAATGCCTTGGTTTCTGTTTTCCATAGGGGATGGCATGAATGCGTATGTAGCCTACAAAGTGTCAACACAGGTACGTCTAATTCATCCCTCCTGAGATGGGGTGCCATTATTTTTTCCATGCTCGGAGGCAGCTGGACTGTCCTTAGCCAAGCCAGTGGTGACCTAAATAGACGGGAGGCCTGAATGCCTTGTTACATGGATTCAGGAGTTATAATCCACCCCTACAGATCAAAGGATGAGCCCAGCTGAGAAATAGGTTTTGAACCTGTTTGAAAGGAGGCGTTTTTTTTTTCTTTTTTCTCTGTTACCTACTTCATTGCAGTCCTGGCTGATACTGGTGCTCAGTGTTGGAGTGAGCAGCAGGAATGGCATCTGTTAGGGAGAGCCCCAGACGCTGGGACTGCTGCTAATGGTTCTGTACTGATGGTGGCATCAGATTAAGCTGACCTGAACTCAGCTCTTGCTGAAGAGCTGCTGCTGTAGCTGGTTTCATATCAGGACCTGCTCTCCTGCGCTAGTCGCAAGAAATCAAGCTTTCTGCAGCTGCTGCCCTGCTTGGAGCTTTGGGGTGCTGCTAGGAACTCTGCAAAAAGTTGTTCCTAGCTGCCTGTACAGCGGCTGCTGGACGACAGACATCCTGTGCTCTGAAGCTGATGGCGTTTGAAGGGGATCAGGGGACTCGTTAACCTCCGCTCCTGCTCTGCAAACACAGTCAAAAGCCACTGATGGCCCCTGTAGTCTTAAGGTGATAAAGTGTGACCTGACAGCGGTCCCTGTCCCTGTGGGGAGCAGGGATGATGGGATTAGGCAACGGGCAGGGTTTACCGAGCAGCCTGCGGCCACAGTAACAGCTGCTCTGTTATTTAGTGGATTAATACTGCTGCTCGGTCCAAGGAGAACTGTTAGGAGGTAAGTTGGTGAAAACCGAGGCCCAAGCTTCCTCTGTTCAGCCTTGCCTGTTTCTCAGATCTTGCAGAGCTCAAGCTGTCCCACTTCACCCCCAGAAGTGACAGCAGATAGAGCCAGCGAGGCTGTGCGTGCAGGGGCCAGCTTCCCCGTGTGAGTCTGATGAGTCTCATCTCTTTCCCCCCCTACCCAGACGAGCATGCCCATGTTCAGGAGCAAGCAGTTTTCAGTGAAAAGGAGGTTCAGTGACTTTCTGGGTCTCTATGAGAAGTTGTCGGAGAAGCATGCCCAAAATGGGTTCATCGTTCCTCCACCGCCCGAGAAGAGTCTCATAGGTGAGTGGTGGAGGTGCAGAGCTCTAGAGCTGGTCCTTCTGGTGGCGAGCTTTGCACCTGAAGGACTGCCTGCGGTCTCAAAGCTGAGAGGGAAGCTGCAGAGCAGCTGTGGGGAGCAGGTGTGGAAAACAATCTGGGTTCTGTGGCACAGGCAAAACTCTGGTTCCATACTCAGAGCTCTGGGCTTAAAGCCTTGTTTGAATTTGCAGATGCCTCCACATCTGCTTGATGCAGAGTAAAAGCTCATCCTCTGCGCTGTCACTGAATTGCTGTTCCCTTGAGTCCAGACCTGTAACCCTTCCAGTCTTGCCTGGCATTGCTCTGTCTCTTTGCCGGATGTTGACTTCTGCTAGATGTTGGGCATAGACAGATTTTAGATTTCCAAGTAGCTCTTGCTGATACAAGGTCTAAATCCTCCTGTAAAATACCTCTCTTCTGCTGTCACCCTGATAATCTGTAACAGACCATGCTACCTTGTGTGTTGAGTTTGAAGCAGCTCATTAATTGTGTCTTCCTTCTGTGCTAGGAATGACCAAAGTGAAAGTTGGGAAAGAAGACTCCTCCTCTGCGGAGTTCCTAGAAAAAAGACGGGCTGCTCTAGAGAGGTACAGACCCCAACAGCTATCCCCTCGTGCCTGAACCAAGCAAGGGACCTCTGAAAGGTCAGACTGGCTGCGCTCTCCTCCCTACGTGAGAAAAGCCGTCTGCTTCTAGGTTTGCAGCAAACCTGGGGGCTGCTGAAGAGTTGCAACTGCAGAGAGTAGTTTTGATGCTGTAAAACAATCTCCTGCTTCAAAAGACTCTGCTGGTGTTTGGGCCAAATCTGGCCAAACTCCACTGACAGGGCAGGGAGAGAATTGACCTGTCTCAGGAGCCTAAAAATATAGATATTAAGTAATTGTACAAACAGTGCAGATCAGGTGAGGAACAACTCGGTCTCTGTCTAACTCGCACCCTGACTACGAAGCCACGGGTGGCCTTTGCTCTGCCACCTGTGACTGTTGTAGTTAGCACTGGGATGCTGATCCCCCCTCCAGCTTCAGCCTCTGAAAGATCCGTTAAAAGTGTCGTCGTTAAAGATGTAACACTAAATCTTGATCACTTGGCATATTAAGTAACTTTCTTGCTATAGCAAGTGTTACTCAAAGGTCTGGCAGGTCTGATCTCGCAGGCTGGTCTCACCAGAGTCCACAGGGAGATGGGACTCTTGGTGGGTAGATGAGAACAGCTTGGTGGGCCTGACTTTCAGCTACCAAACTGCCATTTCAGAGTAAATAACAAGCAGGTTCCGGCTGACCCGCAGATGCTGCAGCTCACTGTGATGGCTCAGAGCCAGGTTTGCTACAACTGAAGTAACTCTCAGTGTGCTCCTCTCTACAGGTACCTACGGAGAGTGGTCAGCCATCCAACCATGCTGCAGGACCCCGACGTCAGGGAGTTCTTGGAAAAGGAGGAGGTCAGTAGCATGGAATAATGTAGCTACAAGTACCTTGGAAGTACAGACAGAAACAGTACACAAGCAGTTAGCGAAACATCATGCTTCAAAGCTCAGCGAGAAGCAGCAGAACCCTGTAAGAGCTCTTAACTAGGGATGAGGAGAACAGGACTCTCTTGTGTGTGTCAGTGCTTGTTTAAGCACTGTACGCTCATCACAAGCTCTGGCTAGCTTGCTTCCATCACAGTGGGGGCACGTGTTGAGAGCATGGGTAGTCTTTGTTCTCTGAAATCCATGGTAGGAGTGTAGCCTGCTGTTTGGAGGTGAGGGGGGTCCCGTGCAGGCTTGACCTGATGCTCAGATGTTGAGGGAGCGCTGGCTCAGTACTGAGCCATGTGCCTGATGTGTTCCCTGCTGCTCCAAGGAGAGTGCGACCATGTCCAACTGCACACCTGGCTTGGAGAAGTCAGAGTCTTAAAGAGGCTGAGCCCCAGGGAGACCTGAGCCTGAGTGATTCCAGCAGTAACGCTGTGCTGGAAGGCTCTTGCATAGGAGCAGACACCATGGAAACACCTCACTTTGCTGCTGAGCAGATGCAGCTCTGTCTGGAAGGTAGTTGTGGCTGGTGTGGAGCATTTCCCAGCATCAAAGCACTGCTCTAGTGTCCCCCAGCAGTGCAAACTGCTGCTGGCTTTTGAAGAGATGCTCCGAAGCATTTCTCTGTGCCTGCGTGACCTGTAGCAGCTTGGGCATCCCTTAGTTCAGGGATTCAAGTAGCATGGTAGGTTCTTACAGATCTGTGATACCTTGGTCAAGCAGAACAGGCAGACCCCCGATACAGTCAGGTTTAGGAACTCCACGTTTATTTGAAAACCACTCCAGCCCTGTTATTTGAAATACCGTACAGGCTGTGCCACTGCTTGAGCAGTGTCTGGCTAATTCTTTGCGGTGCTGTGAGCAGAAAAAAAACTGCTGTCAAGGGACCCACATGCGAGAACGATGCCACTGTGGTGACAGCTTGCTAAGCTGCTGTTACCTCCTGGCACAGCAAACTTTTCTATTTCTTTATAGCTACCAAGAGCAGTAGGCACCCAGACCCTGAGTGGAGCAGGAATACTGAAAATGTTCAACAAAGCTACGGATGCCGTCAGTAAAATGACCATCAAGATGAATGAATCAGACATAGTAAGTATTTGGACACCTCTGGGCTGTCCTTGTCCTCACTCTAGAGCTGAGTGCTCTCCCCAGCTCAAGCTTTGGGTGCAAGATGGAAGGGAAGCCCCGCAGCGAGCCCGTCTGTGGGAATCAGCTCTGGCTTTCCCCATTTCAGTGGTTCGAGGAGAAGCTGCAGGAGGTGGAGTGCGAGGACCAGCGGCTACGGAAGCTGCATGCTGTCGTCGAAACGCTAGTGAACCACAGGAAAGGTAACAAGCTTGGTATCGCTTGAGCTGTAGCTTGGCCCGTAACAGTTAAGCCTCATGCGGTGCCTGACTGGAGGTCGCCAGTGCACGGCTGTCCTAGGAGGCACTTCAGAGGAGATAGGACAGTGCTTCCTTACTGTAAAGGGTTCTTCGTCTCTTCACCATGGGAGACAGAAGTAAAACAGTAACCCCACCTCTTCTGTCCAGCCCTATGAGCTTAGGATGATGGTGCTGAAGTGAACCAGCGTCCTGCTGGATGGAGGCTGCCGTAGCAAACCTGAGCAGAGCCAGTCTTATTCCTAATTCTGAGCTGTCCTCTGGCAGGGAGCAGGGGTGTTTTTCTTCTTCTGCATGTTTTGAGTGGCTTCTGCAAAGCTGTGCCTGTCCTCCCGCTCTGCTGCTTCCCTTCTCCTCCCCGGCTGGAGTTCCTAGCCCTCCTCTCGCCATGCTGCCGAGCTGCCAGCTTGGACTGAGGCAAGGCTGGTTCTTCCAGCCGACATCTCCTGGGGCTACAGAAAAGCGGCTCCTTGGGCTGAACTCTAGGCTGGGGCTTGACTTGTGGAGCACCCGGTGTAGCGAGGCCCATTGGTTGTCTCTCTTATTCCATTCACTAGAGCTAGCGTTGAATACAGCACAGTTTGCAAAGAGCCTGGCCATGCTGGGGAGCTCAGAGGACAACACGGCCCTGTCCCGGGCACTGTCCCAGCTGGCTGAGGTGGAAGAGAAGATTGAACAGCTGCACCAGGAACAGGCTAACAATGACTTCTTCCTCCTGGCCGAGCTCCTGGGAGACTACATCCGCCTCCTCTCGGTTGTAAGGGTAAGCATTCCTTCGGGGCAAGCTCTAGGCCGTGCCACTGGTCCCAGCACTGACCCTAGGCTTAGGTGTGCCAGGACGCAGCTGGTCTTCTAAATTCAAGCCCAGGGCATGGCATGCCTCTGCTCTCCAGGCAGAGGGCAAACTTGCTGCTTGTCCAGTTGTGCATATGTTGGAGTGGTTACGTGGGGTACATGAGGCCTGTCTGTCCTGCTGCTCTCCAGGGAGGATGTGGAGCAAGTTCATGGCTCGTAGGTGGCCTCAACCCTTCCAGAGGTGAAGGCTGCAGCTACTGCAGAGGCTGTGAGCTGATAACCTGTGATCGGGGTGTTGCAAATAGATCTGCCAAGCGCAGCCTGCCTGGTGCACTGGCCTCCATGCTGGAGGCTGAAAGAAACCAGTCCCAAGTGAGCTGTGAGTCTGGCAGGCTGACTTGTTCCTTCCCCAAACATGTCCTGCCTCTGAGCAGTCCTTTCTGGAGGCTGCAGAGGCCAGAATGCAGCCTAGGGAGTAGGCACGAGCCTCCTTGGTCTGCCAGGCTGTACCGAGAGGTGTGGTGGGTGCTGCAGAGCAGGACAGAGATGCCTGCTGGTGCTGGAGGTAATAAGGCTTATCTGGGATGTTCTGGTGAGGAGCCCTAGTGTTGCCTCAGACTTTACCTGTCTCTTGGCTGCTCTGTTGTTCTGACCAGGCTGTCAAACACTGCTTTCTGCTGTTCTAGCTCTTCCCCACGATCTAGCCGGATACATTCAGAAGCTTAATGGAATCTTCCTTGCTTGGGCTGGTGACTTGCAGGCCTGCTAGCATCATCTGGCCTCCGGAGCTGGTGCAGGAGGATGCTTTGCGGTCAGCAGGAGTTGCAGGCACTTAGCTCTGCAGGAGCTCGTGGTGGAGATCTGGTGGGGGACAGGCAAGGGTAGCTGCTTGTACTGGCCACTCTTGATGGCAGGACTGAAATGGGCGGGCAGCAGGGCCTGGGGACAGGTTAGGCATTGCGTTTGGGATGCTGCCAGTTCAGTGGGTGGCCTCAGGCCTGTCCGGGCTTGTGCTGAACCACGCACATAGCTGGAGCTTTTCCAGTGACTGTCCTGACAAACCCTGGAGCAGGTGGACAGCCCCGTATGGAGAGAGGCCTCAAAGCTGCTCCTGAAGCATGAGTTGGTTGATGTTCCACCTGGGCTCCTTCACTAGTAGAGCAAGTCCATGTTCTGGTTCAGCTTTGGTTACACTGAGATGGGTCCAGGACATCAGTGATGAAGCAGCTCTGTCAACTAGCTGACGTCACCCTTGCCAAAGACATGGTTGTCACTGCCAACAGAGCTCCTGGCAGCTGCCAGCTGCTCGTGGTGTGGTAGCAGAGGCAGAGCAGAGCTCTCGGAGGCAGAGTAGCAGAGACAGAGCGCACTCAGTCTCTGCTCCTTCTTTTCAGGGAGCCTTTGACCAGCGCATGAAGACCTGGCAGCGGTGGCAGGACGCTCAGAGCATGCTGCAGAAGAAGAGGGAGATGGAGGCCAGGCTGCTCTGGGCCAACAAACCTGACAAACTGCAGCAGGCCAAAGAGGAGATCTCGGAGGTAGGGAATGAGGAGGGCCGGGGCCTCTGCTTGGCTCCTTTCCTCCGTGCTCTGCTGCGAAGCAGTGGGAAGGGGACATTCTGAGCTGAAGGGACAGGTATCTGTTGCCAGGCTGGCACCAAGCCAGCCTTGAGCAAGCCCTGCAGGAAGCCACAGAAGCCACGGGAGGGGCAGCTTGCGGTCCCACCTCCCGTGGCTTCCTTGCTGAGCTTGTGGCAAGCAGGAGATGCAGCTTGCCATGGCGGCGGGGACCAGAAATGCTGGGCTTGGCTCTGGCAGTGCCTCTCACGCGAACAGTCGTGGCTCCAAAAGCGCTTGGAGAGGGGAGCGAGAGCTTCTCCACTTCCCCTCCCCTGGAAACAGCACGGTTCCTCTCTCCGCAGTGGGAGTCTCGTGTGACACAGTATGAAAGGGACTTTGAACGGATTTCTGCCGTCATCCGCAAGGAAGTGATACGCTTTGAGGTACGTTTGGCTCGTCCCTCCACGTGCAACCCTGCTCCTGGTTGGCCTTGATGTGCCTTGGCTGGGAACACCAGCCTGGGGTAGCCGAGGGCCACCTTGGCTCCTGACCCCGCTCCCAGGACAGTGTCTGCTAATATTTGTAAATCCGGACATGTGTGAGTTGGGGCATCGCTGCTGTGGGCAGAGCTGGTGTCTTTTGGCTCAGAGGCAGCTTCTACGCAGAGAAGGTCATCCATTAAAAGGAAGGTGGGAGGGCAAAGATCCTCCGAGCCGTCAGGCTGGGGCTGGAGATGAGCTTCATCCTCAGCATCTCAGGCTCTTCTGCTGGTCTCTTCATGGGACTCCAGGAGGAACAGGAAAATCCCGGTGGTTTTTCCTTCCTTTCCCTAAAAAGCCGGAGGGTTTTGGTGGTTCGTTGAGCCTTGTACTGACTCCTGCCCCTGTCTCTTGCAGAAAGAGAAATCGAAGGACTTCAGAAACCATGTCACTAAATACCTTGAGACGTTATTAAACTCTCAGCAACAGGTGAGCCGCCCCAGCCCCTGCCGGGGTGTCGCCTCTCGAAGCTCCGCTATCTGAGCTTGTGCCCTCTCCACCCTGTGTACATCCTTCTCCCCAGGTGTGGGGAGGGATGAACCCCCGCCAGCTCGAGCAGGGCAAAAATACAAGCGCTGTGTCCCCCTTGATGCCTGTTCTGGGGGGGCTGTGCCCTTTGAAAGGGTTTTTACCCCCTCGCAAAATGCTTCTCTGCTCGCTCTGGGCTTGAATGGTGCTCCTGACTCTCCTGACTCTCTCCCTCTCTCTCTCTGCAGCTGGTGAAGTACTGGGAAGCATTCCTACCCGAAGCCAAGGCCATTTCTTAATTGGACCGAGCAAACGAGTGTACCTGAACTTTGCCTTTTTTTTTTTTTTATATACACTATACCTCTTCCTCTTTTACACGTGACCCAACCCTAGTTACACACTCTGGAGCTGGTAGAGGTTTAACCCCCAGACAAGCAGCTTTGCAAGCCAGTAACTCTTCTAACTGTATATTTTTCATTTAGCAACATATATTTTCTTACTGAAGAGAAACTAGTTTCCTGCTTTGAGA
>VWZL01005842.1:1166160-1280078 GCA_013396915.1 Stercorarius parasiticus
AGGGCGGTGCCGGCCAATGGGCGCGGGCGGCGGCCTGCGAGAGGGGGGGTGGGCGCGCGTGGCGGTCGTTGGGGGCGCGCGCCGGCGGCGGCGAGCGGCGGAGGGTCCGTGTCCCCGGCGGTAAAACAGCGACAGCCCGGGCTGGGGGGGTCGTTAAACGGACACAGTAAATGACAGCTCGGCGCACCCAGGGCCCTTCGCCGCCTCTAGGGCCCTTCGCAGCTCCAGGCCCGGGAGCAGGAGGGTGCGGCCTTTGCCCTTCCTGCAGCGCCCCCCCGCCTCCGCTGCAAAGATGGAGCCTTGTCCTGAGGGCACAGCGGCAGAGGGGACTCTGTGAGTGCCCCTCCACCTCCTTTCCCTGCGCAAGACTGAAGAGCTGGGCGAGGCTGTGTGATAGAGCTAAAGAAAGGGGTGAGAGAGGAGAACGGCCTTCATCAGAGGCACAGATTTCTCTGAAATACCAGCTGTGGCCAGGCTGAAAGCTGCACACAGAAGTGTTTGCAGCATTGTAGGTGCCCATCATGGAATTGTCAAGGTCGGAAGGGACCTTTAATATCAAGTCCAACCATAAACCTAACACTGCCCAAACCACCACTAACCCATGTCCCTCAGCACCACATCTGCCCGGCTTTTAAATACCTCCAGGGATGGTGATTCCACCGCTTCCCTGGGCAGCCTGTTCCAATGCTTGACAACCCTTTCGGTGAAGAAATTTTTCCTACTGTCCAATCTAAACCTCCCCTGGTGCAACTTGAGGCTGTCACCTCTTGTCCCATCGCCTGTTACTTGGGAGCAGAGACCGACCCCCCCTGGCTACACCGTACTTTCAGGGAGTTGTAGAGAGCGAGAAGGTCTCCCCTCAGCCTCCTTTTCTCCAGGCTGAACACCCCCAGCTCCCTCAGCCGCTCCTCATGAGACTTGTGCTCCAGACCCCTCACCAGCTCCGTTGCCCTTCTCCAGACATGCTCCAGCACCTCAATGTATTTTTTGTGGGAAGGGGCCCAAAACTGGACACAGTATGTCTAGCTTAGCACACTCATTCACAAACACCGTAGTTAGTTGAACATGTGGGAATTACCTATTTTTTTTCTCATGTCTACTCAAATAGATGACGGTCAGTGCTAATCGCCTAGCATGGACACCTTTAAAGGAACTGCCTGGTGGAGATGCATGTTCCCAAGGGCCAGGGAAAGAAAGGTTGAGGTTGTTCTTCTCAGAGCACGAGTGTCCCAAGACTAATTTTTGGGAACAGGAAATGAAAGTTCATGCTAAAAATATTGTGTTTAAGGCTGGGAAACGCAAGGAGAAAAAGTGTCCTGACAAAGATCCCAGTGTGAAGCAGTTTCTAAGAGCGTGAGTTGCACTGCAGGTGCTCTCCCTGTCTAGATACACTGAAAGCTGCTTTTATAAGATGGTATGTTTGGCTAATATCTTTAATGCTTTTCTCTGTACTGGGAATAAATAACCAGCAGCTATTTGCACACTGGAAAACCTGGCAATCCTGGTGGTTGATTCCATGGAACTGGCACAGTGCTGCACCTTTCTACGCAAGAGCCGGGGGAGTGGGCAGAGACACAGGGGGGTGGCACTCGAGGCTGCAACAGTTGGGTCACTGCCACCTTCCTCCGCCGGCATGGCTGCCGGCACGGCATGTGCTGAGGGATTCATCTGGAGCTGAAGCGCCTCACTGTGCCCTTCCACTTGGGGAAGGCACGCTTGATGCTTACAGATCTATTCCAGAGACACCGGGACCACTCAACAGCAGGTTTTGGGGTGGTTCACATCTTTGTGGGAACGTACAAGCACAGGGGGAAGAGAAATTGGTGCCACCGTGCCTCGGCCAAGCTCTGTGGGGCTGAACCGTCCATGGCTGTAAAGCACAAAGTGGTGAGAAGGTCCTGTAAGTTCCCACACTGTGCACCGTCCCCTCAAAGGAGGGCTCAGAGCTTCTCAGAGGAGAAGAGGGCTACCAGCCGAGCCTGACTGAAGTAAAGGAAAAGAAAATACAAGCGATGTGGTCAGGAGGAGGTAATAAATACGTCTATTCATGGAGAACAATGCAGCAGTGCAATGTTTTATTGAAAAAAAAAATAATAATCATCTCACTTGATACCTCAGAAGACTGCATCGCAACGTTGGTGGGCCGCACTGTGGGAGAGCTACATCAGGGAGGCCAGCACAGCGCTGGGTGCCCCCTGCCGCACGGGCCCGAGAGCCCTCCCCTCACGCCCCTGCGTCTCCTGGCTGCTAATGAACTTCTGGTGAGGAGAGGAGAGTTTGCCCAGGTAGGCTTAATGCCCTGCTTCCTACCACAGCATGGCTGGCTCAGTCTGGCTTGTGTCTGCTAGTCACCTCCGAGCTCCCTGGGGACAGCGGTTTCCTGTTTATTAACCTGCTTTATTTTCCTTTTTTTTTTTTTTAAAAAAAACATACCCACCCCACATTTTTGCCTTTTTGAAGAGTCCAACGTACGATTATAGTGCAAGAGGGCTTGGTACAAGTGAGCATTACCAGCATGCCGTGGGGGGACAGTCCTCCCCTACAAACACATCATCGTAGGATTAAAAGAACATCGTATCTCCAGAGAGAAGCGGTAGTGGGTCATGGTGAAATAGCTTTCAAACCAACCCACTTAAAAACAAGGTCAGGAAAGTTTCTAAACAATCAAATACATTCACTTTAAAAAAAACCCAAAAACAAAAAAAAAAAATTAAGAACAAAAACTGTTGAGATGGCCCCTTTTCCCCCCCGCCCTCCCTCACCCTGCAAACACTTACATATGCTGCAACTACAAGCTGCTCCTTGACCGGAGGCAGCGAGGAATGACCAAACACGGCAGGAGATGCAGAAGGAATTGAGTTCTGGTGACAGGCACTTAGTGGGGCTTAGGAGGACAGCAACAGAAATGTCTCGGGGCCTGGCTCCATCTGCAGTGGGCAGGACGGCTCCCCGGGGAGCGCCTGTGCCCCCTTCCCCCCTCCCAAGATGCCAAACCATGGTTTCCTACAGCGGAGTGGGGAACGCCTGTACTAGAGACACTGGGCTCCTGGAGGCCACTGGCAGCGGAGGAGTTCGGAAAGACAAGTGTGGAACGTGGCCATGGTCACAGTCCTTGCTCTGGCAGGAAGGGACAAGAAGGCGAAGGTGAGCAGTCTCCCTTCCTGCCCCGGCCCACAGCACGGCTGGAGGAAAGCGCTTTGCAGAAGGAGAAGGGGGGTGCACACATCTCCTGCGCTCGTCGGGATAAGGCATGGAGAGAACGCAGTGGAGAATGGCGAAGAGATGCCCTACGGGAATCCTGGCAGGGAAGCAAGACCACACCAGCGTCTCCCTGCTTTGGGGATGCAGGAAGAGCAAGGCCAGAAGCTCCCTGCCCAGGATGATCTCCTGCACCCTATACCCACTTCTGCCCAGCCAGGGGAACCGACCCTCTCGTGAGTGCCACTCCACGAACTCCAAGCTACGCAGATCGTCATTAAAAGAATAAAAGATAATGAGATCTAGTCTCTCCCTTTCCTCCCTTCATGCTGTCTGGGGAATGTGGGGTGACCCAGGCCCGAGTTTATGACAAGCAAAGTCCCTCAAGTGAACAGTCCCAGCCTGGTCGGGTGTCACACGTGGAAAGACAAAGTACAAGGAACCTATTCTCAACCTCCCCAAAAGCTGCTTGAGTTCTCCCAGAGCCCTGCCATGTCTGCGGTAACCCCTGGGCAGCCTCAGCCTCCTTCGAGTCTGGAAATACTGCAGCAGGATGCAAGTTTTTTGTTGTTTTTTTTTTTAACATGTGTGCAAAGCGCCCCAAGCCCTTTGCTAGTTATTGGTTTGGCTCAAAAGCGGTGTGTGAGAACCATGGCTTCTCCTGCAGGCTGCGATGGCTTCCCACGTGCCCCAGACCCACGCTCGCAGAGAGGACGTGAAGGCTATTCCAGTTAAACCCATCTGACCTTCATCTGGAGATGAAATCAGTGTTAAGGCAGTGAAGTATCCTCTCCCCTGCCGGGGAAGCTTCGCTCCTGCTAATGCTTTCTCGCAGAAGGTACGTGTTCACAACCACCCTACTGGAGGGATTTGAGAAGGCTGCCTGGTTGCCCACACCGAGAAACGCCTACACTTTTGGGAAACGGCTGCCTCTCCGTCACCTTAATCCAGATCTACCTCTTAAACCAGCACAAACTCCTCCAGCTTGGCAAAGCTGACGCTGCTCCCTCCTGCCAACGCTGGGCTACAGCGTTGTGTCTCCCGCCCGGTTGGGTCAGGCACAGTGTAGGAAACCATGGTAGGGACATTCACTAGCAGCTAGGAAGGGTGATTGAAAATTCAAGTATGCTTCCTCAGCGCGTGGCCCAAGGCAGGCGTCGGGAACCCCAGACTGGCACGAGGGTTGTGGGGATGTCGTCGACATCCCCACTGCAGGGCATTCTTTGCACCCCACCATCTTCCCAGCTGAATGTCTGTCTGCGCTGGCACCGTGTGGCCGCGCAGAGATCCACAGATACAATGTGCATCTGTAAATGCTAAAAATAATAAAAAGTGCAACGACGTCAGCTTCTTTAAAACAATCCACATTGCTCTGTTACTGTCAGAGGAGGAAGGTGTCAAGGGAGCCAGAAAAAAAACCTAACTGGAACAGTAGATTGCAAATTTCTCACAGCTTGCACATTACAGTGTAACTGTTCCCAAGGAGCCGAAAAGGGAACCTGTCTCTTAACTGCTGCAGCAGTCAGGCCCTTCTCCCAGGCAACTCTCCTGCCCACACCACGTCCTCCTGCCCTCTCAACAGCCAATCGAACCTACTACGGTATTTCTTTGCTTAATTAAGGAGGGAGGAGGATGGAGGAGCAGAGAGCACAGGGGAGGCGGGGAGGAAAGTGAGCAGGAACTAAGCACAGTCCTTAGGTTTGTGTGAACGATGCCTTCGCCGTAAACAACGGGAAGGAGGGTCAGCCAGCCAGCCCCCCTCCCAGGGCGACCAAGACCTGAGCCAGCCACAGTCCTGGTCCCAAAAGGAGCTTCAGGCTTGGAGTGAACGAGGGCGACCATTCAGCAGATCCACCCCAGAGTGGTTTGTTTTGGAACGTTTTCTTCTTTTTTTGGTTTAAAATGTCACTTTTTGTTTTTTTGTTTTTTTTTTCCTCTCTTCCTCCTATGCCTCCTCCTCCCCCCTAAAGAGAAGCCCCTTCCAGTGAGACAGGGCAGGAGCTGCAGGCGTGGTGGTTCCTGCAAGGCCCAGGAGGCACCGGTCACTTGTGACGCTGAGCCGTCTTCTTCCGTTTCCTCTTAAAGAAGCAGCAGCACCTGGGGCAAAAAGGACAAGGCAAGTTAGCCCCGTGCCTGGCACCCCGGGAAGGTCCCCCACCACCCTGGGCTTCCCTCTGCTCAGCCACATGCAACAGCAACTCCGCGCGCCCGGCCCCAGGCCCAGACAGACCCGCTGTCGGTCGGAAAGGTCGGCGGATGCTGGTGGATGGCTGGCACCACTGGCCCGGACTGACAGACCAGCAAGGCAATTCAGCTGCACGCTGAGGGGGTGGGGTCCCACCGCCCAAAGGCTGTGGGTGAGAGCGGGGCGCAGCCCCCCTGAGCACCCGGAGCCGGCCTGTCTCCCTCCCGAGGCTTGACTGGGGCAGGAACACAAGGAGCCATCTGGAAAGGCGGGAAAACAAGGATCCAGATGCTCCACTCCCTCTGTCCGAACCCCGGAGGGAGCGGACTGGGACAGCGAGCCCTGGCTGCTCTTTCCAGCTACAAGACACACGGTTTTCACCACCGTTCACTAAAAAGACAAGTTTCAAAGAGACCTTGGCTCAGGGACCAGGTTTCTTTACTGAACCTTTCATGATAACCAGAGCTTCCACCCCACATAAATCATTCAGTGCTGATATGCAGAACCCCTGCTTCTTCCCCCATCCGATGCAAGGGAGGTGCGCAGCCCCTGGGGATTAGGGGAAGCAAGAAGGATGGATAGTGGAGGCTGAGGTGGGGAGAAAAACGCCCATCGCAGCTGAACCGTGACGAGCGGTGGTTTCACTTGTGGGATACACTGAAAGCAGTCGCCCAGGTTTTCTAGTCCTGCTGGCTTCCTACAGAGTCACTCGGTATTTAAGGCATATCTACCTTTCTAGCCCACTGTCAAGGAATCCCCTGCACAGAAGAAAGGTATTTGTTCTGTGCGAGTTCTGCTCCTGAGCTACGTGTCTTTCTCCTTCTGCCATTACAGCCATCTCCAGAGAAGCCTGGGTGATGCCTGGACCACCATTTCAGGCTGGTGGAAGGGATGCCTGGCTAAGCAGCAAGAGCGGATGTGAGTATGCAAAGACCATTTTTTCCTACAAGCATCTTTTACCAACAGCCAGACAAAAAACTTTCAAAAACACTGTAGCAACTTCTCCAAATTATTTTCCATTGGGTCCTTCGTGGCTCTGAAATGTCAGCATTACACTTCTGTCCTCTCAGAGCTAGAGGAACAGATTTGTTCTCACTCGCACCCCAGAAAGTGCTTGTCCCTGGATGCACGAGCCTTTCTACGGGGTGCAAAAGTGATGGGTGACCACCGCACCCCTGTGAGCAAAACCTGCCAGCACAGACCGTCTGCTGGGGAGACCGAAACCCCCTACAACATGGAGAACTCAAACAGCCACAGCAAGAGGAGGGTCACCTCCCACCACATGTTCCTCTGGCCTGCACGGACTAATGGCCAGGGGAAATTCAACGTCCCTGCTTTGTCTTTAGATTCCTAAACAGGCCCAGTTTGGAGCTGAGCTCAGAGAAAACGCAAAGCACTTGTCCTTACAGGAACACGGGCTTGGAGCGACCTGTGACGACTCCATCATTACCCACCCAGCCTGACGTTTGCAGCCTGCAGCCTGAAGCACCACCCAATCCAAGCTCCTCCGCACGGCTGGCACTCTCACCCCCCCGCCCCGGAACTGCTCTTGCATTTTCTCCTCCCAGGCCATGTGCCACCCTCTCCTGTTTTAACCTGTCACAGTATTTCTCTCCCACAGCAGCCACCTTCCTTCATGACTTGGGCAATGGTGAGTAAGGGGGGGATGTTATGAGGAGAGAGGATGGAAAATGCATGAGTTATGATTTTGCATGCAGTGGGTAAGGGAAGAAGAGGGCTGAGCAGCACTCGTTTCCTTGGGCACCGAACGAAGGGAGCTGACTGACTCCTGGCTGTTTTTCCTTGTGACTGTCTTTTTAGGCTGTTACTCAGAGGTCCAGGGAAGGGTTCAGGAAAGGAAGTCCTGGCAGTTCAGACAGGCAGAGGCAAAACACCAAAATAAAAGAATAAGGCAGGCTGACAATTACAGAACATGATCTCTCTGCATGCAGACAATGCCCAAGAGAACAGCCCCAGACTACGACATACAGAGAAGCCAGAGATGCCAGAGGTATTGGAGGCAATGCCTATGGAGAGCAGGGCAGAGGCGGTCAGTCTCCCATTCAACAAGGATATTCCTCGCCGCACACAGGCTTTGTCACCTCATTCCATAGTGATTCCCACCCATCAGCCCTCCCTACAAACTCCTCATCTGAGACTTCGCTTGGTCCTCTGCTTACTGAGTATGTGGATTCCCCAAGGGGCAAGGGAGGGAGGGCACACCTCCATGGGACACCTTGAGGCCGGGACACTACAGCTGAGGCTTCAAAACCCTTATAAGACCACACATGTGCCTAAACTGGGCTTGGAGCAATGCTAATCCCAACCCTTCTGCCCCTTCTCTCCCAGAGAAGCCAGTTCACCTGCGCCTTTGGCTGGCAGCTGCAGGGTTTTTGGAAAGGAGCCATCTCCCACCCACCCTCTCCAAGCAGGGGCTCTAGCTGGGGCTCTGTCACTAATGAGGACTCCATGAACACATCTTTCCATCCTCTCTAACGATACAGGCCTGTGCTTCTCCAGAGGAAACTCTTCGAGGAAGTGACTGGCCCCCTCCCCTCGCTGGGAATACCCAGTGCAGAGTTTCCCCTTCGTAACCATCTGTGTGAGGAATTCCTGCAAGATGCTCGGCAAGCCTGGTCCCGACTCTGCCCAACTCCATTAGACATCATCTGCTCACGGACGTAACAGTTTGGGGGAGATGGTAAGCCAAATAGAAAAGGATTAAAATCCATCTTTTGCATCCGCCAGTTCAGAGATCAGCCGAATTGCTCGGCCTAATGCGGCCGCTCAGCCATAGCCCACACCCTCCCCAATATTGCATGTGGTCCTCAGCACGGTCCTAACATTAAAACAGCTCTGGGTTGGCTTTGACTTTGTGCCTTTTTAGGGTTTGGTCAGTTTGATTTTGCCAACCCCAGTCTAGTCTGGTCCGCTCCCCCTTGCATGTGGACTGGAGAGAGGGACTCACCACAAGTTGAGCATTTTCAGGCAGCTACAGAGAGTGTAGAGAAAAAACACAGAAAGGAAGAAAGAGCAATTAGTTCACAGAGGTGGGATGAAAGCATGTCACTGCAGCCATGCAAACATGCAGTGCAGACTGGCAGACACACACCATGCCTGCCCACCGCCCGCCCCCAGCCCTCATACCACCTCTGCCCTGGCCATGGCACCGCTGAGAACTGCCACCTTCTCCAGGGTCTTGAGGTCTCTGACAAACACCCCTATTTTCCTTGAAGGCCCCAGGAGGTTCTTATCTGGGGTGGGATCAGAAAGGGGCTCAGGGCCACCAGGAGAGGAATCTGCTCTTCTCCCCTGCAGCTCCAGCAGCAGAAGGGCCACATCATGGATCTACACCTGGGAACCTGCCCTTCAGTGAAACCCTTCAGGAGCTTATTATCTCCAGCAGAAGCATTTGCACAGCTCCTCTGCCTGCTGGAAGTGCCAGGGAAAGATCTTTCTGCTATTGCACCTTGTCTCAAAACACAGAGCCCCACCTCCAGCTCCTTCTAGCTCTTTCTGGCCCACTTTACTGCAGAGCAGAATCCAAAGGTCCCTTTCCCTCCGCATATATCTGAGGGGATTTATGATCACAGATGCAAGGGAAGATGAAGACAGCCCTCCCTGTGGCAAGAGGAATGAAGCAGACTACGCTTGGGAATTACAAGATACCCCAAACCTGTCAGTGCAAAGCAGCCTGTGCTCTGCTTCCCAGCACCTCCAAAACCCATTTGAGGCCACACAAACAAAGGCTGGAGGGAGACAGCGCAGTTCCACATGTCAAGAGACGTGGCTTGGGCAGCACGGCCCTTGCACACTCCCTTTCCCCTGTCCTGACACCTCCCCTGTACATGGGTGTGGGCTCTGGACCCTGGCCTCACTGAACAAGGCGCTGCAGGAACAGGCTGAAGGGGCTCCCATCTTAAAAGCTGGCTCTTCCTTGCATTGGGTTATTGTTGAGGACTGTTAAGAGTAGTAATTTGCTGCATCCTTCCTAGGAGCAACCCCAAGCCATGTGCCTGGCGGGGACCCACTTCAGTATGACCAAGACAGAGCCTGTGACACCAAACTGGTGGCCTCTGCAGGCCATACTACCCATATCTAAGAGGAGTATGGCCCAATCTGCAAGTTGGACCCGAAGATCGCCCCCACCTTGCCGTACTTGATAAGGATCCTGCACCAAACCCCAGGCTCGCTCCTTTGTCTGGGAGCAGAAAGTGTATCTGTTGCTTGGGCATGCTGCTGCCAGGATCACGCCCAGGCCAGCTACCAGTGAGCCAGACCATGCACAAGTACTTCCCGAGGGACAGAGGAATAGACAGCAGAAGACCTTCTGGACAACCAGCACTGCTTTCAGACTGACCTTGTCCATCAGCACACCCTTTCTCACGCCTGCCAGTTTTCCTCTTCATCCTCCCACAAGCCATTCCTAACAGAGGTTCCCACAAAGGCTGATACAAATAACATGGGAAAAGCAACACAAGTGTCATCCAGTCAAATTACAACCAGGCAGTTGGGCAACGTCACAGCGCTGACCAGTTCAAAGGCAGCCCCAGGGGCTATTCACCCCTTGCACGGGGAGTGCTGGGATTACACTGTGACCTGCTAGGGTCCTGCTCTAGTTCAGAGGCAGCGAGAAGGTCCCATGTTGAGGATCATGCAAAAGGTGACATGATGGTGCCAGATGCAGCACGTGTGCAAAGGAGGCCAAAACAGTCAAAGCAGCAACTTCGTACATCAGTTCTCACTCGTGACCACAAACTACGGAGGAGAGATCAGCTTGGAGGGAGCGCACTCTTCCCCACAAGCAGGAGGGCTGCTTCTGGTTTCTCTCACTCAGCTTCTGCTGGGCTGGACCAAGAGAATTCCCAGAGAGAACTACCTACAGAAGTCCCTGCAAGGACCGTTCTGGATACCTGGCATCCACTTCTTGCAGGCAGAAGTAAAGCATTAAGTTTCCGACCAACAATCTCTTCACGGAGCTGTGCTCAAGCTACTCCTACACTCTCAGCACGAGAGTACAGTGCGTTCTCCTTTTGGAACACGGGACGCTCACCGGGATTCCTCAAATCAATTCACATTATTCTGGTATTTCTGCTACTGTCTATCTTGCAATACATGCTCTGAGTAAGAGTTACGTTCTCCAGCCACGACAAGTGTAGAAAAGAAGCAGCAGCAGCACTGAAGGCACCATGCACAAAAGCAGCAATATGCAAGGAAAAGGGCACAGGACACGAGCATCGAGTACTTCACCACGGGTAAACATCCCCACTCATTTCCCAGGAGGAGGATTAATGACCACACCAGTGGAAAGCCTGTTTGTAAAGCAAACGTACTTAGCTTCCTCCACCACCTCCACCTCCGCCTGCGCTGTTATTGGGGCGTTGGAGTGTGCCCCCGTCGGGTCGTCCACATTCAGCTCCCCGTTGGTTGAGCTAACCACCTGAAACACAAATGAATGCCCCGTTAACGAATGCCCTGTTAACAAACACCCCCTTGCACGTGATGCGGCTCCACCCGCCTGGACAAGGGATGCTGTGGGAATGGGAAATCTGCGGAATAACTTCCGTTTGCTCCTGTTTCTTTGCACCCTCTTAGAAGGCTGTCAGATTCCTTGGATGCCTTTGAATCACTGCCTGGTGTGGAGAAACCAGCTGGTTCATGAGAACAGCAGGCAGGGGACTGATCCTGTATTCACTAATTCACACTCCTGCGCCCAGCACAGGTCCTGTGTCCTTAGGAGGCTACGCCACTTTGGGAGGTGCAGCCACTAGTGTGAAGACTAATCGACAGCCCTATATACACACACAAACACTATTATGCTAATCGTTTTCTCCTGACACTTTTACACGCGAGCGACTCAGAGCCTGCCAGAGCCGTGGGAAGAAGTCACTCCAGAGCCCCCAGAATCTCACGCCTTTTCTGGAAACACAGCCAGTTTCTGGAATGACACCCAAAAGCTATTGATACGGTCTCTCATCTCTTTTTGCTTCAAAGCTGACATGATGGCTTACTTCAGCATCTCCATTATAAGGATGACCATCCAGATCCCCAGCTGCCATCAGCTCTGCACTGGCCAGGAGAGCATGCAATTTTCTGTATAGTTCATCATTGCTCTATTGCCACAACCACCACCAAAGCAGCCTGTACGGGACCGAAGTTTGGCTGTCCCTTCCGCATTCCGTCTGGAAGGTAGGACGGGCTCCAGAGCTGTAACGACACATGGCTCCCCTCCTGCTCCACCTCTTTGCCATTCTATAAGGTAAAAGGAGGTGTCTCCCATGGGGGGTGTGTGTCAAGGTGCTACCCAGTATTCCTGGTGGCTCTGGATGACCTAATCACCAGAGGTGAAGGGAGGGAAGCCACTGAAGCAGATGTCCCCTCACTATTAAATGCATCTATCCATGTTTGTTTTGAATACTTAAGTTCTACCAGCAACTGCTGTTTCTGCAGTTCAAGTCCCGTGGCCAGTCTCTGCCAAGACAGGTCAGGACTCAGCTCATGTAGTTTTCAGAGCTCTCCTCGAGTGACAACCCCTTGGGTTCTCTTCACACCCGCCTTCCCAGACTCATCACACTATGGGCCCACCCAGGTTCTCCAGACCCTCACACTTCCCACGCAACTCCGCAAAACGCTAACACTTAATTGTGCTATTTCCAGTAATCTTCCCACACTTTCTCCAGCTACTTGTTAAACTTCATTTTACAAAAGGCTCTGATTTTCCTCCTCATTTTTACGTGCCGCCACTTCATTTTGATGCGGCAAATTCAACCGTTGCCTTAAAGGAAATGGCTACCCAAAGCTACTGACCTCCCAAGGGTTCAGCATGAGCTGGGGCATCTGCTAAGAAACAATTTAAGCGTCTGCAGCCCAGCAGCCATGCACAGCAGAAGATCTCCTGTTCTTGGCTGCAGGTTAAGCAAAATTGTAATGCTTACGGTGGCACATACAAGCTTGTAACTGCTCAGGTAGGCAACCCTGCTAGTCAAATTCAGACTAGGACTGCCTTATTGCTGCAGCTCCTCTGGCAGAGCACTCTTCGTGGGGAGACACAGCTCATGCTGGCTTTGTGCAAGGAAACTATTCCCCTTACATAAAAAAATATGAATAAAAGCACCTACTCTGTACTTACTAAGAGCTGAATTCATAGAATGGTTTGGGTTGGAAGACTGTTGGACTAGATCATCTAGTCCAACACCCCTACCATGGGCAGGTACATCTTTGAGGGTGCATAAAGCCCCGTCCAACCTGACCTTGAACACTTCTCCAGTTTACTGTATGCTCAGGTCTGAGGTCAGAGCTATACATACAGTATACTTATCCTTCAGTTTCTTTCAGTTTCATTTCACTCAGTAAAATATCTTTAAATGAAAAAAGGAGCATGGCTTAATCAAGCCAAAAAATCATTGAATCCAGTCAAGTATCGGCAATAGGTAAAAATCTCAACCTAATCTGCATTTCACCTAGGGGCACCCTGCGCTTCCCGTTTCCTCTGCTCGGCTCTGTCCCGCTCCAGGCACTAACCCCCGTTTCACCAGAGCCAATTCTCAAAGTGTTGTATCTGACATTAGAGCCAGCTCTTGCAGGCAAACCTCTGCCCAGGATTTCACCTGGCCAGCAATACTAGACAGCTCTTGTTTGGTTGAGCGACTCTTCCATCTTCTCTCTAGCCTGTGCAGCCATCTTAGTCTGGCAGCAAAGCGAGAAACTCCCTTAGCGAGCCTGAGTGTCAACCAGAGGCAGGTAAGGTTTCATAAATAGAAACAGTCTTTTCAGGAACTTAAAAATTTAGCTGTGGTGGCACCTTTAATGCTGCCTGGCACTGTTGCGCATCCTCTGCTCATCCACCTTCTGCAGCAGGAATTTGACCAGAGCCTCACCTATCAAGCCTGAACTGGAACAGCTCAACTATTTTCCTAACATTTATGGGGTTTATACGCAACAGACCTTGTTTCAGCTGCCTCTTACTACCTAAGAGCATCCCCAAGGATGGGGACTGGGGATCCCAAAGTGGTGCCCAGTGACAGGACAGAGGTAACGGGCACAAACTCGAACATAGGAAGTTCCACCTAAACATGAGGAGGAACTTCTTTACTGTGAGGGCGGCAGAGCCCTGGCACAGGCTGCCCAGAGAGGTGGTGGAGTCTCCGTCTCTGGAGACATTCCAAACATGCCTGGACGCGTTGCTGTGCCACCTGCTCTGGCATGAGGTTGGACTGGATGATCTCCAGAGGTCCCTTCCAACCCCACCATTCTGTGATTCTGTGGGATAGAGGGGTGGCTTTATAGACGAGACCTGCTTAACATACACTCCTTTCTGTGTTCAATTTGACAAATCTGAGATCACAATAGCTCTCAGAGGAAAAGCTTTGTTGAAGCGGAAACAGCAACGATGTGGGCCATCACAGCCTGAGTCCCACAAAACCATGACTTGAATGTTATGTACAGGACAGGACCAAACCGGCCTGTGAAATCACTCTCCTGACTGTGATGTTACTGCAAGTTGAGGAGAATTCAGGGGATTTAATAGATTCTCGCATTGAGGCTGTACATGCTAGGAGGAAGAGGTACCTGTACTGATCCTCCGTGCCGATCTGCAGCCAAATGAGATGTCAAGTACGAGGTATTCGTCTGCCGGCTTGGCTGGATCTCCCAGTCCCCTCGGCGATCTGATGATGCCTGCTTGTAGGTTCAGAAGCACGAGAAAAACAGAAGAGAGGGCAAAAGGTGAATGAGGGGAAGAAAAAGAAGGGCGTTTGTTAGTGAGTTAGTTTCTTTTGCAAAAAGCAAGGCATTTAAACCTTTAGCTGGGCTAAAATTTCTCTTTACCAAGTGCACCTTGTACTTTACTTCAGCGGTGTCTGTAGTAACCCACTGCAGGAGTGGATTTCTTCTCCTCTAGCTGCTAAACGAAGAGAAAGCTCAGATCTATTCAGGAAGTTATTTCTTTACACGGCTTCATTTCCACGGGTTTCAGCATAGAAATAAACACACTGACAGTACGTTCAACTGTGCCTGTCAGGTCACACACACCAGAGCACTTGGCATGGCAGCAAGGTTGGATACACAAGCTCGACCTCCCTAAAATACTTATTTTTTAACTCGAATTTGCAACATAAAACAACGCCACATTTTCTTTCACCAAAAGCCAGTTCCACACACTGATTCACCTGTGAGGTGCAGAAGGAAACATCCACCACACCTGCTTGACTGGAGAGAGGCTTGGTGGCTTTTTGGTTCTCTGCAGAAAAGTAGATAAGAAACTTTTGCTAACAGTTTCTTCTTTATCCCCAACAGATGCAAACTTTTGGCAATTAAATTATTAGAATTTTATTTGTTTCACTAGAAGAACCACTTTGCACTTGCATGTGAGGCTCCTTACGGGTCGCCCAGCTTTGATCACAACACATCCAGCATTCACCTGAGCACCAGGAGGATCTCAGCACACCGAAACCCAACCAATCAGCTGGAGGAACACTTCCTAAGACCGGGAAGTGTAGGATGAACAGGTAGATCTGCGCTGGCCTCAGGCCAACAGCGAGGACGTAGTCAAGCCTGAAGTGACCGACATTTAAAAGGTGTCTCCCTGGACACCATATAAAAATTTAAGCAAATGCTTCAAAGCTGAAGCACAAATTTTAAAGAGAGGGCAGAGCAGCAGAGTCTCCCCAGCGCACACGCAGCTGGCAGGAGGGTTGCTGAACGGAGACACCATGGACCTGGCCAGGAAAAAAGAGGCTCAAGCGAATAAACAGCAGGTTCTCAGGGGTGAAGATGAAGGAGCTGATCAAAGAGTTGTGCCCAGGCCCTGCCTTTCCCCAGCACTACTTTGTGTTACTCCCTGCAGCCACTGATGATGAGCCCCAGCCCTGGTATGAGCAAGAGAGAAGCCACTGGGCTCAGTGTCACTGTGAAAAAGAAAAGAAAAAGACAGCAAGCAGCTCCCCACAGGAGAAAGACTCAGAAACCTTTGAATAAACTTCAACACTAACTAGTAAATTGTCACTCAACCAGAGCAGGAGCATGTGCAAAAGTAGGAGAATAAGAAACGAAATCTCCTGGCATTTCCTAAAACATGCGCTATCGTTCCCTTTGCATGTGACCTCTGACTCCCTCCTGGAGCGACCCACGGTGCTGCTCCTCCTTCCAAGCAGGCACCAAATCCAGCTCACAGGCAGCATTTCCCTAGAGGTGGTCTTGTCCAGGCTTGTCCTGTTAAATGTTCTTCCCACCAGCCTGAGACGCTGCTTACGCTTTCTGCACTTGATGACATTCAAGGGAGAAGCACTTCCCTTGGAATATTTTTTCAATGTCTGCAAGTCACAAGATTATGAACGACTGGAGAATTTGAATGTAGGTTTTAAAAGCTAGTAGAAGTCAGATCTTGAGTGTTGCTTCTTCCAAAGCACTGTGCCACCAGGTTGCCTGGCTAGCCCAGGCGATGAAGTAGCACCATGCCACATCAATGTTAGGACAAGCACCCTTCTGCCCAGGAGCCTGGAAGCAGTTTCTAGGAAAGGCTCTAGTGGCCACAAGAGCCAGATTTTCTCTTTTAGCTCTACAGTCAGGTATGTGATAAACTGCTTTTGAAGTAGGCTTGAGCTGAGCTGCCCAAAACGCAACACAAGCGGTGACACCGAGAAAGTGATGCCTGTGAAACCTGAGAGCATCAAGTTCCCCCTAACACTCATCACCTCCCTACCAGCTGCCAAATTGCAAGGCAAGACAGAGGGGGCAGGGCTCACCAGTCTTTGGGAGATAGTAAATATCTTTGCTTCTAGAGGAAAAGGATACAAAAAGGAGATCACTCTCTCATCAGCGTCTTTACTGGGAACCAAATTTACATAAAAGAGAATCTGCAGTTATTATACCTGGGAACAAAAATAAGGCAATTAAATCTAGAGATCAAGGCAGGCACTTGACCCAAACCCATGGCTCCAATTCACTGCTCTAGACATTTATTTTTTCTACTTTTTTGTTTAGAGAAACTTTTTGCTCAACACTTAAAAGGAACACCCCTTGGAAGAGAGTTGCTTATGTTTTGGTGAGAAGAAACTCATTTTCCCTGCATATTGGGAATATTAAATAATTCAGCATCCTGAGTAATGGTTAGGTAAAAAAAAAAAAAGCTGCCATGCAATACAGCATCAAGACTATCTGAGAGGCTGGGAAGAACCAGGACTGAAGGCTGCCTGCACAATATTTTGGGAATAGGACAGATTTCTTTGGGTTACATACTATAATTTCTGAACTAACATGCTTGAAAATGAAGCCAGGCGTCTTTGTCCGTTAAAGGAAACAAGATGCCTCATACGTACAAAACGCGAAGGTCTGTTGTCAAAGCGGACAACTAGAGACTGCCACCCCAAAACGGGGGGTTAATGCATTAATCGGGCAATATATTAAAGCAGATTATTTCACTAGTACTCACAATCCAGTCCACAGGAATCAGCATGCATCAATGCAACACTGCACACGTGCTTCAAACCATCCAGCTTCCTACAAGCAACACTTCTAACAAGGGGAGTTCATCCTGATGGCAGCGATGGCTTTAGATGTATTCTAGTCTACATTAGTGGCTCTACTGTTCAGAGTCCAGTTGCGTGGAAGAAGGCAAGCTGAGCCCAGACAGGTTATTACAGCTCACACTCGATTCTGCACCTGCGAACCCCAGCTCGCGCGAGTGGAGCAGAAGCAGAAAGGGTGGAGGAGGAGCTAGAAGGGCACACAGCAGTTAGAGGAGCAGAGCGAGCCAGAACCACTCACTGGGAAGTAAGAGCACCAACAGCTCTAGCTAGGAGCCGGCAGTTGGAGATCTACTGAACTTCTCATCAGTTCTGTTAATACAGAAAATCCAAACTCTCAACACCAACAAAACATTACAACTACAAAGGAAAAAATGAGGAAATTCAGAAACTGGCAGTTCATCCAGACCGCGATGCTCAGCCTCCCCGAGGGACCCTACCCTGGCAGACCTTTATGCTCTGCAACCCCCACGCCATGAACCAGGCACCCTGAGAAGGAGATACTGTGCATACACGGGACATGCACATCCCTATCGCAGCCGCACGGTCCGTGGGAAGAGGGCACCTGGGGGTGGGCTGCCATTGCCACAACTGGTGATCTACTCCATGGTCTGTGGGCTATGAGTAAAAGCACCCAAAAGAACGTTGTTGACCAGGGTAGGTCAGGCGGGCTGACCAGGCTGGACAGTTGACTTAAACAGCTTACCCACAAACTACAGAGAAGTGACCCGCTCCAAATTGTACTCCACTTGGTTCACAATCCCGAGGAATTCCACTGCCTGGCAGTATTTCAGCAACATGTTCCTTTGACAACATTCTGCTCAAATCACAGTCTCTAAATTAAGCAGGAATTGTGCTTGCCATGACCGAGGCAAGAATCAGCCCCGGCCACTCTCTAATGGCACAGGCTTTCTGCTTCTGCAGACCACGAGGAATTCAGAGAGGTGCCAAACAACGTGGCGCTGCCAAAGCAGTTGTGAGCAACGCACCTGATTGCGAAGGGCCTGCTGCGATGGCCGATCCCGGTGGACGTGGCTGTCTCTTGTTACTGCGGACGTCCCAGAATCTACGTGAACAGATCCCACTGGAGTAGGCTGGAAAACAAGGCGTTCGTTAAGATGAAGCCAATGCTGAAGATGCCGTTCTCTCTCTCTCAACACACGCATGCACAAACCTAACCTGTCAGGCTGGCTCCTGTCCGGTAGAAGCAAGAAAACATCAAAACACTGCCCAAAGGTACTGAGAATAATCAAGGAAAATCACAGCCAGGGCTATAAAATCCCCGTGATTTGATGGACATGTGACTTGATGCTGGACACCAGCACCAAATGCCTTGTATTAAAAATAGTTAAAAAGATACAGCTAGGTAGCTGTATCAGTGTCAGATCACACCTCATGTGTCTCACATAAGACTATTACAACTGAAAACACACAGACTTGTTTTCCTCATCTCATCGTCTCGCCACTTTTAAAAATCACGCTTGCATAGAAAACAGGACTTGTTAAAATTAAAGCTTCATCTGCTCTATTCTCACCAAAGTCATAATCCCTGCTCACAACATCAAAATCTCCATGGCAACCACTGCAGTTGTCAGCAATAGCATGCTTGTCTTGCAAGGGGCTTTTTATCAATCGCCTTTGTAATTAAACAAAAATGAGGAGCAAAATCATGATTCACAAAGGGAATGGTTTCTTATGAACTGTTTTGGGCTCAATAAACATTGGTAATGCTAAATATAGTTGGGATGATAAATCACTGTCAACGGTACCAAGTTTAGCACTGAAGACATTTGATCTGGCACCAGTGACAGTTCATTTACAGATGGCTTTGCCATTGCCACTGTGTGGCGAGTGGCCATTTGCAAGAAGGCCATTAGCAGAAGGACACGAAATGCAATTGACAGGCTGCTCCACAGACACGAATCAGACAGGCAGCCAGACTTTTCTATCAGACTTCCCCATGACACATCTTTTGGCCAAGGTCTTCCTGAGCATAAATGGCTTTTGACAACAGAAATGACACAACGAGATCACGATAATGGTCCATCTGGCGTCATGGAACTGCTAAATGGAGCTTGGTTACTCCCACATTTCCTTGCCATGTGCTATAAAGAGCCGGTTCAGCCGTCAAAGTAGGGTAAGCCCCAAGATCTTTTGAGCTCAGAACTGGTTTGCTGTTACTATTCAGTGAGCATCCATCAGAGCCCTGCCTAGTTCTCCCCTACTTCTCGATGAGAACTCGACCATTATAGAGATCTTCCATCACTCAGCACTAAGGTAGCAAGCATGTTCTCATGCAAACTCTCTTGACAAAGTAAGCATTGTTGGGGCAATCCCAAGCACCGATATAGGCTGGGCAGTGACTGGCTTGAGAGCAGCCCTGAAGAAAAGGACTTGGGGGTGCTGGTGGACGAGAGACTCAACATGANCCTGACGAGACCTTATAGTGGCCTACCAGTATCTTAAGGGGGCCTACAAGAAAGCTGGTGAGGGACGTTTTAGGATGTCAGGTAATGGTAGGCCTAGAGGGAATGGATTAAAACTAGAGATGGGTCACTTCAGATTGGACGTTAGGAAGAAGTTCTTCACCATGAGGGTGGTGAGACACTGGAACAGGTTGCCCAGAGAGGTGGTGGAAGCCCCATCCCTGGAAGTTTTTAAGGCCAGTCAGGATGGGGCTCTGAGCAACCTGATCTAGTGGGAGGTGTCCCTGCCCATGGCAGGGGGGTTGGAACTAGATGATCTTTAAGGTCCCTTCCAACCCTAACAATTCTATGATTCTATGATTCTCCTGCTTTAAGACGGATGTCTATAGATATTGGTGTCAAATCCTGTGCTAAGCTAGAGGAAATTAAATCTAGTCATATCCACTGCCACAAGTGGGAAAATCAGGTTTGAATGCCCCACCAGGGCAAGCCCAAAGAGGTGGGAAGATGCCTTCTGCCCCTTAAGGAAACTGCAAGGCACTACAAGAAGCCCCTGAATGCAATGTCAGGACACCTCACTACGCTGAGCCCATGTTAGCTAGAGAACAGAAGTGAATTATTTGATCCTGAGCACACTGGCATTAATGGGGATTATCAGGAACAAAGAGCCAGGTGGTGGGGAAGCAGCCCCTGGCAGGCAAGGCACTGCATTTTGCAGGGACAACTCACAATTGGCCTGCCGACCCAGTCATAGGCGTAGTCAAAGGTGTAGCCTTTCTTTTCAAACAGCTCTGTGAAGATGGTTCGTAAATAATCGTAGTCCGGTCTCTCAAAGAAGTCCAGTCGCCGAACATAACGGAGGTACGTGGCCATCTCCTCTGTTGGAAAAGGGGGAAAAAGCAGCGGCATCAGTTCTGCTCACACAGGAGTTCCATCACTTAGAAATCTCTCAGATCCAACACACACACTGGAAATACGCTTTTCAATTAACTCCAACAAGGCTTCCCCATGGCACTAGGCTCAAAGTTGGTGCCAAAGTTGGACCGAAGGCCAGACTCCCAGTGCCGCGAGTTGTCCAAGCTCTGCTAAGTTCCGCTGAGCCATGCGGATTGACAGAAGCTGAGGATATCCAACAAGTCTTCACGCTCAGTGACCTCCCCAACAGTCTTTTATTGCTGGATGAATCTCACTCAGCTTTCCAGAGCCCTCCTGTCCTGCCCAAAGTCTAATAATCGTCTGCTTTTATTCTGAATTTTCTGAATGAGTTATTATAAACCAAGGTCTGTGTTTTAGCATTGAGCATCATGCTGTGAGAGAAGTGTCTGGGCTGCCGGTGCTACCTCTGTCTTTTCCTATGAAAGTAGTGGTTTTTAATAACAATCCACCAGGGAAGTAAATTCAAACACTTCTCAAGCAAAGCTGGAAGTCCCACCTCTGCTCCAGAAAGCTGCTGCTCCACCTCAAATCTGAGTTCCACAGCTAGCTTTGTTCTATACGTTTGTATAAAAACAAACACTGAAACACACTGTACAATAAATGCCAACTCACTGAACCTGCCAACAGGATGCTCACGTGTATGTCTGCTGACACAGACATTTAAACAGCCACAGCGATTTCATCCGGGGAAGGAAAGCAGCAGATGTTGGTGGGCAGCCTGTGCCACCCCTGAGCTCCAGCAACAACTAGGGTCTGGCTGCCCAACGTCATTGCATCGGTCACAGCCTTGAATACCCAAAACAAGACTTTGAAGGGAAGGCTACAACCTTAATTTACCTGGTGCACACAGAACACTGGCGTTAAGCTAATTAATCGCCTTCCTGCAGCTGGGTCATTCCATGCACAGAGAACTGAGCGCTGGTAACTCATGTCTTGCCCCTTCCCAGCTCTCTCTCGGCTCGTGCCTAAGCCGAGGCAGGACATTTGAGCAGGGCTCAGTGTGAGGCGCAGGTCCGGGCACTGCATTACGAATGTACACCAGCACGGTTTTCGCCTTTAGCTGACAAAGATAAGAACAGCATCGCTTAGCGATACCTAACTCTGTGGCTTGCAGCTTGCATGTCATGTTGAGGTAAAAGAGCAAAAAGAAGGAGAAGAAAGGTAATTCCCTCTTCATGCTAGCATCTTGGAAAGGCAGAGGACCAACAGGTTTCAGGCAAGCAAGGAATAAAAATAAGTTCTCTCATATCCCTTCAGCCTTGACCTGCAGGTGTGACTGAGCTCTGAGGAAGGAGTATAGGTGAAAAAGATGAGAACAGCCAACCTGAAGCTGTTCTGCTTGGAAACAGGTGGATTTTGGATACAAATATGTCTGGGGAATTAGCATGACTTGCGTGAACAACGATCCCTTTCCATGCTGCTCCTCATGCTGGGAAAGAGCCATGTGACACAACAGCTCCTACAGGAATGCGACTAATTGTGGGGACCTGGGGGCTCTCCCTGGTGGCAGGATCCCCACTTCCCAGAAAAAACACCAAAACCACCCTGTGAAGGCCACAGGCTACTTGGGGAGGGCTTTAACTTTGTACTCTGCTCTCCTAGCTCCAAGGTGGACTTTTGGAGAATAGCCGTTGGACTTAGCTAGAAGCACATCTGGAATAACGCTCTCCTTAAAACTGTTGTCAGAAGGTGGAATTCAGTAAGAGACACATCATCCCATCTTCTAAGCTGTCCACATAAAATCTTAACACTTGTAAAACCTTCCATTTGGAAAAGAATTAACTCAGTAGATCCAACACAGCCGCTTGGGAGAGTCAAAATAACAAGGCCCCTGGAAGGAAGACAGGCAAGAAGCAAAGCAGGAACTCGAGGCACTTGAGCATTGTGCAGTCTCCTTGATGAGAAGACTTATGGTCATTTTAACCCACGGCCACAAGCTCTCAGGCCCCACTAATCTATAGCAGCAGCTGCAGTTGTCTCCCAACTTGAGGAACAACATAATGGATAAACATCATCCAAATATTTTCTGCCGGAGGAGCTCAGAACCACCATATTTTACTAGGTATGTCCAACTGCACTCAAACGGTCCCATCAGAGCTTTACCTGGAAAGTTCTCACAGAGAACTTCAACCGGAGTGTTTCTCTTTGTGTCCCCAATCTTCTGATACCTCTCTTTTAAGGTGTCAGCCTGTAGCGCACAAAGACAAAACAGTTGTGGAGAAAGAGTTCAACCATGAGATAAACGACATGCTGTATGGGAAGAAAAACAAGGTATTTAATGCCAATTCTGGGTGGTATCAGAAGATGTTACTTGTAGCTGAACTGCATCCTAGACTAGACTAGGAGGAATGCTGTCTTACCCTGTTTTAATTCTCTCTACACATTTCACGTGCTATGGGCAAAGAATATCCAAGGACACATTCAAAACATCTTCAGTACTCCTAAGGAAGAACACTTGTCAGTGTCCCAGGCTAATTTCTTACCAGCCCAGTCCTGAGGACTGTACAGGGGAGCTTTCACAGGACAAGAAAATGAAGCTGCATATACAATGATTGCACATCAGTCCCAGGCTTAGAGCCATTGGCAACCTCAACACCTTCATAAACAACTGCAAAAGCAGACAAATTGCAAGGGCAATTTGGGCACGTTGGGTTTTTACTGTGTATAATAGAACGCCACCACATAGACAGGGAGTTTACATCAGCCACACTTCTCCCGAGTCCCATGCTACTCCCACACTACCTCTCCTTTCACCTGCAACGTGTCTATCACTTAGGTAGCACTGATCAAACAGCTGGTCATCAAGAAAAATGAAACCATTTTCAGTTAGATTTCCCACCTAAATCCCTCTTGAAGCAGAGAACTCCGCTGCAGTTGGCACCCTAAGAACGGATTTTATTGCCTCCATTTTCAAATATGCCAATTAGACCTGCCAGCAGCATAATTAGCATAGTAAAATGTTCTCTCAAGACTTTAGCTCCGACAATAGAGACCAAAAGTGTAAGCTGAGGGAACATAGCAGAGTGAAGATGCCATATTCTAGATGAAGCTGAAGAGTCTGTGTTAGTTCTGGAGCTGAAAAAATATAGGACTTCAAGAACCAGCCAACTAATTCTTATCAAGTTCAGCACTGAACTGACAAAATTTTTAGAGTCTTGTCTAAACCTGGAATTATTTTTGAACAATTTACAGGGTTAATTTAAAGCAGATGAGTACAACTAAACCAGAAACAAAATATGTAACGGAATAACACACACTTACAGAGGTCTGAACTTAAAGCTGGAGAGATTCTGATTTCTTTCAGAATCACTTTCATGCTTGAAAAACCCTTTCTTTGCTTTTATGAGTTGTTGCCAACATTTCTGGCACGTGTCTGATAAGGCTGAGCTGAGACTAACTCTGGATAGATGGTGACAAAGCAGCTTACCAAGGGCTGTCATGCAAAGCCACTGCCTGTAGCAGCACTCTGCTGAGCAGCTTGCCAGCCCAAAAGCTCGTCTCGTTTCCTCAACAGCACTAACAGGTGTAACAGGAGTTATTGTCTTCATTCCTAAACCTTCTCCTAACCTGATCTTATGTGATCCCTTCACTCACTTCCATTCCAAAGCTGAACACAGTATCAGCTTTGATCCACAGAATCATCAGGAAACTGATGGAGAAGAGAAGATGCAACTATCAACAGCTTCAGAGCCAGCAAACAACTTACTACAGCTAACCGGGCTGAGGGATGTTAGCTGCAGTTGCCGTAACTCGATTGCTCGCAGCCCTCCACATTGTACAAGGCATTTCATAAACTTCTAAGCACTGAGTGTCCAGAGTCTCTGGAGAGAAGCCAAGCTCAATACTTCTGCCAGAAAACCGTTTTTTCAAGCTGAAGTCCATCTGCACATCTAAACCCATAAAACTGCTCTCGTTATAAACACATTTCGCAGATGCAGCTGGGGGACTGTGTGCTGTAACTGCAATTTCATCAACAACCACTGTATCCCAGCCGCACTCCAGCTCGGGCACTCCAACAGCTCAACGGTTCTCTCATTGCTCTCCCCGTCCCGGCCGCTCACCCGCCTCTGCCGAATCGTCTCTCTGGACTCGTACCAATTCACCTAAGCTAATGGTAACTTGAAGTGACACGTAACATCTTTCTATCCTAAAATCTTTCCTGTGGGTAAAGCTAAAGCCGTGTCATTAGACTTCAAGAACACAAAGGAGACAACAGTGTTTCTGGCTGGATTTTGCAAATGTTTCCCCACCAGATTCTCATTTGGACAGAGACCAAAGATTCAAAGGGCAATACCTAAAGGTCAGACCTACCTTCAATCCTTGCCAGGGCAGACTGCCTCGGAGGAAATACATAAACATATGGCCCAGGGCTTCCAAGTCGTCCCGACGACTTTGCTCTAAAACAGAAGAGATGACAAGTTATTGCTGCAGCTGCAGAAATGGATCTGAGATCTGATCAGCAGCCGCACCTGTTTCTGAGATAATGTTATCACAGGGAAGTTCATTTGCTGTCGGTAACTCAGACCTTGTGCAAAAAATACCTAGAACCTGCTACAAAAAAATGTAAAATACGTAAAAAAAAAGATCAGCTAAAAGGGCATGAGATGACACAGGAACTGTAAGACATACTGCCCAGCCTTAGGTAGAATGGACAAGAGGTGGAGGCATTAATTGCAAAGCAATGAAGCCATTCCCTAGGTGTCTTCTGGACTGCCAGTGCCGATGGGGCAACTGCGACGTGGTGCTGGATTGTATTATTTCCTTTGAACTACACAGGAGCAGGCAGGGGACACCTGCGACCACCTGCAGGGAACTACCACATCACACAGCATCAGCCCCTCCCCAGTTGCTTCTGCAGCTCATCACATCAGAGCGGATCAAAAATAGCTCCTTCTAGCACCGCTTTTCCTTGTGAAACACTTGCTGCTGTTGCCATGCAGATGTTATCATCGTAACTGAGGAGGGGGGGGGAAGGGGGCCTCAAGCCAAAGGAAAAAGCATCCTTAAAATAATCAACAAAAGTGTATCAAAAAATCCCAGGGGAGGATACAAGACAGAACAACAAATCTGGAGTGCGCAGCACGGGACTGCCGCTGTGCCATCAAGCGGACTTGGGTTCACCGAGCTCACAGACCAATTTGATGCAACCTCCTCTCTCCAAACCTCCACCTGCAGACAGACAACGTGCTCCGAAGCCGCGATCCAGCACGGATCTAGTCATGCAGCCCACATGCCACCACAAAGTGCGCGTGAGCTGTGCCCGGTGCTGCATCATCTGCAAGAGGAGAGAAAGGCAGCGCTTTGTACAGCATGACTTCTTCACGAGCAGCAGCAAATTTAACCCTCAAAAGATGCTGGGGGTGAGAACGCTCAGCGGAAGGGAATTGAGATGACAGTTCCTGCAGGTTACCCTGATATAGCTGTAAAAAGGGCGGGGAGGGGAAGGATGTCCTGGGTAATTTAATTCGATGATGCAGATGAACTTCTCGGGAAGATGGTCAAGCGCACTCATCTTTCAGAAAAATTGCAATCAGGCTCCTTTATTTTTCTTGGTGCTGAAATGTGAAGGGAGCGGCTCCACCTGGGCTGGCCTCACCAGCAGAGCATCAGCCCCAGGAAAGCCAGCTGGGCAGAGACAGCCCCCCGTATAGCCGGCAGCCAGCCTTCCCCCCTCAAATACACCCACAACTGGCTCTTCCCTGTGGGAGCCACGGCCTGAGCTGCAAAACCTGCAGGGAGAAGGGTCCTAAAGAAGGCACACGGTGCACTTCAAACGCAAACGGATCTTCTTTCTGAATCCACCCACAGAGCACATCCCCGTCAGTTCCCAAACCTGCTCCCACTGTGGCTTCCCATTCCTCCATCCCTTCCCAACGCTTCACCAGGTTTTCCTGGGCTCATCCCTCCTGACCCCCAAAGCGAGCAAGCTCCCCAAGAGATGGGAAAGCCAGCGATGCTTGATCTCATAGCTGGGACGGTACTCAAAGAGTACTCTGTTATCTTACTGCTCTTATGAGTTTTAGTGAATATAAACATTTAGTAAGTTTTTTTGCCTTTCAGCCACAGAAATGTAATCTTCTGGTATGAAAGAAGGCAGTGAGGAGAGGAGATGAAAGCCAGTTGTAAAAGTAGTTAAATCATTAATTTTCTCCAACAAATTATTACGTTAAGGAACATCCAACTCCAACACCTGAAAGTGGAAGGTACCGGTACAGAGCCGTGCTATAAGAATCTATTTGGTCATCATTTAGTGCGGCAATTACTGCCTGCCTCTTGCCTTTTATCAGTGCAGGGTTGCTACCAGTTATTTAGTTCCTAATAAAAACCATAATTATGAGGCTTCCAACATTTCAGCTGTCTCAGTTCCTTAAAAAGGGGTGAAAAAAAGCCTCACAACTGTAAACAGCTTCAGGGCACTGAGCGGCTTACAAACAGCTTGAAGGGCACAAAAAAGCCGTAAGCCAAGCTACCATCGGGGCTCGACAGGACTCGGCACAGCAAGCTCCCACCACCCACACAGACCTTTGCCAAGATGAGTGTTGATGGACATGTATCTCGCTGTTCCAGTTAAGCTCTTGTGTTCCCTGTAAGGTATGTGTTTTTTGGTTTCGGGGTCAATGTACTCCTTCGCCAATCCAAAGTCTATGATGTGAATGACGTGCTCTTTCTTATTGCCTTGCCGGCCAATAAGGAAGTTTTCTGGCTTGACATCTCGGTAGATGAGGTTCTTCGAATGCACGTACTCCATCCGAGATATCTGCAAAATGATGAGGCAAGTTATTGGCGAGCAGACCAGCTACCGCGCTCTCCCGGCTAACGAGGCAGCAAGGTTCTGTAGGCCCATCACTGAGCCCCTCCTCGGTGCTATCTTAGAGTTCAGCTCCTCTATGAGAAACACAACAACAGATGGAGCGAACCCAGGCAGAAGTTACGACTGGAGCTGGGTTGCGTCCTCCGGTGTGGAGCTGGAAGAGGAATTTGCCATCCCCTCCTTTCTCTCCGGCTACCACACTGTGCTCCCTGACTTTATTCCTAAGGGCTGTTTCTGAAACATGACCACCGGGACACAGTTCTTGGAAGGATTCCCCAGGGAATTGCAGCAGCCTTTGTGTATTGATTTTAAACACACTAAACTGGTTACCAAGAGCTCTTCCCTTGCCCATGGCCTTCCCTCGTTGCTCTGTGTCTTACCGCCTTCCTCCCTCCACCCGTATGTTGTCTTAGACACGCCGGATTCCTCATGGAGGGGGATTCTTGGGCAGGCGGAAGCCTTACGATCCTCAATGCTGACCGAAAAGAATAATTGATCTCATCGGTTATCAACTAGGAATAGCTGGAATGTTTTTCAGCTTCTGACTAACTTTGTTCTGGTGGTATGACTGGGAGGTAGAAGGGCAGGAACCCCACTTCCAGGGCGATGGGGGGCCGTTTCCCCTCTAACAATGCACCTTATTCAGATGCTTATCGTTAATGTTGCTTTTGAAACTAGATATATTGCAGGTGAAGTTCGAAAAGGTCACCAAGCAGTTCTCCTTTGGGTTCCTAACTTATAAAATGATTCCAATTGGAAATAATTTCATTTATTACCTTTTAATTTTTTAAGGTTATAAATGAAAACATGTGAATTCCACTTATGGTTGTGTTGGTCTGTGACTGCCCTGCATGCATGGTGGCTTTTTTAAGGAAGATGTCTCTTTGGAAAAGCCACCTACCCATCTGCATGCCGGCTTGTGACACTACAGAACCATCACGAAGCTCTCGCAACCTCCAAATTTTGCACTAACAAGCGTCAGTCCGCAGAGGTCACTGCCGCACCGTTGCAGGGGACCTCACAGCGTGATGCTATCAGAATTGGGGAACATCTAAGGTGAGAGCCACCAGCAGGGAGCTGGTGGCTCCCCTGTGGGGAGTCACTGGTTCCTGAGAGGTTCTGCACTGGGTTGTTACTGGGAGGGCAGCTCCTCACCTCTGGCATAGGGCAAGCTGGAGCGACGCTGCTCTAGATCACCAGCTTGGTGACCAAACGCCATGTCGGTCCTTCCAGCCACCCCACTTGCCTCAACTACGAGGGCCATTGGGCTGACAGACCCCGACTGCTCTTTGGTTTCTCGCTCTGAATCCAGACACCTCCTCCAACAGCAAACCCAGATCTCTCTTTTTCTTTACAGATCTTAGATCCACACCTTGCTGAAAGCTCCATGTGCATGTGATCACTCCATCCTGCTCCCAGAGGCCTATCAGATACCTTATTTGTAAGGAAAATCTGCTGCACTTCCACCACTCGGAAAGAAGTAACAGGCAGGAGGGGGCAGCACTCCCTATAAAATAAAAAATGCTGTACAGGGAGGGCAGGAGACAGGAAAAAAACGATGTTAGGTGAATCAGTCTTAAAAAACAGGACTTGCTCAAAGGCTCTTCAAAGAAGGTAACAGCACGTGTTGCCATTCCCCTCCTCTCTGAGCAGTGATTTATTTCAATGTGCTGAGAAAATGGGTTTCACGGCTAACCGCCATTATTTCTAATCAATTATAGGATGATGCAGAACAGAGCAGATGCTCTGCACTTCAGCCATTCTTCACGCTTTGAATCATCTACAGGACACAGCAGCAGGTTGGAAGACAAAAAGGTAGGTCGGGAGGCAATTCAAACTAAGATGCAACCCTTAAAACTGGAACAAAGCGTTTCCTCGCCTCTCCATACATAATGAGCTTTCAAACAGCCTGACTGGCTCATTTGATTTGTCCCTGCTACCAGAGAAGCTCAGTTGTTGAAATGGCCAACAGCAATTATACAGCCCAAAAAAAGCATGTTTTTTTTGTTCCCTAAAACCTCACAGCAGGTCGCATTGGCCAGGACAACAACGTGGATGGTTGAGATGCTAGATGAACCAATACACTCCAGCAGCACTTGGAGATACTAATTTACCTGCTTTTTTGCTTCCACCACACACACAGAGATGCTGTTAGGTCTTTCATATTCCTTTTTCTTTACTTCCACCTGCCTGGACGCTTCATGACGTGCTGCTAGAGAGCTGCGCACAGACAATGACGGCTGAAAGATGCTCTCCAAGTCAGAAAGATGTTTCCCAGAACAGCCTCCATGCTTGATTCACCCTGACAAGACACTCACCCTGCTTATGGCTGCTAGCGATAGGGGGCTGGTGACTGTCTGTGCTGCGTCATGCTTCCAGGTTTGCTACCTGAGAAGAAATGAGCTGTGCCAGAGCGACCTCGGCCTGACTCAGACCCATCGCAGAGCTGGAGGCAGGAGAAGTGGAGTTCCCACTCCAGAAACGTGCGGGATGCCCACTCAGTGCCCCCTCCTTTGTGCTTGAACTACAGGCTCTAAAGTCTGTGCATTAATTCTTCTATGGACAGAGAAACCGCTGCATGGAGCTGGGACTAACTACTGGAATTGCTTTTACACTGGAAAACCAGTGACTGGGAAGCAGTGTTAACATCTGCTCTCTTATTTTAACAGTAATAAGGACAGACTATGGAATTTTATCATAGGGCACAGGAACACTAGGGGTGTAAGGGAGACTCTGCTTGTGAATTAAAGCAGGATTTCCACAGCCACGGCCAGCTGAGTGCATCTTCGGAGCCATAAATCTCCATTTCAGATGTCGGAGAAGCCCCCAGGAGGGGAGAACATCCCCTGGCATGCAGCAGGAGCCCTGCGCTGCAGCTGAGAAATGAGAGGATATTTGTGACATTTAACCAAATGCCAAAGAAATCCAGGCTTTTACTTTTCCTTTCTCCTGCCAAGGAAGCAAGCCTAATAAACCCTCTTTCCGCCAAAATGTAACTCTTGAGAATCTGATCTCAGTAGCAATTCCAGACGCTCCTCATAAATTTGACCCTTCTTCCACATATTACCTGCTTGAATATAAATCAGATCAGCAGAGATAAAAAATCCTCCTGTTTAAAGGCTGTTTTGGTGTCTTCGCTGGTTTTGGCTGGGGTAGAGTTAGTTTTCTTCACAGTAGCGAGCATTTTGGATTTGTGCTGAAAACGGCGTTGATAACAGGGATGTTTTAGCTCCTGTTGAGCAGCGCTTACACAGAGCCAAGGCCTTTTCTGCTCCTCACATCGCCCCGACAGCAATGGGCTGGGGGCGCAGAAGGGGCTGGGAGGGGACACAGCGCGGACAGCTGACCCCAGCTGCCCACAGGGACGCCCCGTGCCATATGACTCGTGCTCAGCATATAAAGCTGGGGAAGGAGGAGGAATGGGGGACATTCAGAGATATGGCAGTTTGTCTTCCCAAGTCACCGTTACGCATGATGGAGCCTGGCTTTCCTGGACACGGCCGAACACCTGCCTGCTGACGGGAAGCAGTGAATGAATTCCTTGTTTTGCTCTGCGTGTGCGCGCGGCTTTCGCTTTACTTATTAAACTCTCTTTATGTCAACCCACGAGTTTTCTCACTTTTACGCTTCTGATTTTCTCTCCCATCACACTGGGAGCTGGGAATGAACGAGTGGCTGCTTGGTCCTACTTGCTGGTGGGGTTAAACCACAACAGTGTCTCTTATACAAGACAATTTTGATGGTCACCAGTCAAAAATCTTTTCACCATGACTTGGTCCAGATCGCAGCCAGAAGGATTTGCGCAGTGCCTGGCACAATGGACCTTGTCTCTGACAGCAAGCACTTAAAGCAAGGGTGAAAATAACATTTACTCGTGACAAAACTGAGCTGTCAATGAGCATCACACGTGCTGGATCTGGCTATGAGGGAGAAATTGAAGCCACAATAAAAAGTGTTCTCCCCAAACCAAACACCTAGTCAGTTCTTAGGCATCTTAGGCAAAGCCCTAAGATGACGTCCGAATTACGGGCTTTAGGGACCGACACTAGTGAACACTTTTTTAATTGCCAAGCTTTGCTTCGTTCAGGAATGTTGGCCAATCAATCTATTGAGCTGCACGTGGAGGATGGAGGAAGCAGTTCCAGTTGGATGCTCCTAGCAGAGCGTCATGAAGCATAAGAGGTGCACAAGTCACAGGAGTAACAGAGCTGGAAAACTTCCACCAGGGAAGGATAACAGAGGACTCCTTCAATGGAAGTTTTCACCCAGAGGTTTGAAACGGTGCATTAGACTAAGAGCATTTCTGATTTGGACCAAGCTGCGTTTGATAATCTGCTGCCACAGCTCTGAGCACAACACATGCTTACCAGAAGAACCTGCAAGCCTGGTGACAAACCTGAGGGCCGCGTGGCTCATCCCCCTGCTGAGGCAGACCTTCTGACTGGGTCAGCTCATCTTAAAAACTCCAAAAGAGTTGTCCTCCTTCCTTGAAGACTCATTATCATCCAGTCTCTATCTCCCTCAGCCAGGAGAGTCTTCCTGATGTAAAACCACACTTAGATTCTCCCATAATCACAAGCAACACTCCTTAAAACAATGACGATATATTTGTTTCTCCTAGAGGGCTTTTCTTTCTTCTAACATCTGTAGAGTTAAAGGATCCACCCCAGTCCTGAGATGCTGCTACCTGTCAAGCTACGTTAAGTCCAGACAAGCACGTACACTTTTAAAAAACATGCTCCAGGGGTGCCTCTGGTTAAAAACTGACCACTAGACACAAAAAAAGGAGATCAGGTGCCACCACACCGCATTCAAAGTTCCTGCCTAGCTTTAGCATGCGGCACACGCACAGATGTGTTGGAGATTTGCTGCAGCGGCGGTCAGGCTCGAGGGGATAGAGACGGGAGACGGGAGCTAACGGGGACCTTGGAAGCAGCGGCTGGCTGCGGGGCTGAGCCTGCGGCAGGCAAGGAACCACGCCATCAGCAGAGAAGGGACTGGATGCTCCTAAAGACATGGGGATCATCACAAGCAAGTGAAGGGAGAAAGGTCTAGGGGACAAAAGGGTGGACACTTGACATCCCACTATCTCGGGGAAGCCCTGCTGCCAGTGTTGCTGCTCCAATGCCTGCGAAAACATCTCTGGTAGACCTCTCCTTCCTCCCTCTCCTGAGGTGATCAAGCCCAAGGCTGGAGAGGCAATGCAAAGGTGATTCCCGGCATGGGGGTCATCTCCTGGGGGCTCCCCAAGTCCCACGCTGCAGAGGGGCCTCCCAGAGGAGTAGCACTGCTTTACCTTTGGGTGGTCTTCCTGGCTAAAAAGCCCAATAATTTTACATTTTGGTGAGAACCAAACTAGAGCAGCAGTTTTCTGCAGCGTGCTGAGTTGTCCCTCACTCCCTACACCAGGGCAGGGTGCTCCTCTGCTGTCTGGGTGGCACCAGGCCATTCGCATTTTTTTGGAAGACTCCCTGGATATTAGGCTTCATTAACAGGCGTGTCAAGCATCAGAGGAGAGAAACACTGCTCGTTCAACACACAGGATTCTGGCAGTGAAGTCTTACGTCTCCTCACGCCTGCGGTCAGAATTACAGCAGCTTAAGCAGGCCTGGCTGGTCAAAAGCAAGAGCAAAACATAATTTATGGAGGCGAATCCGCTGAATCTGACAGTTCAACTTCCCTTCTCTGATGTTTCTCTCACACTGGAGCGTGACACAGTGACTGCAATGATTTAGTGTAGGAACTAAGATAAATCCAAGACAATTTCCCCCAAAGCTTTGTGGTGGGAGCAAAGGGTTTTCATTGCAGCCAAGCGATAAGTGCCAGTCCCTTCAGAAAACACGTCTCCAAGGATCAGGTGAGGAAACCTCCCACGGAAGGAGACGGGGCACACTTAAAGATGCTAAATCTGTCTTCTTAAATGCATACGCTCCAAGCTGGTAACTCAGGTAATCTTCCTGAGAAGATTGGAAAGGTCTTAAAACATCTCCCCATGGAAAAAGGGGCAGCACTGCTTGTTCCTTTTGGAGAACATCAACTCCTCCATTTGCAATTGCTTTTGGTGTCCCCCTACATCACCCTAAGCATCTGTTTCTCAAACTGGTACCAGTGTCTAGATGAGTTGGCAGGCCAGCTGAAGTCACAAGATCAGCAGATGATGCCAGTGAAGACCGTCCAAGCACAGAACTAATCTGCAGCCCTAGGGCTTGGCCAAAGGCAGACGGAACCTACTCTGACAATCTTGATTTCCCTGGCAGTCTCATGGGAATAAATTCCCATCTTTACATTTCACATCTTTACAACCAAAAGGTCATGTAAGCTATATCCAAGGCTTTGCCATCTGTTGCCACTTGATTTAATTAAAAACAATACTATAAATTGGTTTTCCACTGATCAAGGAACACTCAAAGCCAACAAAACTAGACTGCTCAGCCGTAGGAGGACAACTTCATGAACCCAATGCCAGGCAGGCACTGTTCAAACTTCTGCATCTGTGACCTCAGTTTTCCATTTGAGATCCTGCTGTGGCAAACCAGTTTATTTAGAAAGGATTGCGTTCCCTAGTCCCTTACCGCCTTCTCTTTATTTTACCTCTGCAATCCACAGATCCATTAACGTGAATATACAGTCTCACCTCTGCTGTGCCACTCAGGTACCTGCAAGACCATGGGTTGAAAACCAGAAAGCCAAAATAAAGCGCTAACTGACTGGCCCTACCCACTCAGTGAAGCTCACTCACCACATTTAGTACGTTCAGTTTTCACATCATCCACTTTTAATGCAAACACAAATCCAAGCTACCACTTTCAGCTTGGTTTCCCTTTGTTTCAGGCAAATAAGGGTCTCGGTGATGCTGCTCATACATCTACCCATTTCCAGCTGCTAGTCACTTAACCCCATTAGCCAGTTTTGACCAAGTTTGACCAAGGCAGAGGCCTCGAACGCTGGTACTTTGGCTAAGGAGAGCTCAGCTCCCATCGCTCTGAGAGGTTTCAGTCTATGAGCAGCCCGGTAGCACCAAACCAGTAAAACTGGTAGAAGTGTGGGAGGGTGTTGTGCTCCCTGTGTCCCGGGGAGTGGGTAAGAAATGAGATGTTCTGGGGGATGTCCAAGCAGAGGGAGGGAGCTGGGGTAGGTGCTGGGGCAGGCGTGTGTAGGGGACACAGGACGCAAGTTCAAAGGAATCCAGCTTCACCGGTTCTGCTACGCAGGGAGCAAGTTTGCTCAGAAGCATCATTTGACCTTCTCTTCATAAGCAACAGTTTTTCTCAAACCTGAGAAGTTTTCTTTTCTAAGAAAGATGGAGAGAGACTTTTTACCAAGGCCTGTAGAGACAGGACATGGGGCAAAGTCCTTAAACTGAAAGGGCGTAGTTTAGATTGGACATCAGGAAAAAAATTCTTTACAATGAGAGTGGTGAGACGCTGGAGCAGGTTGCCCAGAAAAGACAAGGATCATTGGGAGTGTCCAAGGTCAGGCTGGACAGGGCTTTGAGCAACCCGAGCGAATGAAAGGCATCCCTGCCCGTGGTGAGGGGGTTGGAGTGGATCTTTGAAGGTCCCTTCCAACCCAAACTGTTCTGTGATTCTGCGATGGAAGGAGATCGATTCTCTCTCCAACCAACAGACGTTCCCGAACCTCACACCATACCAACCCCTTCCTTCAGCTAACCCAGTACTGCCAGAAACACGAGTCGTCACTGTGGAGGCTACCGGGCAGAGCCCTGCCTGCTGTTACTCACCAGCTGGATGGCTATCATTAATACCGTCTTCAAAGTGAACGTCCTATCACAGAGGTCAAATAAATCTTCCAAGCTAGGACCAAGCAGCTCTAGTACCATGGCGTTGTACTTTCCACACGGTCCGAAGTAATACACCTGGGGAAGCCCTTCAGCTGGAAGAATATGAAAAGAATTGAAATCAGTCAAAGGGACAAGGTTAATACTCTTCCTCCTGGGTGTAAATCTTTCACTGGGCAGAGCCTTTATTTTTACCTCTCAAATGTCCTTTCTGTTTGATCTTGCCCAGCAAGCAAATAAGTTTCAGCACATACTGTGCATGAACTGAAGGCCAAATCAGTGCAGGCTTTGCTCAGCTACACCCTTGAATAGACAAATGGATTTCAAAGTAATAACATGACAACATGAAAGCATCTAGCTTGGCAGTGTAAATGCTTGGACTTCATGTAATGAGACGTGAAGTCCCCTGCATCGCACTAAACACCAGGCAGAGCACAACCCCAAATGTGGGCTGGCACCTGTTGGAGGAGTTAGGAAGATGATAGCCCTTGCAGAAAACGAGGCATGTCCAAAAAAGGGCTGCTTTTTCAATCAAGATAATACATAGTCATCATTTTTCAGCACAACCTTACACAAAGTTTACTCTTACTATACTCACAAGAAAGGGAAAAAAAGTTTTCCTATAAAAAAAAGCAAAGATTTAAGTTTTGACCCATCACCACGTAAAAATAAGTGATCACAGTCATTAAGCATATGTGCAGTTTTGCGAAGTTGCACACAAAACTCTTGACACCCAACTGGCCTGAGTCAGAGCCTCCCCTTCCACCGAGCAGCTCAGCGGCGGATTTCTCAGCCAGAGCAGGCGATATTTATACTCAGCTGACAGTGGCTTTTTGCGCGGATTAGCTTTCCAAAAGGCACCAGAAAAGGGAAAAAAAACAGCTTTCATGTCTGAGGACTCAGTGAGCTGCACGGCGCTGCTTGAATTACCTTTTAGTCCAAAAGAAAAGTCAGAGCAGCCCGTACAGGGAGGAATTCAGCGTGGGGCTAACTGCACATTTCTCTAATCAGCATCTAGCACAGCCGCCCAGTGTCCCGGCATCAGTATCAAGCTACGCAACACTTTTTTTTGGGTAATATATTTCCAGTCTACATCTCATAAGCAGTTTGAAAACACAATGGAAGGGGTTTGGTTTTGAAATACAGGGTTTTGTCCTATGTCAAAACATCTTTGCTTTGACACACAAAGAGACGGCATCCTGCTATTCAGCGTGAAGGCTCAGCGTGGGGAGCACTACTGCGTACACAGCCTTTGCTACGAAGTCACACTGAGGTCCGTAAATTATATAGCACGGGACCTCAGAGGAGAGGGATTACAAATTTTATGGCATGTTTTGAGTAAACCCATAAACACACTTATATTTACATAAGAGATCAGTCTTAAAAATAGCAAAAAACCTCGCTAACTATCAGACACCAGAATTAAATTGCTTGTGTAACTGCAGGGTTTTGTATGCGCTCTGCAGCGTGCTCAGGCAGCTTAGCCCCGTGCAGGTCGGGGCAGTTGAACAGGGAAACATGAAGGCTGGCGTGTGTCAGTGACATAATAACTTTAAGTCCTACTATGGATTTAGGGAAGCCTTGTTAATCTGCCCGACGGCAGTCCTCAACTTGACAACAATACAATAAATGCAGTGCTGAGATTACCGAAGCTTAAATATTACAGAACTTATGCTCCCATGTATTACTCAAAGAGAACAAAATGCAGCTTGACAAAGATTACCGTAGGATGGTTTTAATCTCATTAACTCACGTGCTTGGGGAATTGTATTAGGTATCAGTCATCGGGACGCACTAATGAGGTATTGCAGAGTATTGCAGGAATTCCCAGTCTAACCGGAGTTTGACATTTACCCAACCTGGCCTTGGGAGGCTACTGCTCCTGACAGAGTTAATGTTTTAGGAAGCATTAACAGCAATTAAGTCCTCTAAGAAAACAGGATGGTTTGATGCAGAAGCAATTCAGAAAGTGGAACAACGATGGGATGTAACCCAGGCAGCTCCAAAACATTTGCAAATACCCCCAAACCAACATGAATGATAATTCAATGCTACCAGCTCAGTGCTGAAGGCTGGAATAATTGCAGTAGCTCTTGAAGTAACTCATGGTGAGCCATTGAGTTTTCAGTCAAATCTGATGAGGACTTACCTACACTACCCTCTGATACCAAGAATACCTCTAATTCAAATAGAGAATAGTAAAGAATACCTCTAATACCTCTAATTCAAAGAATAATAGAGAATAACAGAACAGAATAACAGACTAGTCTGTGGCAAGTTTAAAACTGAGACCATTATAAATTCAAGAAATATATATATACAGTGAGTACTTCTATCACAATTTCTACATAGGGATAACAGTCTTAAAAAGTGCAAATCAGGAAGGAAACCACTCAGATTAGGAGTGTGCTAATTAAGGAATATGGGAGAATAAAATCACAGAAAGGCTCTTAAGGAAGGCGAAGAATTCCACTCCCAGAGCAAGGGGGAAGGAGTGAATTTCCAGCCTCACTTGGTAAAGAGAGCGCATTGCAATTAAAATTAAATTCCTGCTGGATGTAAGAATCAGGAAGATAAATTGCAGCAAGACCTGAAAGATGGGAATTTCATGTAGGAAAGGAAGCAACACGACTATTTAGTGCTCTCCGGGGCCCTGATCCCTTCAGCCAGCTTTACCCACCCGGAGCCAGCCCTGAGCACCCCGAGAGCTTCCAGCACCACCACCCTCTGCTTCAAAACTCCAGAAGGCTCTGCTCCAGGTGGGAGCTCTGCAAGGTGAAGCTGTAGTGAAGAACATTAAAAACAGCATACTAAGTGCCAGCCCACAGAAGACATTATTGGTTTCAGGCATATTTTTAGGGTTCGATTTTTCTCTGAGGGTTTTCAGCAGCAATGCCGCCAGCTCTGTAGTCAAGAGCTTACCTCTTGGCTTTGCTAGAAGAAAAACGCTGTAATGTTTATCTCATTTGCAGACCCAGGCTGCATCCCTCACGCATCCTACACCCAAGGAATCGTCACTGGCAAGCCCTTCAGAGCCTCCAGCCCAAGCCTGGCTACTGAAATAAAGTCATGAGGGACACAGGGTAACACACCCTCGGCTCCCTCAAACACAAGTCAACATTTAGCGGCATTTCAGGAAGGGGCGAAGATTGAAAGAGAAGTTGTAAGCTTGATGCAAATATTAAGGCTTGATGCCTGCAGGATCCAGATGATTTCAGGGTGCTTCTCTGCAGATTTGAGCTACAGGCATCTCTGGACCCGTTCATCTTATGAACAGGAAAAAGGGGCAGCCTAAGAAAATCTGCACAAAATTTTAGGTAATCACAGCCCACCTGCATAATTCAGGGTGTAGCTTGGCTTTATTTCAGCAACAAGCAACGTGTCCTGGTCCCACCACGTCCATTGCCACCGTGAACCACAGGAACTTCACAAATATCACCAGTAGATCTGTAAATACTTAAGAAGGATGTTGCCAACAAAAGAGATTGATTGAGGAAAAATTACTTTTGTCTGGGCAGTTGAATTTGAGGTTTTTAATGGCAAGCAATTCTGTCAGCAGAGGACTGCAAAGGTCAAACGAAGCCACAGTGCTGGGAAGCAATCTGTCCTAGATGAGCGGTTCTGGATTCAAAGAGCGCACATTCAAAAGCCCTGGGCAGAGCAGAGCTCTCCTTGCGAGCATTCAAAGGCACAAGTCAATGCTTGAAATACAAACCATGATCAGCTTAATGCAATTAATGTACGAAATAACATCTAAATGAGGAATTTCTCCATGGCATTAAACACAATCAACATATTAAGGCAAGAAAATCCAGGCACAGCACGTGCAGGTTCTCCCTGGGAGAATCACAGAATGGTTTGGGTTGGAAGGGACCTTAAAGCCCACCCAGTGCCACCCCCTGCCCTGGGCAGGGACACCTCCCACCAGACCACGTTGCTCCAAGCCCCGTCCAACCTGGCCTTGAACACCTCCAGGGATGGGGCAGCCACAGCTTCTCTGGGCAACCTGGGCAAGGGGCTCACCACCCTCACAGCAAACAATTTCTTCCTCACATCTCATCTAAATCTCCCCTCTTTCAGTTTAAAACCATCGCCCCTCATCCTACTGCTCCAATCCTGTTGCAGTAGAGGCTGCTGCAAGCAGAAATAATCTGAATTTGCTGAACGGCTTCAGTCCTGCTGCTCAGTGATTTGGCTCGACTGTCTGTAAAAAGCCCCGCTCCACCCTTGCTCTCACGGAAAGTTTGTCACCACAATAAACACAGGCTGATCACTGCACTGGAATCCACAGGCAAATTCTGCTATTTCAGCAGCGCGATGCCTTGGAAAAAATTCAAGCTGAGCACAGCGAAAACCTAGCATAGCATTTCAGAGATTAAAGCATCGTGACTGGAACGAGAGCAAATGCAGACATCAAAGCTGGAAACTCAGACTTTGCTTCCACCGTGCTCCTGTGTGGCCACACAACTCTGGCCTCGGGTCTCCTGAGATGCTAAAACTCTAACTGCTCCTGCGGGCTGCCGCCAAAAGAGACCATCCCATCCTCAGTCCGCCCTCACCCATCCCACCGCCTCCTTGTGCTCACACGGCTGAGCAATAAGTTGGATCAACCCATAAAAAGCTTGGGGTTTGCTTGAGCTTGAATGCAAGAACGGGAATAGTAACAAACCACAGGACCACAGCTCCTGGGGAGAGCTTCATCTGCTCTGGGTCAAGCCCAGGGAATCACACCTTCCAGCAAATCTCCATCTCAAGGTCAAGCATCCAGGCTGATCCAAGTGGTGCTGTCCTGCTGCCACATGCTTCATAGCTTGACTAACAGCCCTAATAACCCGTCAGAGATCCAGCATACCCCAACAAGCCACGTTAGTCCAGGCATCAGACGTACAAGTCGTATAGACAGTCCAAAGCCATTTCCAGGACGGGTTATGAAATGGCGACTGGCAGAGAGATGCCAATCAAAGGTTATGCCCAAGGGAAATCTGATTTTGCAGCGGCTGCCCCACGTGGAAGGCACAGAAAGCGGAAACCATCTGCTGCGGCAGAGAATACGTACTGATGCTCTGTAGATGAGCATCACGAGACGCTATGAATAAACCTCGTGCAACAGCGAGCAGCCCAAAATACAGCCAAGAAGAGATGAGGCAGCAAGTGCAGGAAGCTACATGTGGCACCTACATCAGTGGAGGTGCCAAAGTTGTGTCCCTGTACACCAAATCGCCCAGAGACAACCACACTTGTGAAAACCAAACGATACCGGCAGTTTCTGAATCACCCATTTTTTTGGCTCCTACGGGAAATTGGTTTCCACTGCCCTTAGGTGTGGTGTGGCCAAATAAAGAGGAGCTGACGTTCTCAATTGCAAGAAGAATTACAGAAGAATTTCATAACCTCTCTTCATGTGGGCTTCAAACTCCTGAGGAGCCCCAAATTAGATACCTGAAGACAGGAAGGGGGGAGCAACCCAGTGTCAAGCAAACGGCGGAAGCTCAATGCGGGAATGCACTCTACGTGAGCAGCCAGAATTGTTCTTCATAGAGATGGATGCAGAGACACGACAGCAGCAGGACCGCACAGAAAGTTCTGCAGGATTTTAAAGCAGCACTGATGAATGGGATGCAGATTGTCACCAAATTCTCATTCAGAGCAGAAAGTTTATTTTTACAAATCACAGAACACAAAATTACACGATAAACAGCACAAATAGCAACTGCACGAGAGCTGAACATCTATAGCTAAAATTAAACATGTTCCAAACAAATTAAACAAATTGCTTTAGAGTAGTCAACCCATTTAAGCTGATTACACTAATGAGGATCTACCCTTCTCTTAATTTTTAAATCGGAATAAAATCCTGGCTGCAACAGAAGCTTTGCTATCAGCATCAACTGGGCCAGGATCTCATCTTTTAACCTCTTAAAATGCACCCCACAATGGTGGGTTTAAATCTACCTGAATATGTTGGTTAACGGGTTACGTTTATGAGCTGGAATGACAAAGTCTTGTTCTGACCTTCAGGTTTCTGAATAATCCGCTTCAAAAACAGGAGGAGGGAAGAAAAGTTAAGATAGGCTTCTTATTTGGAATGAAGTTAGCCTAAAGGTCTTTCAAATATTTGATGGACTACATTTCAGAGATGTCTAATTTCAAAGCAGGACCGCAAAAGCTTTTCCATACAGCCCTTCACCTTCAACTGTAACTCGAGGAGGTTGGGGAAGGACAGAGATTTTGAGTGATTGAGAACATTTTCTCTTTCTTGTTACAAGAGAACACCCAGCAGTTGAGACGCAAAGGAAAAAGGGCAGAAAATGCCATTTCTGACTCCAGCACCAACTCACTTGCAGCCGCGCTGCAGGGAGAAAAGCAGGTGATGGCACAGGGTCCGCCACAATCTTGACCATTGCTCCAAGACTTTGCAGACCTTCAACTGGCATCAGATTAGGGAAACAACATAAAAACAGTAAGCTGATCCAACACGCACGCAAGAACGTCAACGTACAGAAGCGGGGCTCGAGCGCCACCGTGACTCGGGGGTGACTGCAGTCCGCAGGCAGGTAGGCACTGCTGCAGCTCCTGTCCCACCGCGCTAACAGAGTGCACAGAGATGACCATGCTGATGAGGAATCGCGTGTGCTTTCAGCCCACCTTATGACTGGATAACTTCCTTGCCCTCCTGAGCTTCGATGCTCTGGTTTCAGAGCCCTTGATTTACCTTTAGTTCTCTCTCACTCATCTGAACGGGGTGAAGAGCAACTGGATCTGTGCAGAGCATCTGGTAGCATCCCACGGTCTCCTGCTGGCTTCTCCGTGATCCTGCCTGGGAGGCAGCTGGGTTACCCTTGGCTTTGGCTCCTTTGGGAAAGGGGCACTCAGCAGAGTGTGGCCCAGCATGAACGGGTCCCAGCTGCTCCTCTGCCTTGCCCAAAGGCCAGCGAGGAAGGCAGCAGCGAGGGCTGCCACAGGAGCCACCTCCTTAAACCTCGACTGGCTGTCGTGTTGGCTTTTTCTGCTCCCAGCCCCATTTATTCTAGATCTCTCCTCTGGAACTGCTCACCCTATTCCAGATGGCATCTCAGCAGCCCTTTCACAGCATCATTATGAGCTCCTCTTATTCACGCTCCCCTCCAAACATCCTCCTGCTCTGTTAGCTGTGACTGCTGCCAGACGCTCGGCCCTCCGCCGCCAGCTTTTCACATCTTTTTCCTGCTTCGGTTGGGCAGTGAATCACCTCCCTTCGAGCAAATGCTAAACGCTCCGGCGGGGCTGCCCAGCAGTAGAAGCTGCAGCAGGACTTTGAGCCCGGGAGAAGGGTGCAGAGCTGCCGAGAGGGAGCAGAGGCAGAGCAAGGCGCTTCCCCTGCCCTTGGACGCAGAAGAGACACAGCTCAAACCCTCTCTGAACCCAAGAGGAACTTGGGAATAAAGCAAGGCAGAATGTCACAAGCTGGATCACTACCTTCTCCCCTGACGGCCACAGAGTAAGCCCAGCTTTTAATGGGAAGAGATGATACTCGGCACACAACAGCACAACAGTTGTGTGCAAGCCATGAGCAGACAGAGCTACTCTCATCTCCAACGCGTTTGCTTCCACACGGAACTCCAAGACTCCAGCTTCACTCCAGAAACCCCGCTTATTTTGTGCCTCTTCTCAGGACACGCAGGATGTATCGGATCCCTGCTGTGTTTTGAGTAGCTTGTTAATATTTAAATCTACAAAAAAAGGTACGGGAAAAGGAACAGAAGAAAACCAGACATGGGAAGGACAGAAGGAAGAACATATTTGTTCTTGCTGCTGGTAAAAATCCAAACAATTTGATTTTTACTTCAGTTGCAGAAAAACAATTTTCACAATCATTGTGTTATTAAAAGGGGGTGGCATTTCATTTTCCTTGAGTTCCACAAGCTGGTGTCCTGATAGCACGGCTTGACTCTATTAAACAACTCTTCATACACACAGAGAAAGCAGCAGTTTCAGAGAGGGCACCAAGAGGATGTTCACATTCGGATTCATAAGAATAAAAAAGACTGGGAGGAGAATCAGCCCTAGCTGGAAAGGCTGAGCTGCAGGAAGACTTCCATAATCTAGGAAATTTACCCACAAACACCCATTCCCAGTCAGTTTTTTACCTGTAGCAAGTAAAGTACAGTTAAATCAAATTGTTTGAATTCTTGACAAAGACAAAAGAATAAAGCACAACACAATAAATCGCTTTTTTGGCAAGTTTCGGAGACTGAATTCACATTTCTAGGGCTCAAGGGAAATGACTGCACTCAAATCTCCACATTACTGTTGGATTTTATATCAAATCTCTTGTTCCAGTGACGATGGCAGTTGGCACGTAAGATATCATCTTAAGAGAAGGTTTCAGAAGAGTTATTTTAAACCACGCCAAAAAGTTCTAGCTTAAGTTCTAGCTTAATTATCTACCTTTTCCCACACACCTACGATACAAGGACCAGGGTAGAAGAAAACAGCAAAAGGTTTTCTTTCAGGTAATTATTCCTGCTTTGCTCCCTGGGCTTCTCTGTGCACTCAGCGGAGCCCGTGTTTTTGCTGAAAGGCGTGAGAAGCTGCGGTGCTGCAGTGTTTTAACTTCTTGAGAGTTAAGTGACGGGTTACAGCAGCCTACTGAAGGCAGCGGGATTTGCCCAAAAAGCTCTCGTGTAATTAAAACGCAGTCCTGTCGTGAACAAGCTCCCCAGGCTGCTTTTCTACCTCCAAGCTCGGCTTCACGGTTTGAAGGCATACATCGCTACGCACGTCAGCTCCACACTCTTCAACCAGCCAGAGAAACCCGTAATAATTTATTGTCATCTAGACAACTGCTCTGTCACCTGATGAGCCCTCCCCAGCTGGGAAGGGGAATCGGGGAAAACAAGGAAACATGAGGGCTGAAATGCAAATAGATCCGATACGACAAGACCAAACGATTAACAATAACACTGAAGAACCAGTATCGATCCCGACACAAATACAAAATACACAAGGATTACACCCAGCCCGTTCCCACAGCAGAAGCCGTGCACTCCCCGCAGGGACAGCCAATGTGGGACCCTGCGAGTGCTGTGGCTGCGAGAGGAAGGGAAGGGGTCAGGGCTCCGGCACCGGGGCAAGGAGTTCTCTGGACCTCCACCATCAAGGGAGAGAGAGAGAACTCCTCAGCAAACTTTCTAATTTCTATTGAATGTGACATTTATGGTATGAAATAATCCCTTTGTCAGCTTGGGGCAAGTGCCTGGGTCTCGCTTCTCCTTGTCCCCGCACCTGGCAAGGCTCGGAAACACTGAGACCTTGAATCCCACATAGCCTAGCTGGCTGTAAAGTAAATATTTTCACAAATTCAGGCATTGTAGCCTTCTAAAAGTGCAGTTTTCCCAAGCATTAGAAGAGACATTAGTCCTGTGTTGCTCAAACCAGAACATAGGCGTTATCGGCAGCCTCCGCAGCCGGGACTGTGGCCCCTGTGGGATGGATCCAGCAAGGAAGACGTGGCCCCCTGCTACGCCGCAGGTCACTGTGCTGGGTGAGTTTTGTCGGTCAGTGCAAAGCCAGATCACATTTGCAATGGCCAACTCAGTTCTGCTGGTTAATACCGAAGAGAAATTGTTTCCTGCCCAGTTTTCCTTGGCTGTGAAATTTTTGCATCGTGTCAGCTCTACCCGCTGAAAGGGAATTAAGCAGCAGGTTTTGGCTGCTTCATTTTAACCAGGTAACTGAAGTTGAGATGATTACGGGTATGCTCTGCGACTGCATATTTTTTTTTCTTCGAGAACAAGTTACGCACGTTAATTACATTACAGGTACAATGTACAGGAAGCTTAAGAAAAATCAACCAGAGAACTTCTCAGGTGCCAGCGAGCGCTCAGCCACACAGCGATTTACCTCCAGAAGCACTGCCAAGGAAGGGGCTACTTCTTGGCAGATGGAAAACGCTAAGAAAGCAGCAATAATAAAAGACTTCTGCTGAATTGCTCCTCTGCTGTCCAGAGAAACATTTGGATTTGATCACACCACGTCCTGGGTGGCCCCTGCCCTTCACCAGTTCATCTCCACTGCAGACTGTCAGCTGGAGGCAGAGCTCTTACCGACTCCCTGCCTCCTCCTGCCCACACGCCAAAAATCCACAGCGTGAGTTAAGTGCTATAGTGAGTTCACCTACAGCGCAAGTAAGTTTACGCTTATGGTGTACGGGCCAGCTGCAAAATAGGGTGAAACTGCCGCGATGACAATGCGGAGGGAACCTGACAGCTTGAATTACATCTCAGCTGCAACCCACAGCTCTGCGCAGTGACCAGGGGTCATCCTAGCCAGGATGGCACAGCAACGCAAGGCAAAACTGGCACGTACAGGCGGCATTTGTCATGGATCCAAGGCATTTGGGTCTTGGATGACAGATCAGACTGGTCCCATTCAGCTGGATAAAGCAGACAATGCTATGGGACACGCAGCCCCTGCTTTGGGTGCTCAGGAGTAAGATGATGCTCAGCCACACTCAGGCAGCTGAAGCTGGCCAGCTTCTGCCCACTGGACCACGGTGGGACAATCCGGGTGGCATTTCTGGCAGCACAACCACAGGCGCCATCCCCAAATGTGCCAAGACCCTCTTGCAAACCCGTGGGTGCAGCTCGGCCCCACAACACTCACGCTAGGAGGGCGGCCCGACAGCAGGAATGCCTCATGCTGCCATGAAAGCCTTTAGCTTCCGCGCAGAACCCAACAGGAGGGGTGATTAAAAAGCCATGAGACTGATGCTATTGCAGGAGGAAATGGCAAACTAGTAAGTGATGGATGCTGAGAATCAAACAGGCGTAAACTCTCCACAGGTCAAGAGATTGGCATTCACAAGCCCAGTAACTATTGTCGTTTCTGAGGGGAAAAAGGGATTTTTCAGATTAGTAGGAAAGTGTCACCCACATGATCCTCTCAGCCTGATGGAAAACCTCCCACTCCCTCTTATCACAGGAGAACCTCCTGCAAAACAGAAGTTCAGAGGTGCTAAGTAAGACAGGACCTCCAGATATCATTTCTTTTGTTTCACCTTAAGATAGCTGAGTACGAGCAGGTAGGAATGGAGTTTTGAAGGAAAAACTGCCACTTTCAGAGAGAAAAATTATTACAAAACTGCAAGTCTCCACCCGGGGCAGAGCCTGCTGAAAAGTTCTTCTGACACAGCTGGATCCATTACAGATTCAGGGGCAGAGCCTATGGCTTATCTTTTAGAGATGGGAGGAGGTTTCGGCATAGTAGGCACGGCACAGCTCAGAAATGCAAACTCCATTTATCAGCCCCGGCGTGGGGGGCAGGCAGCCCTGTGTACCAGAACTTCCCTTGCGTCAAACCTCCCTGGCACAGCTCAAACATCTCCCTCTTTAAGGTGAAGAGCACCTTAAAAACCTTCAGCCTGCACAGGATGCTTCGGAAGCACAAACATATGAAAGGGATCCCAGTAAATCCAGGCACCCACCTCCCAAAAGGGAACCAGCTTTATTTGCATCGAGGCCATACTCAACACCTGACATATCAGCCTTCCAGAAAATGAATCGACTTTTATAGCTCTAGACCTCAATTAGTTTCTAAGTGCAGTGTCCTGACAGCTTGAAAAATTGTCATAGAAGGGCTAGGAATGGGGGACAGGCAGAAGAGCAAGGCTAACTGGTTGCTGCATCCTCATTAATTATCGCAGCCCTAATTGGCAATCTGGGTTTTCCATTCAACGTAAATATAAATTCCAAAGTTTATCTCCAAAACATTGAGTATCTTCATCTCCTCACTCAAACGGCTGAGGCACTGCAAGTCCCATGCACAGCCTGGGCTGCTGGCGAGGCACGAGGGATCTCCGCTCGGGGTTCGGCAGAAAGCACCAGAAGCAGCATGAAGACCTCCATCATGGGGGCTGGAACTAGATGATCTTTAAGGTCCCTTCAAACCCGAACCATTCTATGATTCTGTGATCATTAAATGGCCCATCCCAGTCCTCAAGTCTGGCTGGATGCGTAGAGCTGTCGGGCCAGCAGCACATCACACAACCCACTCTCAGCAGGTTGCCATCCACCAGCAGAGCCTAGTGAGCCACCGGGGGCGACTCAGCTGCAGATTCACAACCGCCACCACGGGGCACGTCAGGCATCGAGGAAAAGCATCTGCAGGAAAGGCATTTTCCATCTCCCCAGCACCCCGCTGTTCCCCAGTGTTGCTGGGCAGTGATTCGGGATTACTGCAATGGATACCGGAAGCATGATAGAGAAGCATGAGGACTTTTCAAAATATAAAAAGGAAACTGCCCTAATCTCATCTTCAAATATTAATGGCCTTGCTTTAAAAGCATCTGATACCTTCCAATTGACAAAGCCTAAATTTAGCACAAGGAAGTCAAAATTTCTGATGTTAAAAGAGATGCTGAAATGTGCATATTCAGGAAGCCCTTCCTAACAAGGGAACTGCCACATTAAAAAAAAAAAAAAGTATTTTTAGTTAGTAAAATATTACTCCCTGCTTTGAAAGCAGGCAGGCTGCAACTGGGCGTGGGACAGTAATCCACTACATTTTATTTTGCAATTCAAAAGCTCTGAAGTCAGAGATCCCTCAAGTTCAAAAGTTCGTTGGACTACCCTGACTTTATGACAAAGCTGCTGATCACCCTTCTTTAAGGGTGCAGCTAAGTGCGAGGGACCTCCACGTGTTGCACTTTTTGTTCAAAAAGGCCATTTTCAGAGGAATGAAAGCATGGCTCCTTGCTGAGGCACCACAAACCTTCACCAATGGCATGTATCTTTGCAAGATCTGAGAATGAAGGGAAAAGAGTTTTTCCTCGCTGTTAGAAAATTAACCCAACGGCTTCAAACAAGCGCTAGGGTCTATCGCAGGCATCTGAAGTCGGGAAATGATTAAACATGAGATGTGACTCAAAGGCACAAGTTGCTTTCCATGCAAATAGATGTCGGGTTTTTATCGTCTTGCAGGGGTAAGTCACTTATTAAATACTTAGAGTAACCAAACACTTACATTCTAAAGTATTTCCCAGTATTTGAAAGGAGGCGGCTGCACTGCTCCTCCAGATTGTTGTAGGATGACAGCTATGAACAAGCCCTTCCACGCAACAAAGCAGGACACAAACGTGCTTCACGCGATGGCCACATGTCGCTTCACACCAGCACAAACCCACTTTGAGGTGCAGAGGGGACATCCCCCCCCAGCAGCTCTCTCATGCCCCACACCAGCACCTGCTGGTGAGGTGAGCTTCTGCCAGCTCACCTCCCGGCCACAGCAGCGTTTTCATCGAGGTGGCAAACATGAGTGGGATTTCTGTAGATTAAAGCGACCACAGTAACAGCTAATGCGTACGTTCGTGCTCCTTAATTAAATAGGGGTGTAGACATCTTGCGTTAACCCTCACTTACGTGGCCTCGAGTTACTCCAGCTCCCCTGGGGACAAGCGTCGCACACGGGGAGTTCCCCGTGAAACAGCCAGTATTGGCAGCACCATGGGGACTTGTTTACACCTAACCATTCAACAAGTCTTACTGAAATGACCCCTACCTAATTGCTACGTGAATGACAGCATTGTGCAACCAGCACGGAAAGAATTTCTTTATAAAGGACACTGGTACGTACAAAGCGTGCAGCAGGTCAGGAGTAAAGTGAGAGCAACACAGAATGAGAAAAACGTGCTCGACGTAGGCAATCCCAAAAAGCCAACTTAATAGGCAGTATGGAGTAGCAGACAGCTCAGCTACATTGAAAAACATATATGCAAATATTGACTACACTATGTAAAAGGCTCGGTTATTTATACCCCCTTCATTTTCCTTGGTTCTACTTCCTGACAAGTAAACAGACTGCTTCACTCCAGTGAGTTGTGCAACAGAAAGAGGTCCAAAAGTAAACATGCAGACTCCATACTTCATTGGAGGTGAGCTTGTTTACAGAGCAAGAATTAAAACAAAACCACAGAATCCATCGATATTCTATATGTAACAACATAGCCCTCCCTGACTCAGTATCTTCTGCTCTTACGCTGTGACTCATCCATTGCGTGGGCTGGGAAGAGCAGAGATCTTCTCGGTTTCCTGGGATTCTCTGGCACATCAGACTCCTCTCCTGCCTTCCACCACCGCACCGTAGAGCCTCATTACACTTGACATCCAGTTGCCGATGTCACCTGCCTGTCCCGGGGATAAGCGCTGGCTACAGAGCTATTGCATGAGACTTGAGGCATGTTGGCACCGGACTGCACTGAATCACGTGTGCCAAGGTGGGACGGCGAAGGAGTGGGGGAAGGTGTGACTCATCCGCCAGCTGACATAAAAATAAGCTACTACTGAATCAAAAATGCATGACTCCTTCACACCATGCGCACAGGCAGAAGCTGTCACTATGCGGGAACTCGATCATCAGCTCAGCGCAGCCAAAAGAAACCTGAAAATAAGCAACGCTCCATTTCACCTTCCAAAGGCAGGGCTTACAGGGAAGGCATTACATATGGCGTTAACAACCACGAGGGAGGGATGCCAGAGATGCTTTGAAATGTAGTAATGAAAAAATAAAAATAAATCATTCCTGTACATCTACGGGTCACTGCTGGAAAGTCAATACTTCCCAGGACCACGGTGAATTATTTATTTGTGTGGAAGCAGGAGACTGAAGAGCAGTTTCTTGATTATGTGGAGATGTTTTTCAGCCATGGTCACGTCCTGAGAGAGAGGAACTGGGCTCAGAGTGATACAGTAACGGTCACGCAGCATTGGGCTCCCTGTCCTCCAGAAAAGGCTTAGAGTGCAGGGAGACTTTGGCGAAAAAAAATAATTAATTAAAGCTTTGCAAGTATCCACAACGCAGCAGACATGTTTGCCTTCACTTCTCAGCAAAGCAAGGCTTACAGAAAGAGGTCAGTATTTTTCCCCCCTCCAACCAGCATATCTTGGGAGAAACAAAGCTCATCTTGAAGTCCCAGCAGTCGGCTTCCATTTCTTTCACAGATACATGAGCTCCACTAGATATGACAGCAGCTGGATGGAGGAGAGGATTTATGGTGGGACAGGCAGGTGCTACCATCCTCCTGCAGCACATCAAGTGACGTGAAGCAGCTCCGTGGGCTCTGCTGCCGCATCCAGGGGACAGGGCAGCCCAGCGCCCCGGCCTGCAGACAGCTTTGTTGCGCTTCTCTTCCCTGGGACGCAACAGCTTTCCAGAAGTGTTCCCAAACAGTGACTTCAGCTTCCCTTTGGAAAGGGATGTTAAACACCCAGCAGATGAGAGACATGCTGATGGCACTGAATAAGGATACAGAGGTTTCTAGAGCAGGAAACACAGCAGCATCTTAAGTTTAAAAGGCTTTGCAAATATAAACCACATTTAAAGTGTTTTCTACTAGAGCTGAGAGCTGTAGGATCCACCTTTCACACTTTTGAGCAGCACTGCCCACAACCCCCACTGCCACCCCGCAGCCCCACCAGAGTGGGTCAGTCGAGAGGAGAGGCCGGTATCTCCACAGGCAACTCAAACCAGCTGGGTAGAGATACCATGGATGCAAAAGGATGTGTAGAAGCTGCAGCAGATTGCAGCCAAAAATCCAAATGATGGGATGGGCAGAGATAAAAGCATGACCACATACTCCTGTATGTCCACATTACACACAGGAAAGAGAGCTCAGGCCAAGGGCTGCTGAAGAGCGAGAAGCAGAGACTGGGAAATACGGGCGCTGCTTGCTGATAAAAGACGAGTTTCCAATAAAACCTTTGGAAGACAGGTTTCCCCCGTGAAATCTGCAGGACAGTTTAACTTGAAGGAAAGGTGAGAATGCGGAATCAGTCTTAAAACAAAAAGAACATTCCTGCTGAATTTCCTCAAAGCAGGTCAATAAGCAAAAAGAGTCCACCAGACAAAGCCAACGCAATCACTAGGACCTTAGTGGGCCACCAGCAGGACCCAGCTGCTGAAGGTGGCCCAACGAGCCTGACAGGGCTCCTGGAGCTGCATGAACTGCTTTATTCACCCCAAACCAAATAGGAGAGACCTGGGATGCTGCTGGCTGCTCCTGGTAAGCTACCCAGGAAACACAACCATCCCAGGAGTTAGGAGCTGGGTCACTTTGACCGTGGTCAGAGCATCTCAGTTTTGCTCTGCCAACACCAGTTTCCCTACCCCTGTATTATGGGGAACCAGACATTCAGACAGCCAGTGGTGGGGATGGAGCTCCTCCACCCACCATCCTGCAAGCTGTAGGGCCTGATTATTCAAGATTTTTTACGAATTATAAGAAGCCAAGCCTTTACTCCACAAACTTCAAGTACAGGGGACAAATGACATGCTCAAGTGACTGATCCAACACTGGAAACACGCTGGAGATCTGAACTTGGCAGCCCTAGGAGATGTAAAACATCCAGTCAAGTTGGATGGAGGAGCTCCTCCTGTCCCCGAGGGATGGAAGCAGCAGATTTAAGTAGCTGTACGAGGCCTCGGAGTAAGGGGAAGTCCAGCAGCCGAGGAACCAGTCTTGAGGAGGAGGGGAACACCTGGAACAGCCAGTCCTCAAAGAGAGTCATAGAGCAAGAGCCTAGTTTTGGGGAATACCCAAATCCCACTTGGACTTCTTGTGGAAAGCTGTGCTGCTCATACTCATATGCAGATAGCCACTATCCAGCAAGAAAAAATTTAGGACCGACATACACAGATGGTGACACCACCAGAAAAGTGAGATCCTGGGGATAGCCCAGGCCAGGGCGAATCTTCTGTGTCAGAATATCCATGCGTGCTTCCACAGACTTCACAACAAAGAGCAACCATGAAACAGTTCAGTATGACACCAGCACCTTACAGGACTGATGACAGAGTAACACAACTAGTTTGCAAGGAGATTGTTAAAACTACTCCAATTGTCTTGGTCAGCAAACGGATCGTATCTCAGACGACCTAAAACCTAAAGTAATTCTCGTCCTTTCCTGAGACACCCCGTGGACCGACCATCAGGTCTTTGACTCTGTGCCTGCCTTTTTTTTTTTTTTGTTTCACTGGCTGCATTAAGGTAAAGCAGTCATACACTATTTTAGGTTATTAAATATTTAATTCCACAGTGAGAAGAAACCAGCAGATGGTCACTGTGCAGCAGGCCCTTGCCTCTTCTTTTGAGGGGGTAGAAAAGTTCAAGGAAGAAACAGGAAAACCCATTTCTATAAGGAAACCCCTCCATTCTAAATGGAGAACCCCCCCCATTTAGAGGGGCAAGGTAAGAAATTACAGGAGAGCTATTAGTTTCTCGTACTACAGGGAGGCATTGAAACATCAGAGACAGCAGCAATTCCTGCAGAAGCGCATCAGAGACAGCTGTTGGTTGGTTCTTTTGACCCAGGACTATCTCATTTAGCTACTTCTGAATCCATTTGATATATTCACTGGTATTGAGCTACTGAGAAGCACCAAAAAGAGCTACATTCATACAGTTTAGATCCCTTTATCAAACTTTTGCTCCAGTATATCTTATCTAGTATGAAATACGTCTTAAGATGTATGAGAGACAAGAAATCCAGTTTTCTCCTCAGCTCATCCAAGCTGACTAGTGGTCTTCAGCTGAGTCACGTGGCAGATGAAGAAGCTGGTGCTGATGGAAGCACCAGATGCAACTTTGGTGCCTTGTCAGAAAGTCTTTAACCATTGATGCCAACGGAGCATGTGGCACAGGAAGCCACAGTGGAGCTGAGAAAGGAAGAGGCAGCTCTCACACAACTGTGCTGCTTTGTCCGTTCACGTGGAAACATCTCACACACAAGCTCATCCCAGGAATTAACTTCTGACAGAGCCCTGAATTATTGGGCTATTTCTAGACCGAATAGCTTTAAAAAGAAAAGAGACTAATTTCACTAGCTTTTGATGATGGCAACAAGTGAAGCAGGTAACCAACACCAACATACATCCTTCAGGCATTGAACTGTAGAATCGTTCTAAAATTTTGGGGCAAAAGTATTTTGTGCAATATACTGCAGGACCAGACTCCAGAGTCAGCATTACAGAGCTAGCTGCAAACTTCTCTCCAAAAGCAGCACTTGTCCTACTAGTATGATCCAGCACTTCATACCTCCTCACCAACCAGTTGGGCTTCTGCAGGGGTTTTGAGGCACAAAACCTTTATACTCTTGGGTTTGGAGGTTGCGCTTCTCGATCTGGTATGTTGCAAGCAAGTCATGACCAAGTTTTCCATGGTCTTTAGCATCCAAGACCACTCTCTTGGAAGGCCAGCTGCCACAAAACTCTTCCCTCCAGTCTAGTCCCAACATCACATGGACACATCCAGCCACATACTAGAGATGAAATATCTTTTCGACACGCACAAAGCCATCCTGCAAGAAGGTTCCTACTTGATCCATGGCCAAGGAGGGTGGTCCCTTTCAACCTAAGTTTTCCTATGATTAGTATCCAAGAGTAATATACTTTAAAAATATTTATTCTGAATATCCAGGAAAAAGGAAATCACCATCAAATTTCTTCTCATTAGGAAAAAAAACATTTTTCTCCAAATGCTGCAGGTGATCATAATTTTGACATCTCAGAGATGCTGCTCACTGAGACCATCTGGTTGTACATGCAGTTGAACACAGCAGTTGCACTAACAAGAGGACCACGCTGCTACTGCGGCGTTACGGCAATGCTTTTACTAGTCTTACTTTTTAGGCTAACGGTGGGAGGTTCGCAGTCGGCTGTGTTACTTGGCAAGATTAACTGGCTAATTTATTGAACAGTATGTCACATGTAACACTACTGTTGTTCTCCTCCGAGTCATACACACCATGGGTTTGGACACTTTCAGTATTCATTTGGCGAGTCTACGATAATTTCAAGTAACCAGTCCTGCTTGCTGGAAGTTCAAGGCTGTGAGTTTGAGCAGCTGAAGTTTTTAAGGATGGACCATTAAGGGGAGTCTGGCATTAACAACATCACTGAGAACAGACCCGTCTATTTCCCTAAAGCAGGCACATATTTAGCACCAATCTGTTTGTACAGACAGACGGTCTTCCCCTAATTCTCAGCGTGGCTTGCAGACACCAAGTTAAGGCTCCCTGGTCCTGGCAGTCTGACTCCACCAAAATTTATTTTGTTCAGCTTCCAAGTTTCATGGAAAGACCAGAGATGTGGCTCACATCCTCCACCCGAGCTCCTGGCCTATTTCCAGTTGTTTTAGCAAAACTCTAGCACAAGAGCTTCTAATGGCATTCAACAGATTATCAGAGCTGGGTTTGCTGTGCCCATGGGACCACACAGAGAGAAATAAAAGTCGTGTTGTTCATGAGGCTTCTCAACAGTCTCTTGACAAATACTGGCAAAAAGGCTTGAGATGAAAGTCAGCGCCACTTCCCCCACAATGAAGGGAAGGAGAGATCTTGAAGGCAAGATCTCTGTGTCTGACGGCAGCACACTCAGAAATACTTCCATTAGCATGCACAGCATCAGACAGGGCAGAAATGCCCTGCGTGGGCGAGTGTTGTAGGATGAAAAGTTTAGATTCATTAGGAACAGGAGAAAACCCATGAAAAAAACCTTAAGCTAACCAAATAAAGCCAAACTCCCAACATTTGATGGGTTTTAAAATTCCTCAGTAACATCTTTAAAGAGCAGTAGAAAGCTGACAGATGAAAAAAAAGGAGATTGGGATTCATGCGTGTGTCACGTGACACATGCGCAGGGGTATCACAGAGATGGCAAGCATCAACAGAACTCAAGTAGGGAGCGAAGAGCGGAATTAAGCGTATCACTTATTCTGTGAGCCGGCGTTTGATTTATTTACTACACGGGCTTCAGCAGAAATGCCCCAAGTCTCAAAAGCACAGGTAATTGGAGTGAAGTGACGACATTAGCCTATCAAGAACTTTGTGCGCAGTACCAGATGCTACCACTAGAATACAAAATACATAGAAAAGAGCACTTTATTTTAGTAGAGAATTCCTTATTTTAGTGTTTCCAATAGTGACAACTTACTTGGTTCCCACATCCCAGATTTTGCATCCTATAAGGAGCAAAGAAGCCACAAAATGCAGAGTGCAATAGCACTCAATCTCCAGAGGATGTGCTATGCAAAATTAAGGAAACTCCTTAGAAAAATTAATTGGAAGCAAAAAGGAAAAATGCAAGACACTGCATATTATGTGCTCAGAGTAAATATATATTTCATTGTGTTCAACTTAGTATTTTGGTAATATGAGAAGACATCCTCTGCCAGTGGAAGCTATGTCCGTCCAGGGAAAACAGGAAAAATAAAAACAGAAGAAAGCGTGAAAAAAAAATTACAGTAATGTAGGAAACTTGCCAAAGCCCAAGGTTAATATATGATCAAGGCACAGAAGGAGCAGAGAAGGTTTTGGTTCAGAGAGACTTCCTCGTGAGGTGGGAAGTCAAGGCTGTGGAAATCCTTGGCATGGGAAACAGCACATGCTAAAAATCTATATAGGTTTAAAAAGCAGTCATGAATTCAGGGAAGAAAAATCCAAACGCTATTAGACACAAGCTCAAGCCCTGTATTAGGGAAATCAGAGAGCTTGCCAGAAACAAAAAAAAAACCAAAAAACCCCACCTTTGGCTTATCCTGTTATATTCTTCTCATATTTGCTGTAGAATACAGTCACAAAGAGGATACTGAGCCCATAGGCTTTCACACACTCTTATGATTTAGTAAATATCAATGAAAACAGTATTTCAGGCTTTTATTAGAAAACCTCTGGGTTTTTTTACACAATTTCCTAGATTTTAAAACTTTACGTCGCCTTTTTGAAGTCTGTCATTCTATACACAAATGACTTTCCATCCACTGATGGTTCCTATGTTTTACAAACACATTTACACGGGTATTTCCCATATCAGTCAATCCTCACTTAGGCAATAGCCAGTTTGGAGTTTCTAGCTCCAAATAATTATCTTGTATCATTATGATGTTATTCGGAACAAATCCCTTCCAAAAACTTGCATGGGACCAAGAGAGTTTGTCCAGATCAGTAAATTCAAGTCAGAGTTACACAACAAATACGATAGTAACACTTCATTTAATAAAGAAATCACAAACTTTCTCTAAGTTTAGGGTATGTTACTTACCCGCACTTCCGAGTTGTTTATAAAACCTGTATTCTAAATGAAGCTGCGGTGCACGTGATTTTATCGGTTCCTAAAACAGCAAAAAAAAAACCCAGAAGTTGGTTAAAATCAGTTTGCCTGAAAAAAGTTATACCCCATACTTGAAGTTTTCTGACTGTATGTAATGCTTCAAGTTTCAAGATAAAACACCCTAGACTGAAAGTCTAGCAACAGACTTCACCATTAGACGTCATTTAAATAAGCAGAGAACAAAAAGCAGTAAGACTTGCAACATACACTCTGGAGGAGAAATAACTTTTGCGTTTAAACCCAAAGCACGTTCATGGCAGTGAAATTCAAGAATCGGTCAACAAAGCTCCTGGTACTTGAAGAATGACCCTGGACATTGGCAGGAGGAAAGTCAAAGCTGCAAAAAATGAAGTCCCAAGTTCACTTTGTGGACTGTGGTTGCCCACAGTATTTTTGCTAGTCTATATTTTTGAAAAATGTTGAGTCACGTATCCGTGTTTTAAGTCAGACCGCAGTTGTAGAAAGCTACAATCTTGCTCGCAGCGAGCGCTACAGTGCAGCCAGCTATCTGGTAGAAACCCAGGAAGAAGTCTCCCTCGTCAGTAGCAGGTGTCAGTCAAACATCTCAAAGCACTCAAGAATATTCTATTTTTATACACAGAATAAAAAAAAAAAGGCTGTCTGCAATGCACCCAAAATGTTACATTTCTCAACTGTTACTCATCTGCACTTTACGCACAAAACTTAATGCCTATGATCCATAAAGGCATTAACATGCAAGATTACAAAGCTTCTAAAAATATAAAGTTAACGTGGAGAGGATTAAGAGACAAGTAATTACATTCTCAATAAAACCGCACACTTGGGGTAGGCAGTAATGTGGATGCACCAACTGCCCGGACAGCTTTGAAAGGGAAGTTAATACCAGCCTCAGTTTTTGTTTGGATGTCGCTTATTTCCCTGCTCTTGAGAAAAGAGACACTCCATGCTCAAAACTATGTAAAATTCATAGCATGGTACCAAAACTAGTCTGAATTTCAAAAACCTGCTAAATAAGCCTCTATTTGGAAGTTAACTCAGCATTTAGAAGTTTGCCTATAAAGGAGCCCCCTAAGAGTAACACACACAAAAAACACGTTGCTTTGTGTTTCCCGTCAGCTCCTGTGAGTTACAGCAAGTGCATCCAAAAGGAGGTTGAACACAGCAAGAGCATCCAAAGGAGGTTGAACACAGCCGCCAGGAGTTTGTGCCGTCTCCGATACAGTGGAGTAACTCTTTGGCCTGCACAGGAGGACACGAAGGCTTTTGCTGATCCACTTGTCTTGTTCCACCTCTGGTCTGTAGGGTAAGACTAACGTCCACATTTGGCATGAACTCCACGTTAAAGACTTCTTTTTAAGTCAGAAGAACAATTTTTGTACAGGAATTCAGGCGATTCGACTCCCAGCCAAGCTGGTCACCACCAGCTCAAGTATCCCCACCTTTTGCCAGAAAGGGGGAAAAATACTCCCGGGTGCTCCTCAACTTTCTGATATTGAAAAGCTTCAGAAGTCAAATATGACCAACTACTGAGAAAACTATGGTGAAAAATATTCTGAAGGCAAATCTGTACTGAAGGCAAGTATAAAGCAATGCAAAAACAAGCTTGTTATATAAGTTGCATTTAAATTAAGATAATTGTTGCTGATGGCTTGAGGGAGAGTCTATAGACACCTGTGCAGCAAAGGGATTCAGGGCAACAGGAACTCAGCCTGTTCGGCGAATAGTTTATTTATCCAGTTAAAATATTTGGATAAAGGTAGAAGGATGAATGTATCGGGACGTGAGGCTGCCTGTGACAAAATCAGAGGAGGTAAGTCCGAGCCACTTCTGCATCAGGAGCTGCTGGAGCCTGAGCTCTGGACACTTGCCAGAGTCGTGGCAGCTTCCGAGAAGATCATACCAGAACAGATGGTTGTCCTGTAGGCCAAGGGCTTAATGATGCTGGCAGATGTTGCGTTTGTAGCGAAAATAACTGAATTGCTACTGCCTAACATACAAAATCCACAGCTCGAACCAACGGGCATTATGATGCCGCAGGAGAGGGCAGAGCGTGGCTCCTGCGCTCAGGCTACATCTGCGCGTGACGCGGGCTGCTTTCACACAGGGAAGAAATTCCTGTGATGTGCCACTCCGCATTAAAAACCCCCAGAAGATTAAACCAGTAAATATGGCTACGGCATTTCAGAAGGCAAACTCCTCCATGAACTAGATGCCCTTAACCAAATAAGGTTCAGCTGAAGAGCAGGACGAGGAGATAGGCAGTATTTTTCCCCACCAGCAATTTTCCAAGATGCAGCACAATCCTCGCCCCCAAAGAGAAACCATGAGACGTTAGCACTGAATTTCACAGTGCTTTCTGATCAGCTCTTTGGCATCCATCACACAATTCTCTAATTTTCCAGCTTGAACATCATGAGAGGAGGCACGAATAGCTGAGACAGCAGGGCTGCAGTTGCAGAAGATGATCGCACACAGCTAGGAGGACTTGAAGCAGAATTTTGACTTGGTCCAACGATGCAGATGAAAGAAAACATTGCCTTAGAGTTCATTGAATGCAGCTACTCTATTGCTAGTTCGCAAATTATTTGAAGGATAAAGAAAATTACAGTTAAATACATGCATAAGAGAAGCATATTTGCTGCTGAGGAGGCTGATCAATTCTTACTCCTGGGGAACGTGATCTGAGATGAGGAGACCAAAAAACCCCCATCTCTTTTACTGTTCCCTTGTTAATCTTCCCAAAACCGGAGCAGGTAGGCGAATGTCTGGATGGCCACCGCATGGCAATCCCGGTCCTTCAAATGTGACAGACCAGAGATTTTTAAGCATGAATTGCAACAGGGCAAATAAAACTGGAGCATGCTGCAGAGTAAGTGCTTTAACACTCAGATATTTCAGGAGTGGGGGGAAAGAAAGAAAGAATACTACTGGAAAAAATAGGTAAGATTAAGGTAGCAATAAAGGTAACGCCATTCAGCTCTGCCACACGGCTATTGAAAGGGTTCAAGTTACTGGGTGGTGTCTCTGCAGGCACTGTTTTGAGAGAAACAAGCATCCCTTGGACTAATATAGCTGTGTTTTTCCTGTATTATTACTTCCTTACGCCTTCCAACGCTATAACTTTGTGGGTTTATCTTTGAAAGCAAATTAGAAGCGTTGTTAATTCAATAAAACAACTCATCTGTGTACACAGCACATTTTATATTGTCAGATCTGCCTAAAAAGCGAGTTAGGCAGCAAGCCCCAGTCCTCCTTCCTGATGTGGATCCATATCAAGAACATCCTAGGCTCTACTGCAGGCATTTATTTATTTATTTTAGGGAATATCTTCTGATATTTGCCAACAGGCTTGAAAACAAGTCCCTCCTGCAAAGCCCGAATTATTTTTCATCTATGATGCCTCATATAAGGAGAACACTAGGGAGAGAAAATCTGTGGCACTTGAACGTGACCAGAATTAATGCACCAAGTCCATCTTAATCTTCTGTAATCTGAAATACTCCTCTCATTTTGCCAAACAACATCAGCTGGGCAAACAGGTGGGTTTGCTGCTAACATTGAGTTAGCGTTACAGCTTTAACTTCAGATTCTGGGGTTTGGATCTGTGATTAAAGAGCGTACAGATGAGAAAAGAGCACAGCAGCTGGAGACATCAAATTTGAAAACCCCAAGAGACTAATGAAAGTCTTAGTTTACAGATAGGAAAAGTTAAGGCATAAACACAAACTCCTGGGCTATGACTTTATAAATCAAAAAAAGCTACAAGTTAGAGAGTTTCCCCATTCCCTAGACTCCGACTTCAAACCACCACCGACCACAGCGTCTCAATGCCCTGAAGCAGTCTTCAGAAGCAGCCTTTTTACCTGGACCACTGGCTGGTTGTACTATTCGCAAGGGAAGTTTTAACCATTGAATTACCCCCTTTCCTGCCTCTTGACTCCAAAACCATGGAGGAGCAGGCTGCACAGTGCCACACTCCTAACCAAACCCTCTGCCAACCGCCCACCCAGGGAGAAGGAAGGGCGTGCAGAATCGATAGTCCTGAACAGAAAGGCACAACCCAGGGAGTGGGAAGAGGTGGCAAATCCGCAATCACTGCCGCTCACTGGGACCTGGCTTGCAGAGAGGAACAAGGCTTCACCGGTATAAGACACTTAGGGACCATTTAGGCACCAAAAACATTCAGCAGGTGCAGGGATGGATTCTTTCCTCATTTTTAGGGTTCTCAATAATTTATATTAGTATAAATAAGTTATTCTAGCTGAGGCCTAGAGTAGCATTAAGCCCAAAGTGAGAAAGTTGCTTTTCATCAGAGTTTCTCAGATTAAGTACAAGTCATTTAAGAACACCCGAAGCTTCTACTTACCAGTTTAATCGCTACATATTCATTGGTGTAGAGATTTTTACCTGTGAAGGAAAAAGAAAAATCTTTTAGTTCCACATTCAACACTTGCAGGTAGAGAGACAAGGCAGAAGAGCGTCACTGATGGCAAAGAGCTGTCTTTTGTCAATTCCCTGCTCAAATTAATGTCTTTAACACAGTGTAAGCCTCAAAATAATAAGCTGCAGCAGTTCACCAGGACAGGCAAACACTATCTTCCATTCAGCATAAGGTAACCATGTTTTACAGTAGCATTTAATGTTCTATGCGAGTGTCTGAGGAGGTATCCCAGCCACATTAGGTTTTATTACCCACATTGTGCCAAAAAAGTCAGGGGAACAAAAAAATGAAGAATCAGAGCACCATTTCTTTCAGAAACGCCTTGGATCTGCTGGACACTGAGCAGTTTTGCCCTGTGATCTACAGGGAGCTTCACTAGCTTAATCATGCTGCATATCAAAATGATTACTGCAAGAAGGCATGTGGAAATAACCTTTGTACCAACACACAGCTTTTATTCCTTCCTCTGCGAACAGGCCGGTGGCACGTATAAAACGCCTTCTGCATGGCAGCGGCACAAAGGCAATCCTCGTAATCTACTGATAATTCAATAAAGCCAATAACTCTCAGTTGCAATATGGTACCGATGATGTTAAGAAATACACTAAAAGAACAAACCTCATTCTTGGGACCCCAAAACACAGAGCAGAGTCTGCTCTGTACTAGCTCTGGCAAGCAGGAAGGGCAAGAGCCTGGTACGAGCACAACCAGGCAAGCATACAGCCAGCACGCTGTGGATGGATGACTGTGAGCCAGAGCTGGCACCTGTGCGCGCTACAGCCGGAGGTGAATTTTTCCTCCAGGAACCTGTCTGGTGTTTGAACCAAGCCCTCGGCCTCCTTGGTGATGCGTGGCAGAGATGCACAGCTACACATGTCAAGGACCATCTCTCTGTGTGTTCTCAAGCTGCTAGTTATCGTATCATTCAATGTCCTCCAGTTCCTCTGCTGGGTTATTTGAGCAATCACTCCCTGTTCACCTTCTCCAGGTTGCTCACAACTGACAGCAAACTCTTCTGGAAGAGACATCACTGGGGAAGGAGCTCAGGCAGTCCTCGTACCTGATCTGTACCATCAGCCTGACATCTCCGCTACCTTTCTGACCTCTAGTTCCACCGTACCCTTTGAGGAAGGCAGCCTCCACCGCACAAAGCTCCCCATGGTTCAGTACAGAGGAACGCTGACCTCCTTTGCTCACCATTGCTAGCACCGCTACAGCACAAGCCACGCTTTCACCAAGTAACTCTGCAGCTCCAACATTCAACAACAACCTGTACTGGAAGTTATCAGTGCCTGTTTGTAGCATCAGCTCTGCCCAGCTCTACTGCACATTTGCCTCCCAATTCCCGTAACAGATATTGATGCTTAGAACAGACCGGCTATTGAGAATGACCAGAATGACGAGTTTGGGCATATCTACATGAACCCACTAAAAACATGCCATGTCCTCCCTTGCATACAGATACTCTTTGCGTGCAGCAACAGCATTGGAAGACTCGGTAAAATTAAAGACATGAACATGAAAGAAGACAAAGAGTCATCTTTAAATCCTGAAATATTTATCAGGGGAAAATCCCCATTTATTTATTTTATAACAGCTTCATATTTTCTGCCTTTGACTTCTTTTGATACCATCCTGCTATATTGCTCGGTGTAGTTCTGGCCTCCGAGTTTTGGATCGGGCACTCCCAGTCCAGGTCGGCACTGAGCAGATTGCTTTAACGTTCATCAGGAAGCCAAAACGATTTATGGAAAGCTTCAACCTTACGGTAACCGGTAATGCTGTTTAACACAGGGCAGGCGGTTAAATGTGAGGTTGAATATCCATAGAGGAGGCATTTTACGCAGGCAGATGTGTAACCTGAGCTCTAGCATTAACCCTCGGCAACACAGGGCTGTTTGAATCCATTTCTTTAGATCTTTCAATAAAAGCTATTATGTCCGGGCTGGAAACGAAGGGTAGAAAGTAGTTTTTGCAGTCGCATGAGGAATGCTCAGACATCAGAAAGTGGCTTCAAAGCACTGGAAGGCCACATCGGGGGAAAGCAGGGGGCAGGATAAACTGCTTCCCCCTGCGACAGACGAGGGCTCCAGGCTGATGCCATGTGGAGAGCCCGGCGGTGGGAGAACATGCAAGGACATTAAGGGAAGGCAGCCTAAATACACTTCAATTATCTGCTCTGTAATAGCTACCAGCACATAAGTCACCTGAGCAGCTCCAGCTGTAGGTCGCCCACTGACACCTCCTCCCACCTCCTCCTGACAGGGACTGAGCTCCTACCACAATGCTCAGTTTCAGGACATGGAGCCAGACTAAGGGAAGCTCCAGCCCAAATACATGAGAAAGTTAGATGCTTTAAACAGCAAAAAACCCAAGGAGGGAGGCATGGGAATGCCATCCCCGACAGATCCCACGACCTCCATCACAATCTTGGAGACGCACCATTTCAAGGCAGTTTTGGCGCTCAGCATGCAGAGGGGTGAGTCCATCCAGGGAGCGATGACCCACAGACCTTCTTGCAACACCTGTGCTCTCCCACCAACATAGGATAATGAAACTGGGCAAATGAGCTCTTCCGAGCTCGTTTCAAGGCAGAGGACGACACTGCCAACACCCTCCATGTGTGTGCAGCCATCATCCAGCCAATTATGGTTTGATTCATAAGGCTGAGGACTAGACAGAAGATAATTTTAGTAATGAAATTCCTCAGTTAAAAAACTGGGATTAACAAAACCATAGCCTGAGATGTCAGGCCAGGTAAACAAACTAATTAATCCCCCGATTCATCCCCTTCGCAACATGCACTATGGGGAGACCCTGAACATGAGTGGGTGCAAATGGGTCCAGCTTCTGAACTCCAAACTCTCCCTAGAGCTGCTCGTTTTGCCAGCTCCAACAGCAAAGCAAATCCCCACAATCTCCCCATTGGCTTGCTCCAGACTGAGATCCGCCCCTCACTGTTGCTGTCACATGGTGCATGGTGCAATGTCTTCTTCCTCCTCCTTCTCCAAGGCAGCAGTGGTATTAAAATGGAAGAGTAGAGGCAGCACTGCTCACAGGAGAAAGTGAATCTGCACAGTAAAATAAGCCATGAATAGAAGCTGCATCTTATCTTAGTAAGACAAAAGATCCGTAATACAGTGGAGATGATGTAACTGTGCTAACAAAAGCCTTTTAAGCTCAGGCAAAGCTTTTGACAGAGCAGCGATTAAGTTCATGCCTGAGTTTTGGGTAGTTCCACTGACAATTATGAAGTACATACTCTAAGTGAGAAGCGCTGCATGAAGTCACTGGCATTCATGTGGGAAACCTAACAGGGCAGATTTCTCAAGCCCTGGCAGTAAGCTGTGCTGAATAGACAGCCAGATGCAGACCAGCAGAGGAGCCCAAACTGATCCATCTCTCATGTGCACTATTCCCCCAGGTCAAAGTTAAAGACCACAAGTACAAACCTCTCATTAACGACACGAATCAAAAATGCTTTGACCCCTCCATCCAGCTTGTCGTATACAGACAATAGATTCTGACGACAGATCAGGGCTGAGTAAGGGAGCAAACATCCACCCTGTCACCCTAGAGACCAGGCGGAGCTCAGCCCAGCCAGCACAGCATCTGCAGAGCAACCCGACCCCAGGGGCAGCTGGAACATGAGTTCACATCAGCTTTGCAGTGCCAGTTTTGTCATCCCTTCTGGAGCACATGTCTCCAAATAACAGTTCCTGGTGTGGATCCTACACAGGATCTACTCTTACCCACGCCCTCCACATCTAGCATTATTCTAGTCCTGTATTCACATGATGATTTTGCTACTTGCCCCAGTACCAGATGCTATTATAACTTTTTTTTTTTTTTTTACTTGTTTTAAAGCAGAGCTCCTGGCTTCAAACCGCAGCCTGGAAGTCAGCTGGCTGGTGCTGGCTTTTGGGGGGCACCTTCCCAGATCTGATCAACCTGCTCTGACTCGGCAAGGTCTAAATAAGCAGCTTTTCTTCTAGTTGCTCACTGCTGAGATGCACTGAATCTTCGTGAGACCTCTGGGTGAATCATGCCAACATCTGACTTCTGGACACTATGCAACTTCTTTGGGCAGCACACGAAAACACAGGTTTCTCCAAAAACCCCTTTGGTGCAGTAGCCTACCAAGGGAGGAGACAAGCAACAAACAGCATCTAGCCCTCCTAACATCTTTCTTCCCTCCAAGCAGGGAGAAAAGTTGCATTAATTGTAATTTTTAAATGATAGTTTAACACACTGTTTTGAAAATGCCAGATAATGTTTGGATTAGAGCAAAAAGATTTGGGCAAAAAGAGTCTACAGCTCTGCATTAAAATAAGCCCCTGGTCTACCCAGAACTTAATGCTTATTTTAGAAAACCCTCTGACCTACTGAAACTGGAATAATTTTATATTAGTACCTACTTAATTGCTTTATTAAATAAGGGTGCCAAACACTAGGAAAAACAAGACATTTGAAGATGCTTATTTATCCCCAACACAGCTCATGGCTCAGGATTCGGGGTAAATACAGGAAATAGCCCCTGGGAAAGTCCATGACTCGATACAAGGAGGAGGTTCGTAGGCTCAGCTGCAGTATCTTTTCTACGTTGATGTTTACAGCTTATCCCAGCACTAGATTTAACAGGTTAAATCCCACTTTTCCTGAGCAGCAAGCACCTCCTGACATCACAGGATTTTACAGCCTGGTGAGCCCGTTCTCAGGCTGGTTTATGTAATGCTGCTTCTTGGATTGGCTTGGGGTGGAGATGCAGGACCTTGTAACAGCAGAAGACATGCTATAAAACTTCAGGTGCATTCCAGCTCCAAGTTAACAGGAGAATTTCCCAAGTTAACAGGAGAATTAACTTGACTTCAGGTGCATTCCAGCTCCAAGTTAACAGGAGAATTTCCCAAGTTAACAGGAGAATTAACTTGACTTCAGGTGCATTCCAGCTCCAAGTTAACAGGAGAATTTCCCAAGTTAACAGGAGAATTAACTTGGCAGACAACTGGGAGCCACACAACAGGGCTTGGCATTGCACGAAAGGCGATGAAACCCCGTAAGCACGCAGAGTTCAGCAAGCAAGATCCCCTGCTCTTTGCTAGTAGGTTGAGCCACTTCGGAAACCAAAGCTCTTACAGACCACCTAACCTGCAGCCTGTCCAAAGAAACAATCAATCAGTTAACCCTGTTTCATCTTATTACTCTGGGCCAGAGGCTGAGTTTTACATTCATCTTCCCATTTCAGTTCCTCTGCGGGCTGGAATCCAACTGTGCTGCTCCCACGTGCTTCAAAAAAAAGTAATATCCCCAGGGCTATCTGTATTTGCAGCGAGAAGGATCAACCCTGAGCAGTGAGGTTGATATTCGCAGAGAACAGCTTCCATACGTACACGCCATCTCCTCCCTGAACAATCAGTGCTCTGTCTGGTGCTGGGGTGTGACAAAAGAGCAGCTTAAGAGTGAAAGCACAACACCTGAAAAAAAGATAAATTGTTTCAGGAATTGGAAAAATAGATTTTCCCTTTGTTTATCAGTGCGTGACTTTGTTCTTCCTGTGTTTCTAAAAGGTGTTTAACTTCTCCGAAACCACGTAAAAAAAAAAGCCAAAAAGCAGAGGGCACGCCATTCATCTTTGCAGGACAAAACTGTTATCAGAGACTTGTTCACTCGTATCTCAGATGTGCTGCTTCTCCTTCCCCCCAGCGCAATTCAGCGATAATTAGCATCGCATCTGTGCAACAGAAATATCTGATACTTGAGCAAACAGGAGTTCTTAAAGCGATAGCAACTGGCAAAAAGCAACAGTAATACAGCTTATGTAAGGACCTCACACCTAATTGCTGTTATCAGTACTTACGGCCAAATACAACATGCATAGTTAACCAGTATCAGAAAAATATTTACCAGTGTACCAAAAAAACCAACAAACAAAGAGCCACTCAATTAACAGGTGTTGCTTTTTCCTTAGTTAAAGCTGAATATTCTCTGTAAACTGACTTTTTCGGAAGCGAAATCTCTTGTGTGGCATCCATGCTTTGAAACAACACATCAGTCAGAAATCCAATGCTGCGAAAATTTTGAGAAACATGAAAAAGAAGAACCACGGAAACAGGATCAGCAGTTGGGCACCAGACGAATAAACATGAGAGCCATTTACCTGGGGGGGATCCACTACAGCTGTGGAGCCTTGAAGCAGAGCTTGGGTTACAGAGCAATTCAACATCTCCATGGGGACCCTGCTATCATGACATTTGCTGTTGGGGGTGGGGGCTTTTAAAAACGCAATACAGCTGCTCATGGTACATTATTGTAAGCATCCAAACTTATCTTCAGCTGCCACTTATGCTCATGTTCATAAAGGTGGGAGGTTTTGTCCCTGCCCTTGGTTTCTCTCCACCTTTGGAGCATTATCTCTGCTCCTGCAAATCAATAACGCTTCTCTGATGTAATGCTGACACCAAAACTATCCATTTAGTGAGACAGAGCATAAGCCAGCTGGTGAATCCTCACACTGTGGAGAAGTGGCACATCATGTAGATGCAATAACCAAACCTTAGAATGAAAGATTACATGGATTAATCTAAGATCACGTAGATTCTATGGAGGAATCTACAAAAATACTATCAGTAGTTATGTGTTACTATCCTTTGGTTACCTGAAGCAGTTTCCCAATTGATTTATTTATCGCCCCTCATGTCTGATGCACAAATAATTTTAATTTCAATTCTAAATACATACCACGTTTTGGGCAACTGGTATTTATGTCAGCCAACCTGTCTTCGGCACCCTCAAGTTCGCTACCACAGCGATCCAATTCATTCAACAGAAGAGGAGAAACGCGCCCATTTGAAGTCAGTCAGGATCACGACCATCCCGAGCCGCTGCTTCTGATCTACAGCAACTACCCCAAAACCACGTCTTGGGAGCTTAGGGGCATGTAATTAAAAACACTGGCTGCTTCCCCCAGCTCATTTAAAAGACAGCCATCATTTGTTTAGGATGACTTAAGAGCCCAATGCACTGCACAGCAGTGTATTGGGCTCTTAAGTCATCCTAGACAAACAATGCATTAGCATAGCCATCTGTTTGGGTGACCAGCTGCAAGACATGTGGTTAGAAGACCAACAGACCACGAAAAATCATGGGCTGCTGGGCTGGTTTGGCAGCAGCCAGATGGCCAGTCAGGACAGCCCACTCTTTGCCAGTCAGCGAGTGAAACATAAGATGGAGCAGGTGACAGGGCTGAAACTAGGGCATGGAGGTTGGTGAACGACGTGGAATAGAGAAGATGCGGCCAAGCATCACTGGGAGAGAGTCTCACCCCTTACTTTAATAGGGCGCCCTAGCTTATGAACAAGAAATTGAGAGCAAGATTTAGCAATGATCCAGGCAGTTAAGATTTTTTTTTTTCACCTTAGGCAAGACATTCAGCGCTGGGAACCGTCTTCATTGTTGGGATTGTTCAAAATTTGCATCTTCGGCCTCTCCAGTGTATTCACTTTGACTTTATGCAAATAAAAATAATGCTAAAAGTTACATCTTCTGAGTCAGAGACCAAGTGAGGCAGCTCGACACTTGGGAAACAAGACAAGCACACACATTTCTCAAACCAGGGTAAGTTTTTATGTATTTATATTCCAGTGGTGAAATGCTAATCTGGATAATGGAGGCGACTAAAAGGGTTACTTCTTACCTAGTCTGAGTTCTCCAAAGTTCCCACACCCAATCTTCTTGCCCACTCTGAAGTTGGGTCCCACCATAAGAACACCAGAAGACGCCGATGAGCTTGGTCGAGAACCGTGCCCACTCCTTCCCGGCATTCCTTTTGTCGTCCGCTGCCTTTCATCCTTTTCCCTATTAGGATGGTCCATGATCTTAGTGAAATATCTCTGCCAGCAAGCTGGCAGAAAGGAATTGGAGTACGCACTCTTCTCCTTAGAATAGAAATATATATCCAAAAGTATCTGAGTCAAGGTCCAACAGAGTCATGGAAACGCATGGAGTTCTTTTGGCACCGTGTCCAGTTTCCTAATGCATCTTGATAATGTACCAAGGGCTCAATTATGTTCTTGAGAACTCAATAAAAGCAGGTTGCTTTTAGTTTCTTACCTGGGGAAAAGAAAAAGGATATATGATATAAAAATCATTATTTTTAAAATACCGAGCAAGAAATGTACAACAGGGCCAGCGTCCAGAGCTTTCCTCAAGGAAATTAACAGTTATACGGGAATTTTACCATTTTCTTAGCGATTTTCTGATAAAAAGCCCTGATGTCACAAAGAAATATAAGTGCTGCCCATCCATTGGGTGCTATTGGAATTATCGGGACTCACACCACACCAACTAACAAAAGCAATTTCAATTACACCAGCACGTCAGGTGGAAGCTGCAAGGAGATCACATCCCATCTTTAAAGCAACTGTGAAGTGTAAAGTTCGTTTTCTTCTCGCTTCATGTATTTATGAAGTATTACACAAAAGCCAGACAAAAAATAAAAAGTGGCAAATGAAAGGTGCCAAGAGAAGAAAATATTGAAGTGCTTAGGAAGTCAAATTCGCCTTCATTTTCCACCTTTTAAAGTTGACCCCACATATATTTGCTAATTGAAACTGCTGTCTTACAGAGATGGCTAGAATGAGTAGCCAAAGCAAGAGTTTATTTAAAAAAAGACAGAAGTTGCCTGAAAGCTGTATCAACATACAATTCATGTTACCAACATGATTTAGTTGCCAAAAAAATGAGGTTTTGGAAAAAACAGATGTTCTAATGGAATTAGGTGAGGGACGCAAGAGCCAAGATCTCCTCCAGCAGCCTGCATTCATGACTGGCAAACCAAGGCCTGACAGTTCTCTCAGAGGAGACATGCACCTTCCTCCCCTGTGTCCAACCTTGTCATCCCCCGTGTCCAACCTTGTCACCACCAAAAACCCAAGGGCTGACAAGTCTGGGCTACTCCAGACAGCACACTGGTGCATCTCATGAGCACCAGTCTGCCACCTCTGTCAAAAGAGGGCAAGAAATAGATGCTTCTCAACCCACACAGGTCAAGTGGCTCCTCTCTGCCCGTGGACCAGCCTAATAAAGACAGGCAGAAGCTGTACGGACACAGGAGGTCCCGCTCCACAAGTGCGGTCCAGGGAGGGCAGGGAAGGCTGACATCTCACCATGAAACCTTTCCTAGGACATGAACTCACACTGGATCATTAGCACAGCCCCACTGTGGTCAGAAGAAATTTCTACCACTCAGACGTGAAACTCTGAAGGCAACAGGTCATTGCGGCCTGATGGGACAGTCCAGAGGTACCAGTGGTGGAGCCCAAGCATTTCCCAAGCAATCAGCAGGATGAAGGAAAAGGTTGCAGCATGTTTTGTACAGACGCTGCACTGGGACCTGGTATCAGGCAGCAGATGTGGACACGCTGGAGATGCTTGCGGTGCAGTTTTTAAGCAAGAACCAGAACAAACATACTTGGAGCTATCCCCCACATCCCAGGACCTGTACGCATTGGATTGTACTCCTTTAGCGGACACTATCACATTCACAATTTTCCAGATGTGAAGATTGCCCGAATAATTTTAGAAACAAGGTTTGTGTCCTGCTCCTGCATGGATGCCTCCAGCTGACGTTTCAACGTTTGCATGGAAGCCAGCAAACACCTCCGAAGTCAGCAGAGAAGTGCCACAGGAAGCCACCTAAACAAGAGTCACTGTGGAAGGACATCAGCAATAAAACACTATCAGGTACGCCCAGAAACACAACCATGTTTACAAGGATTCAGAAGTTACTAAGGCTCAGTTGGCTCAGTCCTCCTGTAGCAAGACACTTGTAGAGGATTTAGGAAGGGTTTCTTCTATTCGTTTCATGAGATAAGAAGCAAAGCTACCTACTTCCAGTCAGCCAAAAAGAAAAGACAAGAAATATTACCCATCCGCAAACCAGTGGCATAGAACAAAAGCATTAGCCCTTGTGAAATACGAGTATGCTTTCCCAAGCCTTTAACTGTGGTATACTTTTATTTCTGGAAACTTTTGTTTTGATCTAAGGCATCTGTAGACAAGTCAGAAGTCATTCATGCTAGATCCAGAAAACGCAGGTAGCTATCATCTGGAAATTCCAGTTTCTGAATATTGAACAACTCTGTTGTGTCTGAATATTTAGCACAGCTCTGACCTTTTCTATCTGTTTCCATGGGCAGTTCTGTATGTTTGCACAAAAGAGGGCACATTTCTCCCCGGCTTCAGCTTCCTCCCTAGATTTTTTTTTTTTTTTAAATACTTCCACAAAAAAAGCAAATATTAAATACAGATAACACACAACTTTAACACCACTTTACAATTACTTTCCACTGCTTTTGTTCAGATATTGTTGTATCACACAGGGAGTTTGGAGGACTCTGAACAGACTCCGTAGGAAGGATGCTGTGTCCCTCCACAGTGTGTTAGGAAGACCTTGAGGAACTAATAATAGCGTAACCAAACATCCATACACTCGAATGGACGCTTCATGCAACATAACAATCCCACAAAACCACCCATCTTTAGCAGTTTATACTACTGCTCAGACCCTATCTCAGGTTGCACAGGTCACAACCCACAGGATATGCCATCCAGCCTGTGACTCAGCAGCCCAATTTTCTAGGCTGAAAAGCAGATGCATTCTCGTCGTCACTCTGCACAAAGGTAGATCCCCACAGAAAACATCACACAGCATATTTGCAGCAAATCCAGGTGGTCTGAAAATCATCAGGTCATCTGAGAAACACTGTATCACATCCATACTACCAGTTTGGCCACACCAACCCAGCAGCTGCAGCATCAAGCTCCCATCATGGCACTAAGCAATGTGTGAAACGCCACTTGTGATTAAGCACCGCTGGCCAAGCTAGAGCCACAAGAGTTGGAGATGTTTACGTACAAGAAAAGCAATATTTAGTATTACCAAGCTTTACTCGTACCTCAAATTAATTCAAGATTTAATACCTAAAAGTGAATATGGATGAGCACGAAGCATCCGTTACAGGCAAACAGGATGAACTGGTTTTTCATTGCAGACATCCCAACATGCTTTCAGCTGCAGCACTCAGTTTGAGGCGGTGAGCTAGCACTGTTTCTCAAAGCTGTTTGCGTAGACGCACGCACAGTTCCATTTGCTTTGTGACACCAGCCTGCAGAAGCAATGAGGATGCTCTATCAGATATCAGAAAAGCACTTTGATGGGATCGCACCCCAGCCTGTCCTGGGAGGAGAGACTTGCTTCAAAACAAATAATAAGAGTCATTGAAACTACAGAACTTTATTGCCGAAAAGAAATCAAATGTGAGGATGATGGAGCACTTCTACGGCTGGACCACTAAGAAAGATGAGCAGAACAGAGCAATTCTATGAATTAAAAAAGTAGCACTTTGGAAAATGCATGTGACTCTACCAAAGCCAGAGAGGAGGACTTTTTTCCCCCCACTGGAGACCAAAGTCATTATTTTCATCAAAGTTGGATAACGCACAGGAAACAACTACAGACCTCACAAAAGAGAAACAGAAAGAAGTCTCTAGCAAGAGCACCACCCCTGACCAGTTTACTCTTGGAAAAACCAATGCACAGCATTTTGTGAGACATGAAGGGCAGCACAGACTGAGGAGACACTACCATGAAGGACTACCCTGAAAGAAAGAGGAAAAAACTGCATGACAGGGACAGATTACAGCACAGGAAGGAGCAATGATACAATTTTTATAAAGTTGCAAACAGATTTATTTTTTCCTCCCTTGCTCATTCAACTAACAATTACATCGTCAGTAGAGAGTACAAGAAAAGTCAATATAAGCTAAAACCACGGGAAAGGGTTTCTAAACAACCGTGATGAACATGATGCGGACTGGGAAGAGCAGGCTGTTTAAGAACACACTGCAACATGTTCCTGTGTGATGCCAGAAGCCATTTAACCTTGCTTCTGCCATGAAGTACTACCAGCTTTCGACCTGCAGAGTGGGTGGATCCAGATAGTGAGGTGGTTTTGCAGCAGAACCTGATGCCTAGGTAGGGATCTTCTCAAAGTTGCCTGGCTACCTGCTGGCACAAGCATCATGAGAGGAAACCTTTTACCAGCTACGATAAAACGGGGCTGAAAGCCACTGAAAGGCAAAGGCACACAATTTAATAAGTTTCAAATGGTTCATATGAGTTGGCCTTGGGGCAGAGTGGCTGGAGAGCTGCCCGGCAGAAAAGGACCTGGGGGTGTTGGTCGACAGCCAGCTGAATATGAGCCAGCAGTGTGCCCAGGTGGCCAAGGCAGCCAACAGCACCCTGGCCCGTATCAGCACTAGTGTGGCCAGCAGGACTGAGGCAGTGACCATCCCCCTGTACTCGGCACCGGTGAGGCCCCACCTCGAGTGCTGTGTCCAGTTTTGGGCCCCTCACTCCAGGAAAGACATTCAGGTGCTGGAGATTGATTGGAGATTAGGAAAAATTTCTTCACCGAAAGGGTTGTCAAGCATTGGAACAGGCTGCCCAGGGAAGTGGTGGAATCACCATCCCTGGAAGTATTTAAAAGCTGGGCAGACGTGGTGCTGAGGGACATGGGTTAGTGGTGGCTTTGGCAGTGTTGGGTTGATGGTTGGACTCAATGATCTCAAAGGTCCCTTCCAACACAGATGATTCTACGATTCAGCAGCTTCAGGGCAGGCGGTGCTCCATCAGTGCGCGATGACACAAGTACATCATTCCTCTAAGGGCTGCTCAAGCCTCTCACGAGCACAAGCCCTCCTGAGCCTCGATACAGCTTCCCCCTCCTCCAGACTAAAGTCTGAACCCAGCTCACGCCCCATGTGCCAAGTTTCAGATTTGACATCAGAAATGCACTGCTTGGTTTGACACTTGCACCATCATACTCAGTGCATATCAGGTGGGACAAGCAACTCCAGTCTTCTCAGACAGATTGAGCAGAGCGCTCCACCACACATTCCCTGGCTAGTGAAATAAGATGTTAACAGTCACAAGCTACTACACCTCCATCCTTCCCCGATCCCCATCTGTGTAAGGTCTCCCCAGGGAGACCAGTGGAAAGGTCACGCCTGACAGTCTGCAAACACTAATCCTCTCTCAGCTGAAAGCCTCCTACAAACAGGAATTCAGATCAGCAATGAATGAGTAAACCAAGCGTTTGATAACCTCTTTATTAGGAGCAGATCCCAGCTGTTGGTACACACAATTGCGCAAAGACAATGCTGCTGCTACTGCATACTAAGAACAACTGTAGTAAATATGGCATCAAATATGGCTTTTGAGGACTAACAAAGCGCTTGGCTTTGGAACAGGAGTGGCAGAAGAATGAAGACTAGACTGTAATTTGAAGTCAGTTGCATTAATATTTAAAGACTACTCATCACCAGGACTATTTCCTGCCACAATATAAACTTTTTCGTAACGATTTTCCTTCCTACCTTTCCACCCACTCAGCAAGATTGCTCCTGAAAGTTACTTGCATTTAAACAAAGCTGCATGAAGGTATTTCCCTAATGGTGATTCAGTCCAATTCCAGCATTCATTTCACTACAATATAGTTGGAGACACAGGAACAGTTATTTAATGAAAGACGCAGGCTTGAAAGGGAATTACTTAAAGCACAGTTAGCTAAGTAAAAAAAAACAAACAAAAACAACCAAAAACTTTATATTCTACACCTTCAAAACACTTCGGATCCAAGATTTAAATCACGACCTCTCCTCCATCAATAAAACCGCAACGCTTGAGCTACAAACCAGCTTCTAGGTGGTGCTGAAGGCAGCTGCCATTCACGTTGCGAGCCGTAGCACAGTCTAGGGTGAAGGAAGGTTTATCGCTCACTGAGCGCTCATTAGGGCATAGACACAGCGCTCACAGCCATCCAGTTTTCTCAATGAAGCCCCTAAGTTTGACAGCAGCGGTAGTAAAGGACAACGCAAACAAGAGACTGGCATGAAGAAGCCAGAGCAAACCTTATTCCTACCTTTCAAAGGAAAAGCTCGCTTCTCTTATGCTGAAAATTTCTTTGACCTACTTGAGATACTCCGGAGACCTTCCCAAGATATGAAACAAGAGCTGTCAAAGTCTTGTTTTGTGGCACAATTTCAGAAAATCTGTCCAAATTGAAATTGCAAGTGAATCCCCTTCTCTTCAAATCAAATCAAGCAGACCTGATCCAGGTCTCTGTGGTTTTTATTCATGAAGGAGTCAAAAGATGCTAGAAATCAAACTGCAAATACTTGCTGCATGGATAGTCACTCTAACAAGCAGAATTAGTTCAGCCCTAGAGTTCCTTTTCCCTCCTTTTAAGAAGGGACCTTCAAGAAAGCCCCAGTTTCTTTCGAGATGGGTGATCTCATCCCGCTCTCTACAGAAACAGGAACTCCGTTTCTCAAAGCCACTCCAAGATCATTGCTTCAAGGCAAGGCACATGCCATCTCACTGGATTTTCCAATGTCCACCTCACACACCCGCATAATACTTCTGGTAAGTCTCTTGATCTGGAGAGCACTTTCCAGACAAGATCTACTACTTCCCGCATGACTTCAAAGACTATAAAGTCCTCCAGGGCTCTCAACTGACATGTTATAAACATACAGATAGGAGATCACCAGCTTCTACGCTCGTTCAATGCAAGAAGTAGAGCCTTCAGCAGCAGAAAGCTTTGCTGCCTTTGCCACAGATTGGGACAAATGTTTCACCCTCTGGAAAAGGTACAGCAGCCAGGATGCAGGTAACGAGGAATATTTTGAAACGAGGAATATTTTGAAACCAGGACGTACATGATGTGTTCACTCACGTTCTCAGCATCTGTCAACTCGTTTACTTACTCCCTTAAGTTTAGAGTAACAAGCTGGCTTTGCATCCTCTGTTTCACCCCACACATTAACAGCTTCCTAGGTGTCAATGCTCTTCCTATATTAAAACATTATCAGTAAACCTTTCACCTACAGCTTTGCTCTCTTCCACATGGATACACATCTCCACTGGCTTCATGCCTTCTCATTCCATCGCCTCATCTCTTCCCTTCCATGATGTTCCACTTCTTGTCCTGCTTCTGACCGATGCTGCCTTCCAACTGGCCCCAATAAAAATTTCATTTTCCAAAGCTAACCCATTACTCACGTCTGGCAAAGTCACTCTTCTACTAACGAGAAAACAAAAAAGTTATGAGATCTGCCCTGTTCCTAAGGAAAAAAAATCAGCAGATAACCAAATACCTTATCTTGGCCTGACCTGGCAGAGGATCCTGCTCAGGCGCTTGGTTATCTGCACAAGCTAGTAGGAAGGGAGGATGCAGAGGCTGAATGCTTTCTCCATTTAGCCACGAGAAACAGACTTTTTTTTACCTTTTTCTCTCCCACTCAAGAGCTTTCTGGGTACCTAGAGGGTCTCCTACTAGGAGATACTTCTCCAGTAAGCCTCCTATTCTTGTAGTATATTTCAACTACCCGCCTGTATCCGGTAGCACCTCCAGACAGACAGCAGCATTTCTCTGTGCTTTCCCAACCAGCGCTAGACTGACCTGGTTTCAGTGTCCTCAATGTTGTGCAGAACAACAGAAAAACTGAAAAAGTAGGTCAAAATTCTCTGTTGCAGTTGAAAGCTGGTAACAGTATTGACAAAGCTGGCTGCAAACCACAGCAAGCCAGCGCACGTCATGTCAGATGTCCCACACTTGGGAGATTCTTTCCAACCTTGAAGGCCATAGATGCCTTTTACACATTACGAGTTGCTTCTGTTGAATCATTTGACCCAACAATTTAATCTCCAGCTCGTGCAGTTAGTTTTGTTCAGCGCTTCACAGGCAGAAAAAAGCTCCTTACAAGATGAGACATACAAACAGTATTTAAGTCTAAATTGCTGGGAAGGGAGAGGGATGGACAACCGCAGATCATTACACTCATTCGTTACTCATGAAAGCACAGGACTGTCAAGTTGACATCCTACAATTACAGTTTTTACAGAAAGGGATGAACCCAAACGAACTCATACCATTTTCCATCCTAGGGAAGTGAACTTCTATGAAGTCTTTTCCTTGAAGACACTGCAAATGTGCTAAAACACGTTAATTGTATATTCCTCAACTAAATGTGTTGGCAAGTTACTTTTCCATATGAGTCTTGGTTGATCGTTTCACCAAGAGTGATCCAAGCACCCATTCCTGAACTTTGTTCTCAGTACCCTCTACACAAGCTCAGCATGAAAGCAAGAATGCTAGGGAGGGGAAAAGCAATTTATTTAGAAATTTAGTTCTTCCACACAGAGTCAAAACAAAGAATAGACCATTTTTCAGGGAAGTGGTTTGTGTGATGTAAACTAGATCCACTGACTGCTCTTCCCGACTTGAGTTCAAGCCAAACATATGCCAGCAGCCATGTATGCTTATTCCTATACATTTAACAAAGCACTACAGATCATAATCTGCCAGAAAACGAGGGTTAGTGCTCTTTATGAAGGGTTGCATTATGTTGGAACAGCTAAATTAATAGTTGAATGCTGAAATAAAATGAAAAAAATCCGCTAATGAAACCTGAGCTCTGCATATTTTATTTTATTTTTTTTTTTAGGCTGGGAAGAGAAAAGACTGAAGAGCAACTGCCAGATCAGCTCCCCTCTATCTTCTGAGGCTTGCTGCAGAAGTCAGACGCACATCTCTCTGCTGAAAAGCCTGACAGAATTTGTCAGCATTTGTCATTTGTCAGCAGCAAGCACCTCCGAAGGACACAGGTGTTGAGCCCCCACACAGCTACACACCACCAGCCCTGGCGCCGCATCCTCACCGGCCCCACGAGTCCCTCAGCCCCGGCAGGGAACCATCACATCAACAAAGTTTTTGAGGTCTACCTCCTGATATCACAGTAACCAACCCCGGCTTTAAAAATCCAGTGTTTGAAAGGCTTCTCAAAGACTGGCAAAAAGCATTGTGCTTAGGACACCATCGCTGCTTGCAAAACAGGCTGCATAAGGCCATGTAAGATCAGGTTCCAGCAGAAATAGTTATTTATGAGGATGCTACACAGGAAATGAGAAAAAACCTGGCAGTAGCAAAGTCTGCAACAGATCCGGGGCAGGATGAAAACCCCGCAGGTGTTCTCTGATATCCAGGCATCACACGTACCTGCATTTTTTTCATCTCAAAATACCAGGTTGCCTAACAGCAAAAAGAGAGCCTCAGATATGCCTACACCAATTCCTTCCCTTCAGGATCTAAGTAGTAAAGGGCAGCATCTACCAAAGAGATGATTTCTAGACAGCCACCCGCATCTTCAGGGAATAATCCAGGTCAAGCAGATTCAGGCGCATCCATGGTGGAAGATGGACATAGTTTGCAGTTACTGATATCAACGACAAGGAAAGTCCTCGACAAGACCACCACCGCAGCCTGGGCTCTGGAGCAGGCTTGGATCACTGGCAGCAACATCACTTTTGCAGATTTATAGCATAATTTAACACAGATGCACCTCAATAGTCTACGACTTACCTGCGCACCGCCTGGCAAGGAAAAGCAGCCTGGAGGATGAATTGCAGACAGGCTCAGAGAGCTTGAAAAGACTGGTAAATTTGGCGGTTAAACACAAAAAAAACCCCCTTTGCACTATCCAAACCATGAAGTGCTTTTTTTCTGCTTTCAGAAAGGAATGCAAGTATCATGTTCAGAGCCAACGCAGCTTTCACGGTGTGTGTGTGCGAGTGTGCGCGCGCAGGGCGGGGGAAAAGCCTTTTACTAGAAGAAAAGCCCTCGTGAACTTGAGGAGACAGGGCCAAAGAAATGGAAGACCCCTTGATAGCAAGGGTAGGTAGAAGTTGCATCAGTGAAACACAGCTGGAGGTGAGAGGCAGCCCTGGGTAATTCAAGGAGGTGTGAGATGCATTTGGCCATGCGTCAAGATGAACACAAGCACTCATCAGGTACGCGTTTCTCCTGTGGAAGAACACATTTGTGTCGAGTGCCACCCAGTACCAACAGAAACGGTGTCATCACAAAACAGCCATGAAGTGGGATTCAGCTGTAGGCTCTCTGGACCCCAACTTGAGGGGACAGCTGCGGTCCCCAGACTCAGCTTGTGCTGCCTGATGGGCACAGGTTGCCTCTCGTCTGTCCCACCAATACCCACAGTGCCTCTGAGGACAAACAAGAACAGTTTCTTGGTTGCCTCAGATCAAAAACCTCTGCCAATGCTCTTATCAGCCCCTAAAAAGAGCTTCTGAAACCGCTGGCCAGATTCAGGATCTCAGCCTCTGAAACCACGTTAAGTAGAGACCTGGGATGATGCTTGCCAGCAGTCTGAAGCAGCAGTGCACCCCCAGCTTGGTATCAACCAGCACCTAGATAATAGTGTCCAGGATACAGCTGCAAAGATTAAAAGACTGCTAGACAGGGAAGAGAACATATGCTGTGTCTTGTTGGCATAAAACATCACGTTGATGCTGCTGGGCGTTCGTATTTGATGGCTCAGGAGACAGAGGAAAGCTACTCTGGCCTCTCACAATACAGGTGCAATGGTACTCTCAGTGTCCAAGTGTCCACGACACGAAGCAGCAAAGCCTTAGAGAAAATACCACTTCCACACAAAAGGAACAAAGGTGCATCAAAAATAGGTGTCTTCAGAAAGGGAGCTTCATGCAAGCACCTACTTCAGTGCAAGGATTTAGGCACTGAGCACCTACACACACCGTAAATCAGGCAAGATTCCTCCCAGCTTAGGTGTGTCCTCCAGGGATGAATACCCACAATCAGCCAAAGCAAATTGGCTGTAAGAGAGACTTTGTGCTTTCGTGTCCTACTGTGGGGCAGTGTTCAGCATCACAGGACCTGAAGAAGTTGTTCACCACTGCGTAGCCTCATATAAAGAGAGGATGAAAAGAGAAACCTGTAAGGGGACATGACCGAAACCAACAGTTTAGGTGGGCAGAGGTCACAAGTATACTCTGTGCAGCCCATGGAGCTAAACTTTAAGACCTGGACTGGCAGGCAAAGCCCATATGCCCCACAGAAAACAGGGAAGCAGACAACCCTGCCAAGTCCGTGTGACTCCATTCCACGGACTCTCGCCATTGCCCAGCGGACTTGACTTGGCCCCTGTCTCCTGGTTGCTCATCACCAGAAACTCCTCGTAAGAGCTAGTTCATAAATTGGAAACAGTGATGTAAGAGATAGTGAGCAGTAATATCAACATCTCTTCAAGAAAATAAATAGCGATGCCAAAAGGAGAGACAAGTAGTGTATTAAGAGGAAACACAAGAAAACTTGATACTCAGCAATTTAATGTACATGTCTTTTTGGTTTAATGCCTGAATTTCACCGTCTCCTTACTTGAAAATACTGCCTTTTCTGGCAGTCACGGGACAGAGGATCAGACCATGCTGTCACTTCATATAATTAGATGTCTGGGAGGATTTCAACTGACATTACCTACATATTTTGCATGCAACTAAGCGACATATCAAAGAGGAAACTATGTACCTGAGACCTATCTACAGAGAGCAATCTCCCCCAGACTTTAACGTGCTGTTTATTTGGAGGCACACTGCCGTCAAACAGGGGTGACAAACCTTGCAACCATGTGCAGAGGTTAAAGAGCTCAAGGCAGCTGGACAGGTAAGAACCAAGACTCCTGGTTAATAAATCCTGCTCATTTGGGCTTAATAAATACCTTGATTCAACATAAGCAAACATCTCAAAGCTGCTATCACGAAGCTGCCAGGTGCCAGCGCCCCGATTCCCTGCCATTGCCTCAGTTTCTCACACCCCTCTATTTTTTTGCAGGGTAAGGTTTTTACTGGTACAGCTCACTTAACATTAAAAATGACAAAACTTAATACCACAGGTACACTCAAAGCCTGAAACCTGCTGCAGCAATTTGTCTTCCCTTCCCATTAGGGGATTATAAAACCTCCCTGAAGCCAGCACTGCAGCTGTGCCCCAGGGCCAGACCAAGCTGTCAGAAAAACCCCACCTACCCTACAGGGTAGTGTCCTTATGGCACGTAAAGAACAACCCTTTCCTTTCTCTCCCAGATTTAAGATTCCCCTTTTTCAGAGCTCCCAACTGCATATCCTCATGAAGCGGTTCAGCTGTCAGAAGAGATAGACCCGGATGGCCCACGCAATTGAGAGATGCCAAGAATTACATGCAGACCAAGCAAAATATCCGCTGGAGAAGTACAGGCAGGAGGGCCATAAGATGCTCTGTGATAGTTTCATGAAATACTCCTTGCTTTTTTTATTTTTATTGTATTTTTAGTTATTTGTTTCTAAACAAAGCAAAGGTCACTCCTTTTGCTGGCAGCTATGAGCTGCCTCCTCCCCAGTGCAAGGTACAGGTTCAGTTACTGGTTTCGTTCTGTGCCTGCAAGTGGCAAGACAGGCTACACCCACGCAAATGTTGTAAGCTCCATAAAACCTGCACTTCCTCAGCATGGCAATTAGCCATAATAATCTCAAGATACACAGTTCAACAGCTGCCTTTGTTCACAGAAAGTAAATGTTTGTGCCTAGTTATTTCCTCAATATGGCAAGGAAGTAGTAGCCCGTGCCACCAGCCCGCAGTGGAAAGCCATCAATACTCCAGAGCGCAATTTACATGGTTTTAAAAAACTGTAATACTTGAAGGTTTCTGTTGTTGGTTGGTTTTGTGGGTTTTCTCCTTCCTCAAATCTGGAGGTAGCAAGTTGACAACTGCTTAAAAGTCCTCACATGCTGGATATGTGTGTTTTAGCTTCTTCCAGATTTATTAGCAAGCACTGTCCCACATCCGCCGTTTTTCTACTCGTGCTTCACAAGATGCAGCTTCTTTCTAAAAATCACTCACATCGCTTGCCGAGATGAGGTCCTTGTGCTACGTCAGGTAGAGCAGCATCAGGAGAAGTAGCCCCTCCCCATGGGCATCCCATGTAAAACCACCCAGCACACTAGGGCACATACAAGTGGCATGAGCAGCGTAAGAGATGGCAACAAATACTGTCCCGTTTCTCACAGTGAGTCTTGAGATAAGCTCTAGAGGTTTGGTTGTACCCATCCAGCTGACAGCGTTTGCCTTCACACACCATCAAGCTCATCAAGTTTCCTCGCTTAAGTATACGGTAATCGGACAAATTTAAATTTGCAAAGGATCAGCCTGGTTACAAGACAAAATCATGGAATGGTTTGGGTTGGAAGGGACCTTAAAGATCATCCAGTGCCACCCCCTGCCCTGGGCAGGGACACCTCCCACCAGATCACGTTGCTCCAAGCCCCGTCCAACCTGGCCTTGAACACCTTCAGGGATGGGGCAGCCACAGCTTCTCTGGGCAACCTGGGCCAGGGGCTCATCAGCCTCACAGCAAAGAAGTCCTTCACCATCCCTTCCTCATTTGCACTCTTGTCCTGAATACAGGTCCACAAATATGGGTGACCAGACATCACCCTGCCTTTGTGCCAGGTGATGGAGAACGTGCCCAGGGTGCAAGAGGGTGTTAATGCCAGCAAGGACATCTGGTAATCCACAAAATCCCTCCGTACCAAGAAAAAACAGAGTCCTCTGCCTCCACAAAAAGGGAGCCTGATGGTGGGCAGCAACAGCGTCCCCCCACTGAGAGCCCAGACCCAGTCCCACACAGCAGGGCCACTGGGTGACCCTGCACACATGGAGCAGCACCACTTTTCACCTGCAAATAATAGCTCCAAAGCCATATTCAGCTTCTGCAGCACATTTATTTGCATTGTCAAAGCCAGCTGTATTTGGTGATGCCGCTGTGCTAAGGTCATGGCAGTGGATTCAATTCATGCCAACCTCTGCCACTGCTACCGATAACCTTTTATCTGCATCTCAGCACTGTCCCACCACCTGATGCTTATTTCTCAGGCCAAGAAGCAGTACTTAGGTAGTAAGTGAACACCTCAGCTACCTTTTTGCCAGGTTATCATGCCGTTTTAGAATCACGGAATCATAGAATCGCCTAGGTTGGAAGGGACCTTTCAGATCAACTAGTCCAACCATCAGCCTAACTGACAAAACCCATCACTAAACCATATTTAAGCACTATGTCTCCCCTTCTTTTAAATACCCCCAGAGATGGTGACTCAACCACTTCCCTGGGCAGCCTGTTCCAATGCTTAATAACCCTTTCAGTATGAAAATTTTTCCTAATATCCAGTCTAAACCTTCCCTGATGCAACTTGAGACCATCTCCTCTTGTCCTAATGAGAGGAACGTTTTGGTTACATCCATTCAGATTTGAACTCCCCAGTGCCAGAGGAGGATCATCACTGAAGCTAGTCAACACCGAAATGGAGGATGCTGGATGCCCAACCCACAGCACATTCGGTTTCCAGCAATGGCTGCGAGCAGCAGGAACAAGCAGCACTGACACAAGCCTTCAAGCTCACATTGCGTTTGATGGAGCAGTGTCAGTTTAAGGAAGCGGCATGCAAGCTAGCAGGGAAGATAAACTGAAGAGATGTTTCAGAGAGGTAATTTTACACAATGACTTTTCCCCCTTCTCTCCTTTTCCTCATGTTAAGGACTTTGCACAGTTCACGGCCTGGCTCCTCTGTTTGCTGTAAACTTGAGACATGCCTATGTAAAGTGAATATTGTGCCAAAACAAACAAATCTTCCACCCACTTGCAGTCTGGCAATCTATTAGGAAGGAAAGGCAAGGCAACTATAAATACCACCTAGTGTGAACAAGAGTAAAGTCTTGTTGTTAACAAAAAAATATTTTGCTCCATTCCTCAAGGAATTAGACTTACATTTTGGCCTTAGCTGTGTTGGTATCCCTGTTTTGCAAGCTTCTAGCCCATTCATGTGTTTCAATCCCATTTGACAAAGAATTCAAAGACCTTAAATTTCTCCAGCTATTATGATAAAGCCAGAGGAGAGTGATCCACATGTGTTCCCTCACTGAGCAAAATAACAAAGCACAAGCTCAGTTAAGCAGTGTAACACAAAGGAATACACACAGGAGAGGAGTCACTCATCCCTGTCCACACGAAAAGCTTCACAACTTGGGTCTTATCAGATACTAGATTATCCGAACACTGAAACCACATTTTCTAAACTGTTCTTGAAGTCATTTACTCCCACTGTTACAGGATCAGAATTCAAAAGACTGTGGGGCAAACCACGGGTATTTTTATCTCAGCTAAAATGTCCTGATGGGTGCAACCTTCCTCCCAAAGCACGCAGGACCAGCTGCCTTTGCTATTGCTCATCATATATAAAATAAACACACCAGTAACTATACGAGCTTGCTTCTATTCAACAAGTGAGAGTGACCACTTGGCAGATACAAACTGAAGCTGGCTACCAACTACATCAATGCAGGTTTAAGGAAGCACCGAAAGCTGCTATAGTGCGTGCAGCTCCATGCTACTGTATTTCCCATCCTGAAATTACTTCAAAGCTAGTGACACCACAAGGAGAAGCCTAAAGATTTCTCAAGAACCAAAACAAGTCCCTGTGATAAGATTAAGGCAATTCAGATGAGTTTGGTGCAGAGAGATTAGAAGACACCTTACGGCATCCTCTGAATTAGCAACGGGGAGAAACTGAAGCCAATGCCCAAAGAAACAAACAGTAAGCAAGGAGCGATGATCAGAGGCAGTTCTTGGTTCCTGAAGCTGGAGGAGAAAGCTATTTGTTCTACCCTTTCACACTCATCTAGGCTCAAGAATTAAGTTTATCTTTTAAAATGAAGTAGAGATGCACCGCAGGTACTCACAGAGGTTTGTAGCCAAGGAAAGTACACCCTGGTGATAACAATCCTTTGCTCTGCAACACATGGCCTTGGACTAGTTACGGCTGGCAGATTTCTTCACACTGAGCTTTAGCAGTTATTTCACAAGCACCAATCTTGTTGAGTAGAGAGACGACACCTTATTCCACCCTATTAGCTTCAGTATCATGAGCTAAACCGAGAAGTAGGGTTTTGTCCCATGCAGAGATTTACCTCCTAATCATGGGAGACGTCAGTGTACTCGTGCTACCAAGCATCTTCCTGGCCTCTGAAAGGCACCAACCCCCCATCCAAATCCTCACTTAAATAAAGGTTGAGCCTCTGAGAATACATTGCTGAAACCCTGCCTCCCTCACCTACAGATCACCTTTAGGTCCTACCTTAAAACTATATTTTCAAGATGAATTACTTCATTACAGTACCTGTTCCCCTTTCATGCAAACCATATAACCTTGAGAAAGCTGAAAATACAAGCCCAATTCCTCAGCACAAGGGAAGACAGCACCTCTTGATAGCATCTCTATACCATGCCCAGTATCGGCCTGTATATCAGGCATTTTTCAAAAGTCCTCCTCTGTGGTTTGAAACCTGATAATGGCTCTGTATTCGGCTACAAAATATCCCTTTGAATCACCACATGCGAAAGAAAATTCATGCCATTCATGCCATTCTTAGTCTTCTCAGTCAGGTCGTGAAAACCAGCAGGTAGAACAAGGACATTTCAGATTTTTCAGAAGAAATTCATGCCATGAAAGTGCAGGTGCAATCAGAGCATGAGCAAGCACACCAAGACGCACAAAGGCCACGTTTGGCATAATATCCCATCTTCGGTGGCCGGTAGCAACATCTAGCCAAGACCACAGGAGCACAGGAAATACACAGCAACAGTCTATACCGGGACTAAATATTTGAACACCATTTCACAACCCGCAGTGATGTCAATACAATGACACTGGACTGATTTTCCCCACTTGAAGGAACTTGTCCTGCTTCTTTCTGAATTTGTGTAGCCTTCTGGTACCCACAGATCACACAACAGTGCTGTGCAGCTTGCATCAAGTGAGGTTTCTCATCTACTTTTTGAACCTGCAACCTTCAGAGCTTGTTTGAGGCTAACCAGCCTCCTTGTTCACAGGACCAGCACTATGTCCCCAAAGACAGCATCCCAGAAAAAGTGAAACTCAATACAGTTTCAGCATGGCGAACTTAGACATCTACATCAGAAAGGTCTTTTCTTTTTCAAAGTGATATGTGAAAGAACACGAAATGGAAGAATATTTTTTCACAGAAATCAAATCACAGATTTGATTCTCATTCAGCTGGAGAAGAAAGTTTAAGAGAAGGACACTGAGAACAATTTGGCATTTGCTGCCTTTTAAAGGAAATGCTAAAAATTGGACTTCCCAGCATCTGAAGATTCAACACTAAAATGGAAAATAAACTCCCTACCATGGCGGTCTGGCTGTCGTCCCTCTGAGGATGTGTCTCAGGACGAGGTGAAGCTGCAGATGGAAAAGGGGACAGCCTACCTAAATATAGCCAAACCCTTGTTTGTGATGGATCACTGCTTGACCATGTCTACAAGCACCAGTCAGATGCCCAACAGCTGCCACAGCCTCCTTAGGGGACCTCGCTTCATTACCTGCGCTCTCTGAAGTGATTTACTACAACACTGCCAACCTCTGCTGCTGCTTGAGGAGATGACAGCAATCGTGTATTTGCCTTTAGAAATTGCTTACCAGTACCCGTCAGCTGGCTGGGAACCAAGTAGGATAACCCCTGTCTGAAGCTGATCTGCTCTTCTTCCACGGGGCACACATGCAAATACAGCACACATGCAAATCTGGGACCTCTCACACCAAAGGATTTCTGAAAGGAAAGAGAAGATGCCACTTCCAGGAGCAGTTTATCTGAGCATGGCTGAGTTACAGCAGCCAGCAAACCAATGCTCACTAGTGGGGCTGTTTGTCACCGATTCAACCGCATAGGAGTTAGCTTAATTACTGCTCGGACTCTCTTGGTTTCCCCTGAAATGGTACCAAATATAGCTGACAATGCCCACATATCCTCTGACCTCTGTTACACACTTGCATACTGAGAAAATAAAAGAATTAAGATTTTACAGCCTTTTACAGGAATTATTTCCTGGATTACTGTGGCAGGCGCATGTTAGTGGTGGGGATTTAGTTGTTTTAAGGAAAGGTCAGATATCCCGTAGGACAATTTTTCCAATTCATGTATACATGTAAGAAAATAGCTTACACCTGATCTATGCGGTGATCAATTGATAATTAGTTTTCCTGGTGGCGGGGTTTTCTGTCCCTGGAAAAGAGTCAGTGGGACTGAGCATCCATGCACTGCTCAAAAACAGCTTTCACAGATCTATTTACGACAGCACCACCAGAGAGTTTGGGTGCGAGTCAAAGCTCCATATGTACTCTGCTTCTGGTTTTGATCTTATAGTAGCTCAGATACATGGCGACGTGTTTAATAATCAATTGCAAGCGCTGAAGCACGGTAAGGCGGTTCAAGGTGACAAGAAAAAACTTCCAAAACCTTAGAAGTGAAACAATTAACCATTTACCCCCAGATTTCTCATGACCCGAGGGAAGTAAAGAGCAGGCAAACCTCTCTGACAGCCACTGGTTTATCCCAGTAATATTCATTATCCACTTTCCATGCTCTTCCTAGTGGCCATCTTCAGGTGAATCCCCAAACGGCTCCACAAGTCCTCTACAGCACCCCACGAGTCCGAAACACTGGTTCCACATCACGAGCAGCTCAGACTCCTCCACACCATCCCCAAGGGTGTACCAGATCACAACTAGTCTAGACTACAGCAGCCTTAGCAGTTCAGTGGCCAGGCTAAGACAGGCTGAAAACTGAAATTAAGGAAAGACGAGGCAACTCCTGCCCGAAGGAGCCTCCCAGAGTCAGCACCTGTAGGTCTGGGTCACGGCTCTTCAACTACAGGGCAACACCCTGCCCATAAGGTAGGGGACAGCTTCACAAATGGTACCAGCAGCACTGGCGTGATATTAACTGGGGAGTGCAAGACAGACAAGCAATGGGAAACACAGAGTCCAAGTACTCCCAAGCCTGTGCTGGGTTGGAGGGAGAGATTCACAGCCAGTTATCCCTAGAGATGGGTCGGGCAGACCACAGCAGTGCCCAAGTGTACCACCACCTCCCTCATCCTGATCTTGCCTGGTCCCAGTTCCCTACTCTGCCCACGTCCTAGGTACAAGAAAGGACAGAGCATGAGTCAAAGCCAGGCTTTAGGTGTCTCCTGGGGGCTGAAGGAGACAGGGATGAGGTGGTCAGAAGAGCCGAGTAGCCCCTAGTTTACCAGAACAGCCATACACATCAGATAGCTTATCCCATTTAACATCTAGTTAACCTAAAAGGCATCTTCCTGCTCCTCCTGCCATCCTCAAGTCGCTCCAGCACTCGTTTGGCCTCTCAGCGAGCCAATTCCAGAACTGCACAGCTTTCCATCAGGTTCCTGAGCTGAATCTCTACTGAGAGGTTAAAACAAGCCTCAGAGACAGCCCAAGGAAAGGTACAGGTAGATGGTTTCATCCTTTTTGGCAGCAGCAGGTTGTCACACACTGTTTTTTCCATTGAATGGACAGCTAAGGAACTTGCTGACAACTGGACATTTATGATTCTTCTAACACCTCAAAATAAACACATGTGCTCGAGGAGTACTGATTCCCCTGGTGTTTGGTAATTTTCAGTAGCTCTTTTCATATCCTGTACAACAACGGAATGCCAAGAACATAAAGGCTTTCGTTTGTGTTAACTGCAGTAGCAACAGCTTTCAGTGAAACTGCAGCCACATCTTCCACCCTCACATGTTTCTGAAGCACTGGGATGTTGCACAGCCTCCCTCCCCCATCCCACCAGGAGAAAACAGGATAGGGAATGCTGAATTTCAAAGCTGGCAGATATTTAGTGAGCAAGATAATTTGGTAGCATTTTGAAAAGGAGTCAACTAGCATGTACTTAAAGGAGAAATAAATGCAACTTGTTGTGGAAGGGTGACAACAGCCAGTAAATGGCAGCAAAACCCAACTAGTGGCCAGCGAGCACATGGCCCATGAGCTCATTTCAGCAAGGTCTTACTGTAAGTATCCCCATGCACTAGTTCTGAAAATTACTGAAAACGTGAACCTGATGCAGGCAGCACAAGGGAAAGGAGTTGGAAGTGCCACTTCAAGTACCAGCCTCACATCTTACCAGAAGAAAAGGACATTCAAGGTATCTCCTGCTTAAACGATGTCAACATTTTGTGGTAGGCATCTAGAACTTCTGAAAAAGCACCAAAACCAAGGCTAATACACCAAAATCCATAATTGCGAAGACTGGAACATCCACACTGAAACATTTCCAGCACTAGGTAAGTATTATTTCGAGCAGAAATATCTCCAACATAAACCAGCAGATATTGACCTCTGAAACCTTGAAGCCATTTGCAGAGACGCACATCTCTACCTCTCTGGTACAGACCTATCACCAGTTCCCCCCAGTTAAAGACCAATAAACTTATTCTTGAAGATTATCTGTGCAGCTTTTCATGCATTCAGACTCTTAAAAGCTGCATTGTACCTGCACTAACCACACTGCTCAGAGACTCATTGAAGGTCCAGCCAGACCACCGTTCCAGCCACCTTGGCTGTCCAGACACTCACCTTCATGTCCAAACTCCACAACAGGAGGAAGCACAATGGGATCTGGAGCAAGATATCCTTGTGGGGAAGGGAAATGCCACAGCTCTGCTTTGATTTATCTCATCCTTGCAGAGCCAGAGGAGAAGACAACAGAGCCAAAAATCCAGGTGCCAGATCATTCACCCCCAGCAGAAGAGTCCCTGTACAGTCTTCTGCTATGCAGAGCAGTCTTGGAAGGACAATGATATTTGCAGCCCTAGAATGGGGATGTTTCAAACGTAAGAGCTGCTTGGACCTCTTAGTAGTCACCATGAGGACTGCTCACCCCACACCCCCCAATAAAACACTGGGGCGCTCCCTTCACCCATCTGAAAAACCAAGACAGGAGTTGGTTTCCCATGGAAATATGAAAGAGAGTCAGTCTAGCAAAGCACGGGGGTTGATCACAGAAGACCTACAGGTAGGTAAGAAGCCTAACTGACAACCAGAATCCACAGCAGGATCCACATGGTGGCATATCTGCCAGATAGACTTAGCCCATACAGTGCTAATTACCCAAGTAATGCTAATTCTCATAAGACAGCTTGATCCCACCCCCCCCAACAGTACCTTTATGGAAACGTTAAAAACCATGGAAAAGGTCTCATAGCGTACCACAAAAAATAAGGATCCATCGTTGCTCAAATGAAACTGCAAGGCTTGCACTGGGTTTTTAGCAAGGAAATGGAAATCATGATGATATACAATTGTTCCGCCCCCATGTTCGCCTTCACACATTTCTTACAGGTCAATTTTAAAGAATTAAGTCTTGTTCAGCTAAACATCTGGTGGCTGTTGCTAGAGGAAACAGACGATCTGCAACATTTGAGCAAAAATAATGAGTTACGTAAAAGCCAGACTGCATGAGCAAGAACAAGTGTTTTGCCAGTCTATGAATCTCAACCATTACATGAGACCCGGCATTTAATTTTTGGGTTAGAATACAATGAAGTGAACCCACAGGCACTATAAAAGCCACAAAGATTTGAGTTTTCTCTAAGTTTTGCAAATATAATCATGCTGTATCATAATTAAACTTCTAGCTAGCAGCTGTCCTAAAGACTTTCCGTAAACAGCAGAGACAGATGAATTACAGCTCAAAAATGGACCAGTTCAGCTGCAGGCATTTTCAGACTTGGATCAAGTCAGTACAAGTTGAAGAGTTACAGAAGATGGTTTTGGTCATTGACTATTTGAGTTGGGGGCTCCCTCATGCCTAGCAGAAGAATAGTTTTCCTTAATACTACAGAGCACCTTTTTGGGCACTGTCCCCTTTTCCTCAGGGTTTATCAGTGTTGGGAGATCAACATCCAACAGTTGAAGGGCGATTTTGTGGAAAAAGTTGAGAATGAGCTCTAATAGCATCATCATTCGAGTCCCTAAAACCAATTATGAGATTACAAACCTTTGATAGGGGCTTTACAGACCATGATGTCCCACAACGGGAGAGGCAGCATTCCCGAGAACATCTCAAGCCACGTAGCTCTAATATACTGGAATTGCACTTCACATTATGTACCTTTCTACAAATAGATATTGCTGTTCTTTGAGGAGAGCTTCAGCACTTAAATAATCCAGAAGCCTGATGGGTGACTAATACAACTAGAAAGCTTTGCGTACAGAAGGATATTTTAGCTACCACACATCATCAGGACCGCTCTCAATATGCAGCCAAAGAACAGCGGAGGCACCGATGGCTTTCACTGCTGTTTCTCTTTTTTTGTGATCGCCTCCGAGACTTTGGTTCCAGCTAGTTTCCTCCAGCACTGCCTGGAGAAGTCCGCTCTGCAGTCAACACCAATTGCTTAGATGGCACAGCGTTCTCCTGTGCAAGCCAATATTGGTCCAGGTCTATCCCATACCACCAGGTACTGGATCTACTACTATGCAGAAGGCCACTTCAGACACTCAGTGAGCACAGTGGAGATGTGCCATGCCAACAACTGTTTAAGCTGGGAATTTAACCATTTAACCAGCAGCTGCTGCTGCTCTCATTCATTTATGTCATCCAGGAAAAAAAAAGTGTGCTCCTAAAGCCAGATTCCTCAAGCCGGACATTGTTCACCAAGCACACCGGAGGACAACTCAGCAGAGTCAAGAGCTAACTCCTCACTGGCATGGACAAGGCCTGTTCCCTCAGCACAGACACAGGAGTGGAAGCACCTGGCCCTGGTTTCACTGGAGCTGGGAAGAAGTCAGGCCAGCATAGCTCTGCTTGGGAATCCTGAGGCAGGGAACACGCAGATGAAGACAGAAATGCTCCTTGAACGAGTAGCGACATGAGTCAGGGTGCTAGCTTACAGCCTGGTGCTAGTATGGGCAAGTGGAAGTCATGGAATGGGAAAACCAGAGCTTCTTTAAAGATTAAATTTAAATATACAGAAAGATAAAAGCAGGCATGAATAGGATACAAGTGTAGGCAGCTTGGGAGCAAGTTCCATGGCTAAGACAGCACCACTTTCCACTGTCTTGGAATTGATAGAGTATTGCAGTAATGTATTATCAACTTCTACTGTGCTAAAAAAAAAAAGACAAGATGGGTCTCCTCATTAGATCATTTAGCCTTCATGCTGCCTAGCAGCCTGTGCTAAGAATCCACATCCTCATGTGTAAGTGCCTGAATGGAAAGCAAGGGGGGAACAAATCAGACACTGTGAGCCAGGTAGAAGCTTCGCCCAAGTGAAAAAAGCACACTACAATTCCCAACCCCATGGAAACGGGTTGATCTGATAAAAAAAAGTTCCCAAGATCCCAGATATCGTACAGGCAGGATGAAGGAAAACAAGCCAAAGACTTCAGTCACAAAAGAAACCCCCTACAACAACGCATTGACAAAGCTTTAGACATCAGGGGCTTATCTTTAGGACAAAACAATATAAAATGAAGCATAGTCAGATGACTACAGTCTCCGTTGGACTCATACGAAGATATTAAAAGCACTGTACTGCACCAGTCTGAATTGCTCAAACTGAAGACTGTTCAAACAATTAATGGCACTCCTACTACTAGCACCAAAAAAAGATAAAATTAGTTTTAGGGGATGAAGCTGCAAACTAATTTGAGATACAATATCAAGCAAAATTGAAAACAGATTTCTCCTCCAGGCTGGAAGCTACTGAAAGCATGAAACTGTTGTCCATCCATCTACCCCTCCCACCCCAGCTGAAATTACCAAGAGGCAAGAGCTCATTAAGCTTTCTACATAGAAAAATGCAAAATGGAAATTACAATTTAGGAAGAATTTGTTTTGTCACGTCATTTTGTCCAAAAGTAGAAACAGTGTTCCCAAAGGATGATACACAATTATGGCCCTAAACAAAATGCCCCAACTGCTTAATCAGTATCACTTAGTCTGCACTGGCTTCTGTTTGAACAGGAAAATAGTTTGTTGCTATGTATGATTTTTTTCTGAAGTCCAGAAAGGGAAATTTAGTGCCAGTTTCACCCAAAAAAACCCTCCTGCCCAGCAGAGACTTGCACTGCTCTCAAGGTCATTGCTTTTATCAAATCAAAACACTTGCTTGTTTTGTTTACTTACATCACTATTGCCTCTTTCATGAAATCAAGGTATCTGTCCACCCTGGAGTCCAACACCCTCACCTATGAACATTATTCCCTTTGATTTCTTCGTTCCAGAGAAAAAGTTTTCCCAACATCGTCATTTTTGAGTTTTCTGCTCGTTTCACAGGTCATACGTAACAGAATAGGCAACCTGGCCCATATTTTACTCGTCACACTGGAACAAATGCTTATATACAGAGCACATGAACTCTCCCCCCAGTAACAAAAGTTAAAGCACTTTTAGAGAAGCTTCAGTTCACCATGAAAGACTTTGGACTCTCCCTGACTTTAATCCTACCCGATTTCCTTGTTGGAGACATTCATCACTGACAAGTAGCATTGCAGCTACCTACTTCTCAGCTCAACATGTATGTTTCTAAAAATAAAACCAGGGAGAGTAGATCAGGGATGCAAGTTCCCAGAGAATATCTGGTGAAAAATGCTGACAAAATCAAGAGGTAAAAAAATATTAAAATGGAAATAAGGAGTAAGAACTGAGCAACTTGCATTTGGATCTCTAAGCACCCTTCCACAGGCTTGACAGATATTTCATGTACCCTGGTTATAAGTCACTGGATTTTATAGTGTCTTCCCTTCTATATGGTTGGGTTTGGTTTTTCTAGGAAGGAATATTTGAGTTGCATGCTAAGATGTTCAAGAATATCAAGCCACACGGTACTCACCACACGTTTTGTAACTCACTTCATATGTTTGTTATCTCAAATCACAGGGTAGGAAGTGCTGGGGCACAGGAGCAGCAGAGCAGCCAGCCAGTCATAGCTGTAGTGAATCTGGGAAAGAAGAAAGGATGTTTTAGAAAGTCTCCGTGCAACAGTTCATACAAGCAACTTCCAATCTTGCTTTATTCTGCTTTAAAAAAAAACACCTTGTTTGCAGTTTTCAGTTTAATATGCCAGCTTCCAAGCGTACTGTGGATGACACTGAGCCAACCACCACTTCTTATAGGAAAAATCTAGTATTTCTCCTTACCCCACGTCAAGGCAAACTAATAGCTTTTGGTGCAGTAACATGAATTTTAGTTCATAACATGACTGTTTTCTTAATATATACATGTTTCTGACTCTTCAGTAATTTTGGGGTTTGTTTTCAGTAAACTGAATCCCCACCTTGGGAAACGGGTTCCCAAATCTGAACTCCCATGACGTGGCATCCCTGGGCTGCCTCCATCTCTGTGATGCTCCAGGCACTTTGGTCAGAAGGAAGCACAAGGGTTTGGGGGTTTTTTTGTTTGTTTGTGCCTTTTCCCCCTTAAATAACACCCTCCAGACCTTGTAGTCCACAGGGCAGAGCAGGACCCAAGTACTGGTTTCTGAGAGGGAGCATGCTGTAACAGGGATGTGAAGGTTGAACCAAAATTAAACTATTTCTGGAAAACTCTGCCCAGGGTGACCGGAGACACACCATTCTGTTCTGCATTCCAAATTTGGGCATTTAACTTCCTTTGGAAGTAAATACATGTATTTTTCTAACAAAAAATAAAGTTTTAAAAAGCAACTTTAAGTTCTGAGAAGATCTGACCATCATTTAGAAGCCAGGTTCTTCTGACGCGCTGAAGTACCCCGTCAGACTTCCTTACACGTGATGCTCTGACATGGGCTATAAGCAGCCAGGCTCCCCAGTGCCACAGGCATTCAAAGCCTGTGCCTAAGCTAGCACCTTTATCTGTATTTTTCTATTACAGCAAGGGTAGATGTTCAAGAGTCCATATTAACCTCTCAAACAGCTCGTTCTGTAAGCGCATGGGGGAAAAAGAATGGTCGCTCTCTACCCTGACCAGAGCAGAAAGAAACCCAGTACCAGAGAGTATTTTTGCTCTCTCCCACATCAAGTGCAAGACAGACCGAAGTCGCCATCACCGCGCTGCCAAGAGACACCACTTTGACTGAAGCGCGCAGGAATCTGGTCTACCTCTGCCCTGTACTTTCATAAACCTGTTGGCAGGCCAGCCCGAGTCACACACATGCTCTTATGATGTCCTTCATCACTTCTGTCCTCAAGAAGCTACAAGAATTGCTCAATGGCATTGTTTGAGACTTCAAAAGTTACCATGAGTTCACAATAGCTGTCATTAATTAATCCTCATCTACAATTACCCAGCACCAACTCCTGAATGAAGCCAACCACCGGGGTGAGGAACACACACCACCGCTCCATGGCTGCGGCGTACTCATGGTGTGAGTGACACCCATTCCTCTCAAATGAGAAGGTGTTTGGTAGTTGAATATATCCCTCAATATTAAGTTTATTACAAAGCATTTAAGGCAAGCTTTTGTTCTACTTGACACTAAAGTTGTTTTAAGTCACTTGACCGGGTCAAAGGCTGCAGCAAGGAAGAACCAGCCAAACTTGTACCAAACTAAGCCCTACAAGAAAGGGAGAATGCCAGCGCCTATATTCACAGGGAAAGAGCAATTGCAGCTTTATTTAGTTACTTGACATTGCAATGCTAAAAGCACTCTTGGGCAAAGAACAGGAGTATCCCATTAACATGGCAGTCCACATATTTAAATGCTGAACAGTCTTTAGCCTGGCGAAGTTTGCTCTTTTGCCACCTTGAACACACCCCAGTTAAACTTAGAAGAAAAAACAAAAGTTGTGCATAAAAATTCCAAGTCGGGTTCATCGGCCAGAAACTGCCTCAGTTTCTTTACTTAAATACCAACCTCTTCCTTCAAACAAGGAAGCTAAACGGAAGACTATTTATAACTCGCTCTATGGTACAATGATTTACTTTGGGAATAAAAGTAAATAAATCATCTCACGCAGTCCCAAAACCTAGTTTGAACCAGGAGTTAGATATCATTCACGTTCTGCTCAAAGAACAAGACGACAGGCAGGTTATGGAGGGGTCGGAATGTAATGTAAGAAAATCCACCACGCGTATCAGCCTCTGCCACTTCCTACTGGCACAGCCAGGTGACAAAAACCCGTACCCACCTCACACAAAACAGTCACTAACAGATCTTTCGACCCGCAGCACAGCGAACACGGCTCCTCCCCTGTTCGTGTAGACGGGACTCCGGCATCTTGAGAGACCTGAGGTTCAAAAGGCAGAGCTCATTTTCCATCCTTTCCCTGGCCACATGCCGATGGTGCTGGGCTCTCCCAGAAATCCTGCCCTGTAGCAAGATGGCTCAAGCGAAGTGCAGAGGAGCCCAGAGTAACAAGAGGATCCAGCTCACAATTGTAGCACACGATAAAGCCAGCTGAGAAGCCAGGAACCTGGGTTAGCTGGAAGCCTGGCACGATACAGAAAGCCACCTCTCGCAGTGAGAAACAGCAATGGTGAACAAGCGAGAATATGTGGACAACCCAGTTGGAGCACCAGTTTTTCATGGTAACAAGCTCCAATCTTTCCTTTTCCAGAAAGCCTGGCTGCCCAAAGCCTACCATTATGCAGAACCCAGGGGACCACGTCCCTTCTCGAAGGGAAGACTAAGGCAGCTGAAACAGCTGCTATGGAAAGAAGACAGACAATGAAAGAGGCAGTCCGAAACCACCAACAGCAAGAGGGGCCCTTTCTAGCTTTTGACAGATAATTAAACTTGTTTTGTGTTTAATTAGTACCTCCAGACACCAAGCCCATTTCCTGTGACATCTTCTTGATGGCACTAGCTAGGCCTTAGGCTTGGAGACACGCATCTCAACTTGAACTCACTAGACCTTGGCTTCATACGACCACGCAGAAGTAACAGAGAATCCTTCGATGAGGACGCTCTGCTTCCCACCAGGCAACTCGCTTCAGGACAAAGAGTTATTTATTTTACAGAGTACCAAAACCAGAGGCACATGAAGCATTGCGGGGTGTGGAGATGGGCACAGATGGGTCCCATGCACCTGTATTCCAGACATGCTCCTTTGCATCGCTCAATATAACTGCAGCAAAGCTGCCTCTTCACAGCACACTGCCAACAAGCAGCATTTCTGTTCAGTCCTCAAAGGCCATGATGTTCAGATAAACATCATCACACTGGCTGGAGAAGCCCCACAGACCCCCCAGAACCTCTTCCAGCTGTCAGTGAGTGATAACAAGGCTACAATAGAATCTTTAAGCCTCACTAGATGTTTTTCCCCCATTACTTTTCAAAGCAAGGAGCAGATGAGAAGCTTGTTTCAGTTTCAGAATAAAAACTAACGTCACTGAAAGCAGCTTGCGAAGAGACGATATTTGCTACCTTAGAGTACACAACTAGGCCTTTCATCTCCGCTGGGGGCTGGGGAAATCTGTGCCAGCCTGAGCCGAGACACACAATTTCCAAGGCATAGCGCTTGGAAGTTCGGGCTATACCACAGGCGCTTTTCAGCTCCCGGAGCAGGCATCGCTTCTGCCACAGCAGGAAAGAGGACTCTACAAACCCACTCCTTATTAGCTCTCTTGGGAAGCTGATACAAGACCGTTTTTGGATCTTTTGTACTTCAGCTCATTATTATCTTATTACCAGTTAGCAGCACAAAACTCTAGGCAATACTTAAAAAAAAAAAGCTTGTCATCTTTAGGCTTGAGGCATTTATAGTGTTACCAAATTAAAGCACGGGAACAATATTAAAATTCCAACCAAATGGACGCTGCCCCATTCCAAAGTCTTCACGCTGTCCAGCATGGCAAAAAAAGGTAAAGACGGCTCCCAACAGCATTTGATAATGGAACAAAACCTCAAGAGCAAACACGATGCTCCAGTGCTCACATCGAGCTGGAACAATGAGAACTTTGCTTAGCAGTGCACAAAATGGGTAATTCTGCAGAAATAAGTGCCTTATTTGAAGAGCAACCCATCAGAGCTGGACCAACATACACTCAGGCGAGCAGATTTTCAGTGGAACTGAAGAGTTCCACACCCATATGGAAAAATAAGGTCTGTATAGACCATTTCTGGTACGCAGGAAAGACTTCAGGAGATCTCAACACTGCCAGTTTCTGTTCCAAGTCAAACACATCAGCGTTCAAAAGCCTTGTTTAGAAAAAGGCTTTTGCCTTCCCTCCGAGGGGCACCACTTTTCTGAATGATAAAAAAGACAAACTATCTCGGGGTAAACATCATGTTCTTCAGTTTCATTTCACAGCTCAGTATTTTGTTCTCCACTCATACAGACCTTCAGCCAGAATTATTAGAAGAAAACTTGGAACACTTAAAATGGCAAAAAACAACCCCCAAAATATTAAGATAGTTTCAAAATTTGAAGAGGTACTAACATTTTTAGAGACTCCACAGGTAATACCTTCGGTGGCTGGGGGAAAACTAGCAAGAGCATCTTTATGTATGAAAGCCTCACGTCAAAAAAGTGAGCTCCCAAAGAAAAGTCTAATGGTTAAAGTCATTAAATAGATGAGTTTGTAGCATGAAACATCCCTCTCCTATTCAGCCAATCCATAAGGAACAGCTCTTCAGGAGTAATAAAGATATGAGTATGACAATTCAGGAAGTCCACCAAATTTAAACTGTGTGTTACATGAAAGTAAGAGGAAGGACTGAGTCTCGTTTTTAAGTTCCATCAGACAAGATCAACTAGAACATATCATCTGCACCTCCATCCACGTACTGCTCTGGCTGCTGAACCGTTACAGAAATTATGAATGGATACAGATCAGAGGACAGCAGCAAAACACCTAAAGCTGTGTCCTCCAAGAGCCAGAGAGGTGAACCAAAGAATATAGCCCACCTAGCTCAACCTCCAGCTTGAAGCAGCAACCATAAGCAGATGTATAGGAGAGGGAAGGAAGAGGGTAAGTGTACCTAACTTCTCCACGCACTTTTCCGCCTCCAGTGGTGTTTATTTCTGGGCCTTCCCAAATCAGTTTGGGCTTCTGGGTGTTCAGGAACATTCATAGAATTGTCTAGGTTGGAAGGGACCTTTGAGATCATTGAGTCCAACCACCAAAGTTGCAGCCTCTTCATGAGCATGTCCAGTTCTTCTCCGAATTTACCCAAACTTTCTGTAGCCACAATAGCCCTTGGCTAGTTCAACAAGTCTACCATTCACTGCCTGAAAAACAACGTTCTCCTGCTTCTTCTGAACCCACTCCTGTTAGCTCCATCTGATCATCCCAAATCTCATGGCAGAAGAAGGGGACCACCCTCCCACATCGACCACTGATGATCTTGTTGACCTGACCTAAACCACTGCTGACCCGTTAAGGTTAGCTAGATATAACTAACCACTTCTTGTCAAAAGGAAAAGAGTAAGAGACCAACTTTGATTGCATAAACTAAATAAGCAGCATTATGTGCCAACTAGCTGGGAATAAATAAGCAGTATTATTTGCCAGTTATCAGTAGATATTAAAACCTACGCCTAGTGGAGAGCAGAGCAGCAGGGAAGCAGAAAGGATCCAAACTACACATTAAGGCTCCCTGCCCTCAAAACACAGAAAGCAGCAGTGTCAAGTGGGGAAAAGTCATACCCTGTTGGGTAGATTTTGCTGCCTTTTTGCCAAAATCAAACACGTTCAACACCTGGAAGATAATAGCTGGACAGAGAGCTGAAGGCCTTAACAACTGCATTTGAAGCAAAGCTCCTGCCTGGACTCATTAATTTGCAAATTCCTCCCTGAATACAGCCCAAAGCTGACATCTACATTCACTCTGCTTAACTGGAGAAAAAGAGAGCTTTTATTCTGGCACCATACTTGGTCACTGCTCACAGCAGTATTTGTCGTCTGACACCTAGGTAAAAAAAAAAAATACAAAAATACTGCTGCTTGCAAAAAAACACTCGACATCTCTCTCTCGATTCCCTTAACTCATGAGTAGCCCACACATTTCAAACACAGCAAGGGAATGCTCCATGCAGGTCTAGATCTCAATTTGCCTTTACAAAAGGAAATTTTTTTGAGTTATCTAGTAGCATGCCCAACTGCAATCGCTGCGTGTGTGAAGGTTCGACATTCCCAGCAAGTACTGAAACCTGCACGTACTTCTAATACATCACAGGAGGTCTACATTTTGTTAACAGCAAAATATGGAAGACTTAAAAACTAATGCCAACGGTCTTTGTGATGAAAGGGAACAGAATGGTGCCTCAAATAAGACAAGACAACTACAAAATTCAGAGAAAACATGTCGGCAAGTTCAGATAGAGTATACTCACAACACAGGAATATCATGAACTGAAATTCTTTAAGTCTTTTTACTCATCCAGAACAGAGTCCTGCTTACTCCAGGCTAAATTTCATTCTATGAAGTTCTGACTGCCTATACTTACTTGAGATGTTCCCAACATGGAGTTAGACTATGTGTTTCCAGCAGCAAGCAATCATTCGATATTACGCGGTTCAATGACGCCTCAGGCTGAGACGACCCTATTTCATCCTTTCGACACTTGCTGCTGCTCCTGAAACCCTGACCTGTTTGATACAGCCTCCAAAGCTTGAAACTCAAACTGGAAAAGCACACCCAAGGAGTATTTTACTTTAAACTTACAGATGATTTAACCTTTTTCCCCCTCCCAACAGCTGCAGATACTGTGCAAGAAATAGTAGCCTGGAAGAAAGATAGCACGTGGCTCTGGGAAAAACAAGCACACATCTAAACGTGAAACATCTGCTTTTTACTCTTTTTTACCGCAGAGTGAAGAAATAGAGCTTCCCCTTCAGCTTGCCCTGAACCAAGAGCAGAGGGTACCCGAGAAAACAGTGTCAAGTAACTGTCTGGGTCATGAGTTCAGAGAGGACAACCAAAATGGAGGATCCACCTTGATTAAACATTGAGTTATGATAAATATTTAGAAGTGGGATTTTGAACTCTCACTATCTTACCAAAAGAGGCTTTAAGGAACACTCTGATCGCAATCTAGCTTAAGTGCCTCTACACACCTTACATCTTCCTCCAAAACACATGCTACCTGGATCACACGCTGCATATTACTATTATCAGGTGTGCACTTTGCTCATATTTTAGATTATTATTTTTTTTCTTCTTTTCCAATGATCCCTTTATGGGTTACACAAGTCACACAGCTGATATTTTTCCAGTGTCTGCACAAGGAATGTTTCCACTCCCAGTCCCTCTGGGAAGAAAGGTGAACCCCTCCTAAGTCAAGTCTAAAAGAAGTTGCCCCAAATGGCATTTGTCTTCTTAGACACTGTTGAATTCACACTCCCAGGTGTCGATCTCAACCTGGATCATCACACAATAATACTTAAAAAAAATAAATCTAGTCCAAGGAGTTTTCTTGCAAGATCCCTTTGATTTGCATCTGTAGATGAGTTTCTTCAGTTCTTCAAACGCTTCTGAAGGAGAACCAACCTCTGTTAGACCACTCATCTCTCCCAACCTTCACAGCAAAGATGATTTGCTCAACATTCCCCCACTTAGTTCATTTGTTTACTAAATCATTAACAGACTCTTAATTTAATGCTCTTTAGAATTGCCTGCTCAGCTCATACTCATCAAAAGCCTAAGCACAAGCAGTAACACAAACACAGATATTTGAGATCCTTTTTTCCCCTGCCTGACAGATTCAGAAAGCTTGCCACGTACTCAGGGGACACCATTGGCCCTCTAAAGAGAGGAGGTGACACTTTCGAAGAAAAGTCCACGAATCTCCATTCATTAAGGCCTACGCTGCTCCTCAAGAGTTTTTGTTCAAGTTCTTTGCACCTTCTGGTTATCCCTCCTGGTTCTTCTCCTCCACACGTGAACCCTATTTAGGAGAGACCAACAATCCACACGTGCCCCAAAAGTTGGGAAGATGCTTGTAGTCTAGAGCTTACACCAGGATGAAACAGTATCTTCAAAGGAAGACCCAAGCGTGTTCTCCATAAGATGGAGCAACCAAAGAGCTGCAGCAACCCCCAGCAGGAATTCCTGTCTGTGCTTATCAGACCCATTTATGAACAAGTCTAATTCATTATAGCAACAGGAGAAAACCAACCCAACAATATCTGGAGAGCTTTGTGCCAGGTTAGAGAGTGAGGGCAGCTCAGGAACAGGTTTGACAAGCACCAGCAGCAGTACGTGGGAAAGCCGAGACCAAAACCTCCCCTTTTGGGCATAGCAGTCACCACCACAGCCTTACAAGCTTTAACTCTCCACAACAGGATATTTCAATACCAAGCAAGGCATCAAAACACCAAGTTTCATGTTTAGGTACAAAACTACATCAACAGCTCCTCAACCATGCTAAGACTACTGGCTTAGTAGTTCAACTCCTGATTAAAACTAGATTTTTAGCAGGCATGCATCAGCAAGCTTAGAGACTAAAAAAGCAATCCGCAGCTGGTCAGCCATGACATGAACACAAGCGAAACAGCATCAGGAAAATGTTGCTATCATCACTATATACTTCATGTAATCAGTATGACAGAGAGCAGGACATTAATATGTGCATGCTTCACTAGTTGTTGTGCCTGCCTGGTTCTGGGCTATCAGCCGATCTCTGCCTGCAAGGAATGCCCGGCTGCCTGCTGGTCACAATCCCACACTAGGAAAGCTGAAGAGAAGCATTATGAACACCTCCTCCCACTTTCTGCATAAAAAGGTGGAATTTCAAGAATTTTTCCCATTTAAAGGGACTGAGAACTTCACATTCAATTACTTTCTTCATCCGTTATTTCTAATTTTCATTTGCGTCATTTCAGTTTCTACCTATGCCACCTTGAAACGCATTTACACATGAAGCACTACGTTGTACGGCAAATCTCCTTTGGATACAGGAGACCTGTAAGTGTGTACAGCATGGTGAGAAACAGCTTGAGACTTCCCCTCCTTTAAGTATCCATAAGCCATCTTCCAGAGCTCATCAGAAAGACCGCCTCCCCATGCTGCCCCAACATTCTGGAAAGGCGGGGTTTCATAAAGGTGAGATAATTGAAACAAGAAGTGTTCCCCAACTATTCTGTCATGATGATCGCAGATGCCAGAGGCAGCAGTAACCTTCCACAACCACTGGATTACGGATGTTATATGGACACATCTGCCCAGTCCTAGCAGCATCCGTTTTATGGACCTGCTGACCCCGAGTTTGTCTAACCACTTTTTGAATGCACATAAACCATCAGCTTCCACAAACTCCTAGAACAACAAGATCCAGAAGTCTGTCACCTTGTTTTTAAAGAAATCCTTCCAATTCTAAGGGTTTCAGACATTTTAGACTCCCCAGGAGAGGCAGCCGCTCCCCTGCCTTCAACTCAACTGCCCTTCTCTGTACGTTTTTCCAGCTCTGCTGAAGATGCAACAGCCAGAAAATGCACAACACAATAGGTGTAGTCACACTCACCTATTGAAATTCACTCAGCATATTACTCAACGACCCCAGTCCTTAATCAGATTAATATTTCAGCCCTCCAAAAAATAAAACAACAACGTGTAGTACCTGTATCAAGCAAGAGACCAGCATGCCAACACTAACCGAGTCAACGCCAGGGAGATAAATCCTGACAGCCCCAAGCCGTGCCCATGCCAAACAATAAGGGTTTTGCCCACTCACCTGCAAAAGTTTCTTTCACAAGCCAAAAAAACCACACCACTCACTGCACTCCGAAACATAAGCAAGCACAGCAGACACTTGAAAATCCTGTTCGTCTTCCCAGCAACAACTCTTCCCATTCAGCTGGCAGTGTGCTACCAACTTCAGAGAAGTTTGGCATTTTTTGAGGATGGCAGAAGAGCTCCAGAAGCCCGATTACACATTGAAGGTATCTTCTTCATTACGCTCATAGGATGAATTATGTATTTAATTAGAAGCAGCCTTTACGAAAAGCTGCTAAAGTTGAACATGGAGGATAAGTCTCACTTCACACGAGGAGGCAAACCCTCGCAATAAAGTAGATGCCAGAACCGTCCACCTCTGTGAACCGTCTCACACACACTAAAAACTTCTCCCAAAAGCTGCAGTAAAGTGCTATTTTGTACAGATAAACTTAACTTTACCTCAAAGGCAAACATTACCATCCACACAGTTAGGAAACTGCATCTGTATGAAGCCACTTTGATTTAAGTTCCACTTTCAATCCCTGATCTTCAGTGTAGCTGTCAATTAGGAGTGTTCATTACCAAGTATCTGCTCTACGCACCATGTGGCATTTGTCTTCTTTGAAGGCTTAATACCCACAAGTGACGATCACTTTGTGCCAGTAGATCACTTGTAGACCCTTCAAACTGTACGGAATTTATCATCGCCAACAGCAGCACTGGAAGCATCAGCCGATGATCCAACACAAAAAGTTTTTCGGTGTCACCACGCCTCAAAGCTCCATCCACCGTGGAAAAGCAGCCTTTGCGTTTTGATATAGACACAAGTAGAAAAAGTCCTTGCAACACAAGGTCATACCCAGCTTGCTAGAAGACTAAATTTAGCCACCTGTGCCTTAGGCAAGTCTGTTAGTTCGGGGAAGCTCAGATACTGGTGTAGAGCACTGGTCCAAGGGTAACTCCCTTGGAAGACTTGACTCCATTTAATTGCAAATGATCTGAAAGCTATTAACAGAAAACCTGATCTCAATTCATCAGAGAGGAGACGTATTTGAACACCATACAAAACTAGCATCAGGACACTGCGATGCTGCTTTAAGGTTGGTTTGTTTGAGTGGTGTAAACTAATACTACGTTCAATGTTAGAGTTGGTAAGAGAGGAGCTCAAGGAGATGTAACAGATGGGGTTTCGGCACAAGTGTATTTTAGAACACCTCCTTAGCAAGCATATTTCCTACTCTAACACGCCTTGTGCTACAGTTATAACATGCTATAGAAGAGCGGATCAACAAGAACACAGGGATTATTCCAAGCTTTTGTAAATGTTAGCAGAGACTGATTGAACAGTTTGTGAAGACAAGCCCCAGTTTACCAAAAGGTGTCACAGTGAACAGCTCTGTCAAACATTTAATAATTTTCCAAGCCAAAAAAGATGGTGATGACTCAGATTCTTCAGCTGTGTTGGGTCTTAGGATCAGTATCAGCCACGAGCCCACAGAAGGACCACAGCACTCAACTGAGGTTTGATACCTCGGATCACTGCAAGCATTCAACAGAATCTACCGATGGAAAAAAAAAAAGAACTAAAGAATCTGGTTTCAAGACACCACTAAGGAATATCCACATCATCTGCCTCAGCCCTGCAGGCCTTCAGAGACCCCGAAGAACCTATTTTGTTGCAAGAAACCCAAATAGGAGTATTAGCTCGATCACACAAGCAAAACCAAGATTACCGAGATGACTGTCCCAAGTGCAAATGAGCACAAGGTTTTTTACAGTAGATGTTGAGTATATACAGTCCAGCTGGACACCTGTAAGTCACACTGCATCCCCTCAAGTCTCTGCAGACAGATGGTAGCACAGAAGGCTGCCTGAACATCTGACAGTCACCCCGCACATACCTGCTCTGACATCCAAACCTGTCCCCACAGCATCCCCAGCCACGAGGATGCGGAGACCCTCAAGTTCCCCACCTGATAGCTCAAGGTTTTGGCTTGCAGCATATCACCACAGCAGCCAAAAGTTACCCCCAAAACCCCATCTTCCATCATGTTGTCTCCTTAATGTTGAAGCACTCAGTTTTCCGCAAAGACCAGAAAGAACAGAACAAGTGGTTCCAAAACACCACACTCCCAATCATAGATCTTGACAAGTGAAGGCACTCTGGCATGCGCAATAACTACTAACATTTAGAAATGATAAAAAACACCGAGTACCCGTGCTGTATCCAGTAAATCTAGACAAAAACAAAGGGCTGCATATTGGTTTGGAGCCCAGTACCAGTTTTCAATCTTAACTACTGAATAACATAAATTTCCAGCAGAGATATTCTTCCTGCAGAAGCGGAGCACAGCCTAACTATGATTTACCATCACTGGTGTTGCATCTATCACGGGTAAAACTGAAGCCTCAGCACTGCCAACGCTGCACAGAGCTTTTTCAGAATTAGAAACCCATCAAAACCTTTCCAAACAGAGGACAGCTGGGAACCAATATCAGATGCCAAAGTGGCTGCAGGCCTGATCTCAGCTGCAGGATGATCACCCAGAGAACCCGAGGACCTCAAAGCCACCTAACCTGGCACTGATGCTAAGCCTACTGAGGTAGTCCATGGTTAGCAAAATGGGACCGCAAGCATTTTTCAGGGTGGGGAAGACCCTCACTACCTGGTGGATGCACATATAGCACGCATTTTCGAAACCTTTATTTCCACCTAAGAAGTTACTTAATGCATGCGTTGCCAACAATCCCTCCCTCCCAGTGCAAACCAGTGTGTTGTGACCTGCTCCTGCAGCCCTGCCAAAAAGCAACAGCAAGAATGAGTCTTCATGAACCTTCTAAAGGTGAGACCTTTGAAGTCTACCTTAGACTTGAAAAGAGACAACTACAAAGTATGTGGTCTCTGCTTCATTAAAATAAGGTGTTACAGGTTCTTAAGTTTCATTTGTTCATTGAAACTTGTCCTTTTAAGATCTAGGAAATAAAAACAAGCTGTAGAAACTAGCCTTGCATGTCACAAAGGAAGACAGTTACAAGGTACCTAAGGACAACCAGACTAGCCAAAACAGGCTTGCTACAGGACTTACAATTAAGCAACTTGTACCAAACTTCAAAAAAGTTGAACTGTTTCATTACACTTGCCAGAGCTGGCACTGCCAATGGAACAATATTATAAGCCGTATTTTAGAGAACTTCCTCTCATTTGTTTTTTAATAGACCTAAGTAAGCAGAAGTCAGATGGACAAGGAATTTTGAGTCACAAGGAACAAAAGCTTGAAATTGCTACTCTTCAGAAACCCACCTAAAGAATTTTATCCAAGAGTAGCAATAACTCAATTCATATGCCCCTCCTTGCTATGAGGAAGACTGGAAAGATGCAGACAGACACCTTTCAAGGTAGTTTCTCCTGTAGTGTGCTCTCCATTAACACAAAGGAAGAAAAACGACCACATCTGAATCTATCCTCTGACTTCTAACTCAGAAACAAGTGTGGAGCAGTTGGAAAAGGAACAGTGTGGTTTGTTACTTCTACAAACAAGATGTTACCCTAATTACAGGTGCAAAAGATCTAAGTGTTTAAGAAAAAACGCATGCAGATTTCAACCTCCTAAGCACCCAAGATTTTCTGCTACATCAGGTGACTTGAATTATGAACTGAGCTCCATAGCAAATTGCTAAGATGGAAGTGGATCATATTTTGCAAGATAAAGTAAATACATTCAAGAAACACATACCTCAGACTGATTTTCTTCAGAGTTCAAGCAGGTTTCTCCTACAGCTTGATTCACCTAGCTTCAGCACTGAAGTACGGTGATTCCTTGTGGGTTGGAGAAAAGGAGTCGCTCTATGGAAAGCGGGTATTCCAGAGTTTTCTGAGCACCAAACTGCATGAACTCACCAAGCTTTATCAATAGACATTAAAACACGTATATAGGACAGCAACTACTCAGGATATTTAATAAATGATGCGGTCTCCTCTAATGTACTATATGCAATATGGCTAGCTCATTTTAGAAGACCACAGAAACACAACAGCTTCAGAAAAAACAACAGCAGATTCAGGACTGCAGAGAAACCTTCACTTCTTTGTAAACAGCCACAATTTTCACAGCCTAAAGGAATGTCATAATACAATCATAAGAAGGAAAAAAAAAAAGCACAGGATAGCAGAAGCAGACAGGAAAGTAGTTTCCCATCTCACCACTGAATATCCCCAATTCCCACACTAAATGCTAGGAGTAGCAAATCCAAGCTATTCAATTGTCTTCCACAAAGCAGAAACTGTCAGGCTAATCTTCAGGGTAGAATTGCTGTCAACTCTTCAGGCTATTAAGTTATTATCCAGAAGAGATTTGCTCACAGATGAGCAAACCAAAACAGGAGATTCAGACAGGTAAGCGACACCCATCCATCTCAGAAGATGAGCTGCTCTAAATAGATCTTACAGGAAGGAATAATATATGAAAAGCAAGAAGAATATGGTGGTAATCTCACACTGATCATGCTTCATTGTTCGTTTTCCCAATTTCTAGAAATAAGTGGTCTTGTAAAAGGTACATAGTATCTGATGAACCAGAAATCAAACAGGTATTTTAACTCCTTGTTAAAATACCTCCTCCTTCTATTAAAAAAAAAAAGAAAGGTCTAGGAGGATTTAATATGGAATATAATGATGAAGCAGGCACAAGTCTGAGATTTTACCTCTCCCTAGAGCCACAGAATGGTTTGGGTTGGAAGGGACCTGTAAAGATCACCTAGCCCAACCCCCTGCCCTGGGCAGGGACACCTCTCACCAGACCAGGTTGCTCCAAGCCCTGTCCAACCTGGCCTTGAACACCTTCAGGGATGGGGCATTCACAGTTTCTCTGGGCAACCTGGGCCACTGTCTCACCACTTTTATCATAAAAAGTTTCTTATGTCCAATCTAAACCCACCCCCTTTCAGTTTAAAACCACTGCCCCCTGTCCTGTCGCTGCAGGCCCTGATAAAAAGTCTCTCTCGGTCTTTCTTTTAAGCGCCCTTTATATACTGAAAGGCCGCAGTAAGGTCTCCCTGAAGCCTGGTCTTCTCCAGTCTGCAGGACCCCAACTCTCTCAGCATTTCTCCATAGCAGAGGTGCTCCAGCCCTCTGACCATTTCCATGGCCTCCTCTGGACCCACTCCAACAGGTCCATGTCCTTCTCGCACTGGTGTCCCCAGAACTGGACGCAGTGCTCCAGGGGGGTCTCATAACAGCAGAGAAGAGGGGAAGAATCACCTCCTTCAAGGCAATTCCTTTACATCCTGCAGACCATGCTGTCCACACTGGCATTTCAGCCACTGTAGACTGAAGCCTTCAGTCATCTCATCTCTCATCTCTCTGCAGGTCAACGTGACCACTGCCATAATTTCATCAAAGCCAGGAACTTTGCAGGACTCCAAAGGGTGTATCTTCAGTGACTACCTGTTTGCACAGGAACACACACTACTAAATAACATCAGGAAGGAGCCACTGCCCATGGTCCAAAGGTACAGCCAGCATATGATGGGGTTATGCGATGGCATCTCAAAGAATTGCTCCCACGCTCAGTCTCGGATTCATTGGGAATTGAGAAGGTTTTTGGACAACTGGAAGCCTGTACAAGAACAAGGACCGAATTAATCAAAATAGCATCTGGACACTGACACTTGCAAACAAGATTGAAAGCTCCTCTGACACTTCAGAAGTAGAGAGGAGAAAGACAGCAGATACAGAGAAGCATATATTTGAGGACAATGCAACTTTTGGGGGAAAGAAGTTGATTCGTAAGAACTTCACCTCCTCAAAAGCCCCTACAGATGGGGCAAGAATGAGCCATGTAAAAATCAGAAGCTAGAAAAACCAACACAGTACAAGTAAAATAAGATGGAAAGGCAAAACCAAGGCACAAGTGTGTGTCTTCACAAATGCCAAAGTCTAGAAGATGGAAAAACTCAAATGTCTGTCTTTAAAGTGATAAAATGGGTGTAGCGGGTTCCTTGAAAACAGAGTGGAGGGCAGACAAGGCAACGGGACTTCAAAGTATATGAGGACTAAACAAGTTTTTAGAGGACCTAAGCTTTCTTTAGCATACACCACCATTCAAGCAATCTACATTTGCTGTGTCAGCAAGAAATACCCTGTAAATCAGAATTCCAAGCTTAAACCAAAAAAATACAGTCTCAGCCACCCAAGCAGCGAGAGCAGCTGTCACGCTATCACCAGGGGGTTGTGCAAGGAGAAAACATGGCATTACATAGAGACTTCAGATGCCTTTGTGTAAACTGCGCGAGTGTCAGGTCAATACATAACGCCAAGAGTAAGTTATTAACTAGTATAAAGTGACTCTTCCCCAGCAGCAGATGAGAAGCAGCAGCAATTCCTGCCTTCACCTTGATCGGCAGCTGGAGAACTGGTGTGAGCCCCTGCTGTGCCATCTGACCGTGCCACAGGAGTGATGGAAGCCAATCCAGCCAGTGCCACAAGGCTAAATGTCCAAGAAGGAAACTAAACAAAAATTAGTAAGGTTTGATTATTAAAAAAACAGGAAAGAAGTCCCATGATTTACTACTGGGTTAAATAATTACTATACAACGTCTCCCAAAAATTAAAACTGTGTTTTACGGCCAACGTGCTGAGCTTGGCCACCTCTGCTCTCCCTGCTTGACCCCAGTAAAGCAAGCCAAGCAAATAAGGTTTCAGTTGGCAAAGGACCACTGAGCAGACAAGGCGACAGCAGCAACCTCACTTTACATACAAAATCGCCCTGGAGCAGGACGGTGAAGTTCCCTGCATGGTTTATTGGCTAAAGCTGCACCAAGGCACCTGAGAGTCACTTGCACCAGCTTTCACAGAGCAATTCAGAGGCATCTGAGCAACCACAAACCAGGCAGCCACGCTGGGCAAATCAGGGTTGTCCTAAAGAATGGACTAAATGCAGGCAGCACTAATTGTATTTTGCAAAATGAAGTCACAACTCAGGAGTCAGTTGGAGGTGGTTGTCTGTCTTTTTTCCTTTTGCAGGAGGCTGAGCACATCAACAAGGAAGAGGCAGCTGATAGACTTCATTGAAAAAACCAAGCACACTACATGACAAGATCCTTCAAAGCTCTTTAGAGAGCAAAATTCTGTAAGATAAAAGGAAAAATCCTTCACATACATAAATAACTGATTAAAAAAAGATAAGGAAGGAGGAAAAAAGGCACCACTGGTCAGTTTTGTAGCAGAAGGGACTTGCCAAAGGCTTCTGCTCTGCTCAACTATATTGAGCCATGCAAGAGAAGGCAGTACTAAGATGACAACATTCGCTACTCTGAATAATTCAACATGATCAGTAAATAAGAGCAGTGACTCTAAGGAATTGCAGTAAAATCTCATGATACGGGTGGGTGATATAATTCCAAGCACAGCACATCAGGAACAAGCACCCTAACTTCAAAAAACATGACAACATGACAGACTGAACTCAAGCCAACACTGGGGAACAGGACACCGGGGCTACAGAAGAGCATTCCACAAAAACCATAGCTCCATGGTTTTTTCATCACTAGTGGACAAGCAGAATGTCTGTAATTACACAGACAATAACATAGAACAAAATACAAATCCACAGCATACTGTGTTTTCTAGAGGCACCCGCACCATAAGTATCACCTGCTGATCCAATCAGCACCTCTGCCAACCTCCTCCTGCCACCCCTGCCTCAAGGAGGCTGCAGCAAATCTGTCAATGGCATGAAGAGCAAGGAGAAGAGATGTGGAAAGGGAAGTCTACACAGATGAGGACAATTCAGCCCAGCCAAGAGACCACCAGGAATGCAAAAAGTAGTCTCCTAAAATTGTGAAAGTGAAGTAGTAATTTCTTCTGAATTTGTTTCTTGCTAGTTTTTTTTGGACACCCCACGTTCTTGTTTTCTGTCTCTCCCTCATGCACACACCACATAACAAGTAGCCTACACACTCGGTGTCCAGCTTTGTCTCTCTCTGTGCAAGGCAGTGAGTATCTAGATGGTTCAAAGTGAGAGGACAAATGCGTGGAAGTGTGAAGGTTACTAAATTCAAACACCTGGCTCAGGGAGGTCATAAACTGCTGGAGAGAGAAAAATAAAGCAGTATTTCACCAGATTAGATCTGCTGTATTTGTGTGCTCCCCTCCCCAGACAACTGCTACTGGTTACTAGTGAGCAGGATACTAGGCCAGATGGATTCCTGGTCTCATCTGGTAGCACTTTTTAAGGCATTATACAGGATTTCATCTATTAACCTGAAAATACGCAGCAGCTGATTGCTTCAGAAGGGCTGCAAATTATTTTAAAAACCACAAAAAAGGGGGCAATCTCATTGTAAGGAAAGCTGCAAGTGGCTGTGGACTAGGCCGCGCTTACGATCTCACCCAGCTCGTAACTCCCCTTGCAATGGAGCTCTGCGAACCTGCCTGTTTGATTGCTCCCACCAGAACATTCCCCATCCACGACTTCGGCATAGGAAGTCAAATTGTTGCTAACATGGAGAACCGGAACAGCATAAACACTCCTATGGAAGAGTAAGACAGATGGACTGGAATGGGACAAGGTCATACACTTCAGACTTCACAAGAAATGGTACTATGAACTGGAAAGCTCTTTAATCCCAGGAAAAATAGATGCAGGTTATTAACTTGTTGCTGTGAGCCACCAACCTGACTCAGCCGTGAAGGATACCAGCACAAAGAAGTTACCTGCAACACCCCACAGCATCCCAAAGAGACCTCCCCCACCATTCCATGCCTTGCTCTGGTCAGGGGCCTTCAGGGATTAGCTTTAAGCAAACACATGCACAGAAGACATCGACAGAGAACCTGGAAAAGAGCAACTGCAAGGTTGGCGTGCATGGTTTGAAAATAAGAAGCCAGGAATTGAGTGTTTTCTAAAAGCACCAAAGGAGAGAAGAGCTGTTTTTGTAAGAGGCAACACTGGCACAAACAGATAGGTACAGACTGGTCACAAATAAATTTGTTGTGAGAATCTGGTGCAAATTTCCAGCCCTCATGGCCAGAGGATAACAGAAGAGCTTTCCACATGAAAAACGCAGCAGAAGCCCAGATTGGCCTAAACTGGCAAGGACTTCAGGCCAGCAGTCAAAATTACACTGCTATAGACTTGCAGAGTAAAGCAGAGAGCTGCACCTTGTCTTCCTCGCAGCCCAACAGCTCTTAAAAAAAATAAAGAAGGCACCAGCTGGACACTTTGCTGAGTCCAGAAAAAGCAATTTCAGGGCAGAATTTCAGGCATTTCAGCAATTTCAGGCAGAATACCTGAAGAAATACCTGTATCTAAATAAAGTTTATGTACTTATGCAAGGTGTAAGTGTAAAGCACTGATTTTATCAAGCAGATAGTCTAATATTTCAAAAGAGTCAGCAATATTTTTGCCAAAAGGCTGCAATATCAGCTGTACCAGGGTACCACTACACCAGCAGCTGGGATCTCAATAAGCAGAACAGAGATTTGCCTGGCCATTTCTCACCGTGATCCTCCACACTTTCCAAGTACATCAGATTTTTTTAAAATAAGAATTATATTTTTTATTCCACACCAGGATATTTAAATTCCTTTCTTATCCAGTGGCACCTTGCTGGTGGTCACCTTCTCCGTACAAGAACTCTTGCTGATATTTATCATTGGCAGCATCTCCAGCTCACCCCTGACTCAAAGAGCGCTAGTGTCAGCCAGCTTCACATGGAGAAGACCACTCTGTGCATCTCTCTACAACAGCATCATAATAAAACCCGAATTCTCCTATCAGTAATGTTTCACCGCCCAGGCAACACTTCCAAAACTTCAGCAACTGGCAGGCAGCAAGGAATCCTCCATGGCTTTTGCAGTCTGAAGAAAGCAACCTCCCCAAACTTGTAACTCAAAGGCGCTCTTTGTATTTTTTGGAATGCATCTGTGGGAAATCGCTACTAATATTCGATAAGAGTTTCTCAACAGGAACAAAGCTCACGCTTCTCAGTTCACCCATCCTACTCTCCCAGCAGGCTGGCAGAAACCAAGTTACCACCAGAGTATTAAAAGTGTGTAGAAAATATGGTTTATTTAGGTAAATCACAGCCAGGAGATGGGGAAAGAAAAGGCAAACTTGGGGAGTGGCAGCACAAGCTGGTTACACATATGCATTAGGTCACTGATAAAAAAAAATAATCAAGTCTGAGATCACACCCATGACAGTGTGACTTCAACCAGGCCACCGGGAGCCTGATAATGACAAAGGGGGAAGGCAGAAAACCTCAAACAAAGTCGGGACGCAGCAGGTATTAATGACTGACTGTGAGCCTGGACTCGGTACATGACACCTCCAATGAACTGAGAACTCAAGTTGCTGTTGAGAAAGGCAGAAGAGGACAGTCGCCAGCAGTCAAACAGAGTGGGAAGGGAAGATGACAATCCCATGAGCAAATTGTTCAAGACAAGCCTTAAACCCTTAAAGTTTCATACAGTGCATATATGTAACTATCCCGGATAAGGGGGGAATACACAACTTCACACAAATAAGCTGTAAATACACTCAACGCGTTATGATTTGTCCCCCTCAGACCTGGCAGCACGACCAGGCTGAGGAGTTCCCAACCACCTCCTCCGGCCAGCGCCGTGCCTCGGGCTGCCAGCGACGGGTCGGACCGCAGCTGTCAACCCGCGCCCCTTGAGGTGACCCCACCTTCCACGGGCAGCCCGGCAGGACGGCGGTGCGGGGTCCAGCCCGGTTCCCCTCGCCCACGCCCGGGGGGAGGCAGGACCCCCCACCCCGGCGCCTCCCGGAGCTCAGCTCGGCCAACAGCCCGACTCCCTCCGGGCTCTCCCGGGCCGGTTCAAGGAAGCCCCGCCGCCGCCCCGGTGCCGGCCCCTGCCCTCCCCCGCCGCCAGGGACGGCCGGTCCGTGCCCCGGCCCCGCGCCGCTCCTCCGCCTGGCTGGAGCCCTTCACGCCGGGCGAACCGCGGCCCAGCACCAGAGAAGGATGAAGTGGCGAGCCCCGCGGAGCCTCGGCCGCCGCGGCGGGAGGCGCGGCCCCGGGAAGGCGGCCGGG